>JACATO010000669.1:0-230000 GCA_018389105.1 Nautilus pompilius
TCGGAGTTTTATCTGAATATGACAGGCGAAATACAGCCGTGTAGGCTGGACGTTTTGAATTATCTCCTTGGGTATAGAATGGGACCTGGCGATATTTGACGCCGTTGCATTATTCAAGCTAATCCTAGATGTAAATACTGAATTGATCAAAGCATTCAGAGACTGAAGTCTGCGACGATCCGTTTCATCATCTGGCAGACGTGGTGACCCCCGAAGGCATCTGAAGCGACTACGTACAATGTTTAATATCACTTAGACCGAAGAATGAGACCAAAGCTGAGGTGGAGATATATATATATATATAAAAAAACACACCAGCTTTACAGGAGATCTTCAACATATTAATTTAGAGGAATACGTTTCTAGCCATCACCACGGCCCGGGAGACTTGCTCCTGGTTGCGAATAATCTCGAGCACAACAGATAAAGTTACATTGTTTTCTGCTTCTGTGACCCTGCTATAGCTTGGGGAACACTTGTCAGTCCATCCAGTCCTCCGTCTGACTGGGGACGTGAAGAGAGTACTTTTTACCCGAGTGGTAAAAGAGAGGAGATGGGGAGGAGGAGGAGGAGGAGATGGGATGCGCGGTATATATATATATATATGCCGATACTGGTTTCATGGCAACGCAATTCCATTATATACCTTCTTCCCTGGAGAGTGATAATGGCTTTCTAGCGGTCGTAACGCGACGATATTTGATTGTCGCAGCGACGGTTTGCTTACCCCTACGTGAGATTCCTGCATAATTGAATATCCAGTGGCGAACGAGTTAATACCTACATTTGATTGTCACAGTTACGGTTAGGCTAGCCGACTTTCTGTATCAGTGCTCCATCAACAGCACTGTGGTTGTAAACACGGCTTGATCATGTTCGACAACTAGAATTCAGCTATCTACACTTGGTGCCCGTAGCCTTACTGAGACTGCAATTACCATATGCAACGTCAAATAGAAAGCTTTTAACATCTGAAAGTTCCAGAACATGCTCAATTAAATTAAGCTGCTGAGTTTCTTGTTTCGCTTTCTCGATAACGAAGTTCCGTTAACCGCCAAGTATATGTCTTTTGACCATTCAATAAACAGAATTTCTTATTTTATTTTACATTACTTCAGTTTAGCTAATTTGTTTTTTGCTATTAAAACTTCTGTTTGCCAAATACGCGAAATCCGCCTTCGTCATTATTCAGAATTCTGCCAAAATTTCTGTCAGTTTAAAGGTCTCACGATTCGGTTTCAGTTCTGAAAATCCCTAATCGCTGATTATCAACTGGACTTTTACAATTAAATATTCTCATTTCCATACCAGGAACCCCCCCCCTCAGAGCCGACGTTAATCCGGCTCCCGGAACTGTTTTAGTTTTACATGAGTTCAGCGTTAACACCCGGCCATTGCTTTCTAAGGCCAACGAGATGTTTCGATATCTTCAAGAAACAGGAAATTTCCGACGAGGAAATCAGTGATCCTTTCACTCGTTAAAGGTTGATTTTGATTTTTTATTATTTTTTTTTAAAATTCCTAGCACAGATTCCTCCTCTCTGACCGTCAGGGCGACTGTGAGGTCTTGAAGACTGCGACCTGACCGACCGGTCGCTCGTTTCGCGAATGGAGCAGAGCACTGGGTGGGTCCACTCTTTCTGCCGTGTAGAAAAAATGTTGTTTACCTGTTTGTTTGTTTTACTTTTAAAAAAAATAGCACAGGTAAATTTTTGTAATACCTGAACTAAACAATATTTCCTTCTTTTTTTTTTTTTATTTATCCACGGAAAGCAGTTATTCCGATGGCGGACCCTGACCCGGCTGGCGCATCTGTCTGCATCGTGATGGCGCCTGGATTCCCTCACAGGTCCAGTGTCTCTCAGCTGCTTTTGGAGGAGATCCAAGGATGCGTTTTTGAAGTTTCTTCTCTCTTTTTTTATTTATTTCTTTAAGAAGATTTTAAAATCAACAACGGTGTGAAAATACCGAACCGTCCGCGGACAAAGAAACAGAAATAAATAAGCAGACACACACAGGCGTACATACAACAACACTCAGCCCACACACCCACAAACACACACACACTCACCCACATTCGCACACCCTCATACACACTCACCATCACCCACATACGCACACCCTCATACACACTCACCATCATCACCCACATACGCACACCCTCATACACACTCACCATCACACACATACGCACACCCTCATACACACTCACACACTCACCATCACACACATACGCACACCCTCATACACACTCACCATCACACACATACGCACACCCTCATACACACTCACCATCACCCTCATACACACACTCACCATCACACACATACGCACACCCTCATACACACTCACACACTCACCATCACACACATACGCACACTCTCATACACACTCACCATCACACACATACGCCACCCCTCATACCCACACTCACCATCACAACACATACGCACACCCTCATACACACTCACCATCACAACATACGCACACCCGCATACACACCACACACTCACCATCACCCTCATACAACAATCACACACTCACAGCAAATTCACCCTCACACACACACTCACCATCACACACATACGCACAACACCCCGCAGGACACACTCACACACTCACCATCACACACATACGCACCCCTCATACAACAAACTCACACACGCACATCCATCACACATACGCACACCCTCATACACACGCACCATCACACACATACGCACACCCTCACACACACACTCACCATCAACACATACGCACCACCCTCATACACACACTCACCATCACACACATACGCAACACCCTCATACACACTCACCATCACCCACATACGCACACCCTCATACCACTCACACACTCACCATCACCCTCATACACACACTCACCATCACACACATACGCACACCCTCATACACACACTCACCATCACCCACACCCTCATACAACAACAGGCTCGCTCCACGAACTAAGGGGACGGGATGTTTCTCCCCTGCCCGCCAGCACCACTCGCCCGATTATTCCTCCTTACACGTATTAAGCCCCATTACCGCGACTGCAGCCTTCCACCACGTTAAGCAATATCTCCCGTCTTGACGCCAGCGCCGTCGCCTTCCATTCAGCGACGAAGCCACGCGAACAAGGCCGACCGACAAAATAATTCAACACATCCGTCCCTCAAAGCCGCTCCATGGCCGTCACGAACTACATCAAATACAAGTTAACTAACTAATGTTTGATAACGATGTCTTTTTTTTTTTTCGCAATTGGCCCCCGCTTATTTCAGCGCATTGTCGGCCGCGCGCGCCGTGTCGTCTGCTCCCCTGCAACATTACGCGGTCGCAGCACGCACCTCGCCACATTTCCGCCGAGCCGAATTAATGTCCTCCTTTATGCTCGGCTCTCACAATGGGTCGTCCATTGAACCTCTCCCGCTGGGCGGGGGGACGCCGACAGAAGCGGTCGGTGCCGAACATGCAAATCACATCTCGGCCGACATTGTCGTCCCCTGGCGGCCAAGTGGGCAAGAACGAGCTGAAAATTGCCGCCCGCCCGGGCGAGGACGGCTATCGACTTGGGGGAGGGAAAAAAATATTAACCTCTCCAGATCAGGATATTACGTTCCCGCCTCATTTCAAGTGTACAAAGACTCGCTGGGACCGGGCCCAGGAGATAGACACTTGTGGGTGAGGACGGGCGGCCATGGTTCCAGCCGAGGTGTAGGAAGTGAGACCGATTAACCTCGCCCCGTGATACGTGCGTTGTTTGGCTCGGCTCTTCTTTTTTTTTTTTTTTATTATTTAAAGTCGCTCCGCGCATTTCGCGCTAAAGAAAAGAAACGCAGAGCCGTGCAATTGTCCTACAATGACGTCACCGTTGAACGTCAAGGAAATCGTTTAAGAAATCATGGCAGAAAATTATACCGGCAACCGATTTACGATCTTCGAGGGTCGTAACGAGACCCGGAAGATGATAGCAATATTCGGGGATATCCAATCGAGCTGACGACATCCAATCACAGTACACGTACTTCAGTCCGAGGCTTGTATTAATATCAGATGCTCGTGAAAATAATATCGCCTTTCAGTTTTCATAGGAAACAAGTTGCTGTTAATGTGATTGATTAAAGAACCAGAGCAGCAAGCACAGGCTTTTGCGGAGAATGTACGCAATTTGCTGGAAGTTTAATACATTGCGGTTAAATCAAAGATTTTGTTGGCTCGGAGAGACTTGCCCAGTTACCTAGACAGACGGTCAGCGGTCGGTTACTGATGTAATCACGAGCAATACCATCATTTATCAATGTTCTCTCGCTTAGATTCGTTTTCTGTTGTTGTTTTGTTTTTCTTGCTTTTTCTTTTTTTGTTTGGTACTTAGGCATATGAACAATTATTTTTTCTCCATTAATGTATTTCTGTCAGGTGATAACATCTAAACGTACGCGAAAGTATGTGTTCAGCGAACAACGAAGTCTACAGAGCGCTCGCATTTGTTACTGCCGTTTTTCATTTAGTTCCGATGCTAGAATTACTAATCACACAAACCATAAAATTCATATAATTAACTAAATGGTAATATCGATTATCCAGTATCGATTTCTTTTTTCTCCTTTAAACGTCTTTTGAGACGACGATGGAAAGTTTGTGACGTCAGAATTCATAGTTCTGCCGCACAGCCCATTATCTTGAAAATCTATGACGTAAACCCGAAGAACACCTTACAATTCGTTACCCTACACAACTATAATGCACAGGAAGTTTGGAAGTAACTTCCTAACTGTGGCGCCCTTCCTGTTTTGAAAACCATCAGAAGATTAGATCTATCAGTAAATCCTTAATTTTTCATGATGTAGATGAGCAATTTGAAAAAAAAATGCCGTTTGACCTATGGAAAGACGAACTATAGTTGTTTGTTTGGTTTTTAAAATGTAGAAACTGTCCCGTTACAAGGCAAGGGAGAATTTTGCATTTGGTGGAGAGAGAGAGATGAGAGATGGAGAGAGAGTGAGAGAGAGAGATGGAGAGATGGACGAGAGAGTGAGAGAGAGAGAGAGAGAGAGAGAGAGAGAGAGAGAGAGAGAGAGAGACGTCATTACGAGAACGAGAACGAGACAGAGGGAGATAGGAGAGAGAGGAGAGAGAGAGAGAGAGGAGAGAGAGAGAGAGAGAGAGAGCGAAGAGGAGAGAGACGGTCAGTCCTAAGAAGAGAACGAGCACAGAGAGAGAGAGAGGAGAGAGAGAGATAGAGAGAGATGGAGAGAGAGAGACTGGAGAGAGAGAGAGATAGAGAGAGAGAGAGAGAATCATGGAGGAGAGAGATGGAGAGAGGGAGAGAGAGAGAATTTTGGGAAGAAAGAGCTAGAGAGAGAGAGAGAGAGCGAGAGCGAGAGAGAAGAGAGAGATCTGACGAGAGATCGCGAGACGAGAGAGAGACCCTCTCCCTACGTCTCTCGATAGAGAGAGACCTCCCGAGAGAAGAGGTAGAGAAGAAATCCCCTACTTCATGTTTCCCAGTTCGCTTGTTTTCGATTTATTTTAATTTTCGATTTCCATATTTGTTTCTGTATTTTTTTTGTTGGAGGGAGTCTTTTGTTTTGTATTTTTGCTGCTTCTGTTGTTGTTGTTACTGTATCGCCTTTTTTAGCGCATGCGTAAACTTAATTTCCGCTTTAATTCCACCGGAGTTTGTTTTGTTTTTGTTGTTTTTTTTTCTATGAAAACCTGTGCCAAGGAATACTAAGCCTAATTAAATATTTTAAATCTCGCTTAATCTAATTTTCTTTTGAACTGGAGCTATGGTATCGGCAGTTTGTCCGTGAAACGAAATTAACTGCCAAATTGGATTCGATTTTATTCAAAGAGACCACATCCGACTCTTGGACGCAGATGAAAGCGTGAATTGTTACAGTAATTTGTTATAATAAAAAAACATGTCAACAAAAGAATACATTATGATGGATATTTCATGCCATTATTCATTCAAAATTTTTTTTAAAAAAAAAGCAAAGAAAAGAATATCCACGCAGGCGTAGAAAGTTAGAATAAACTCTCTCTCTCCCTCACACGCAGAGAGAGAGACAGACAGACAGACAGCTCTTCCTTTTCTTTCCATTGTACGGGCCCTAGGCAGGATCGTCCCGTATAAGACACTCAGATAATATTTAGCAAGTTTATTGTATTTTCACAAACCCAATAAAGAAAAGAATAGTGTTATTCGCAACAAGACTGGACAACAACGATTTTGCCACCCGAACACTGTCACGCTCACTTTGTAGTATTTCGCACGCGGATTTAGAATCTGAAAGCCGTTTTGCTCAAGGACGTCACGTGTTTTTTAGTTATGACATGTGACTGGCGAATGGAGGTTATTCATAGACTGTAGCAAACTAAGCCTTAAAGCTGTGCTGTTACTACATGGTAACCAAAAACCTTCGGTTCCTATAGCTCATGCAGTTGGCTTATAAGAGACATACGAGTCGATGGAACTCCTTTTGAAAGTGATGACTTATTCGGATCATAAATGGAAAATTTGTGGTGATCTCAAAGTTATTTCTCTCCTCCTCGGATTGCAGCTAAGGTACACAAAACACGTGTGTTTCTTGTGTCTTTGGAACAGCCGTGATGATGCCAACCATTACATTCGAAAATACTGGCCTATGCGACAGGAACCTATAGTTGGCAAGTACAATGTGCAACATATGTCATTGGTAGACCCTCAGAATGTCTACCTTCCGTCACTTCAAATCAAACTTGGCCTTATGAAAAACTTTGTCAAAGCCATGGATAAAGACGGTGATGGCTTCAAGTCCTAAGAGAGAAGTTTGGTGCTGACAAAAGTGAAACTAAACTCAAAGGAGGAATTTTTGTGGGGCCCGAAATTCGAGAACTCAAGCGTGATGACGGGTTCAAAAAATAAGCTGAACCCACTGGAGTCTCCAGCATGGGAAGCATTTATTTTCGTTGCACAGAACTTTCTTGGCAAACAGAGCTGAGCACTATGCTAGGTATGTGGAAAACATGCTAATGGCGTATGAGCAAATGGGGGTCCAGGATGTCGCTAAAGATGCATTTTCTGCATTCGCATCTTGATTTTTTCCAACCAATCTAGGTGTTGTCAGTGATGAGCATGTGAAAGGTTCCACCAAGACATAAAGGTGATGCAAAGTAGATATCAGGGCAAATTCAATCCCAACATGATGGGTGATTACTGTTGGTTCCTCCAAAGGGAGACTGATATCTCACATAAGCGCAAGAACAAGTATCTGAAACATTTTTGAACATTTGGAATGTACCTACTATGTGAGTTATATGCGTTCCATATCTTCCATACTGCTTTTATCAGTCTTTCTCATGCATCTGTTGTCTGATCATGGTAAATGTATTTCACATTAAACATTTGAATACCAAATATTGTTGTTCAAGCTTTATACAGTTAATATAGCATGAGTCATAATATAGCGTTAGCGGTGAAATTTCTCCTTATGCATATCTCAAAAATCTGATGTCCTGGCCAAACCCTGACTGCAGATTTGAAATCAGCACCCAAAATTTGGCTAAGGTCACCCACATTCTGCTCAGTAATATTCGGATCAGGGCTCTGCGCTGCCCAACCCATCACATTCAGAGAACCATCCTCCTTCTTACCTTGAGAAAACGGCTTCATTGAGTTGGATTTCGCACTCGATCGTTATCATACTGTAGGACGTTAGCTGCACAAGTGATCATACTAGTGGTTCAGAGAGTTAGAGAGGTGACTCCCACGACGTCTGTTCCACCGCCGGTAGATCTTAAAATAAAGGGATACCCCTAACCGGCCAAGCGAAGACGAAGCAGCCCCAAACCATCACTCTACAGAGTCCAAGGGACCCCTAACCGGCCAAGCGAAGACGAAGCAGCCCCAAACCATCACTCTACAGAGTCCAAGTTTTCGAGGGAGCACTAGACAACTATCAAGAAAGATCTCACCCCTTCACACCGAGTCCAGGATTTAAACTATTTTTGGTTAATTAACGTAAGGGATATTTGTACAGGAGCATAGCCTTTTCTTTTAGACCATTTGCTAGTGGACTCCGGCACGAGTTAGGCTCGACTCCCATTAAGCCGTGAGATTATCTGTTGAGAAATCAGACGTTTGATTCTCAAACTGATTAACCTTGATGACGCAGTAAACTTCAGCATCTGACGCCGCTGGCTTACGACGGCAACTCTTGCGCGGTAAAAATCGGCCCATCTCTCCAGGATACGGTCTAGCGAGTGGCAACGTGTCTTCGTGATAAACATTTATTTTCTCAATCTCTGAATTCTCTTAAGATTTACTTTTTCGTGACCACGCTGCAGACTCTTACACTGGCGATACATCTTCTGGACGCCGTCTTAAATAGCCGACTAAAAGGAAAAGAGCACTTGTCAAATCCCGATTGGTCCATCAATAAGACGAATGGAATTTCTGTCCACTTAAATAGTAGATAGCAAATGGAATAGTATTTGCCCCCCCCCCCCTTTTGACTCAGGCATACAAAGCAGAGGCACGCTAGTTCTCTTCTATGACCGAACCTTAATTCTATATTTTTCAAAACGTACAAATATTTGTTATATATTTATTAAGAATGTCACACACATTTTCATAAAGTTATTCGTTGATATAATAATAATAATGTTTGAGCAGAAGCGCATCTATACATCTGGAATGCACGCCAAGGAACAGATTTTGCACCGATGCTTCAGTAATGCTAAATGGCTCTGAGCTCGCACGGATAAGATGAAAGTACACGTTTCTGCCAGAATAAAATGGACACAATCAGTAATCTTATGAGTCATGCGAAATATCAGAAAGCATGAAAATAATATCTAGTAGCTTTTCCACGTGCCTCACGAAGGACTCATGTCGCATGGATACAACGAGAGTTCTATGATAGCATGGTCCAAATTTCGGTCCGTTTTTCCTTTCGATTCTGCTACAGATTTTGAAAGGGCTTTTTGTTGTTGTTGTCTTTTTTTGCTGGTGGCGATCGATGTGCTCCAAGACGTGTTGAACCAGAGCATCCGGGTACCCCCAGAGGAGAACCTGCAGCTCCTTTTGTTTTTTGTCTCCTTAAAAGACTGGCGATTTTGGAGGGTATGATAAGTGGCAAAAAAAAGTCCCCTTCTTGAAAATAGTGTCAGCAGATAAATATCCAGAATGGGAATAGGTATATATATGCAATAGAATCCAGATGTTCTTTGATGTAAACCAGATCAGCCCTCCCAGTATCTAAAATTTGCTGTTCACGCTATTACACTAAAACCACCAGGTGAGTGGACTGGACTTCACCTGGCGAAACAAGGACTCTTTTGGTTTATTCTGCAATCACTGACAGCCACCCTGATCAATGGCTAACCGCTCTTCCACTTGCCTGACGACAATTAACAATGATGCCATGCTTTGTTCCAATCGCGTATCCGAAATTCCGCTCTCTCTCTCTGCCTCGTTGCTTTGACCACAGTGCGGTTGTCAAACAACGTGACCTCGACCTCGTTTAGACGGCGGCATATCTGCTAGTTACGATTACCAGTTATCATTTACTAGTTCTACTGTCTCATGTTATTTGTAGTCCGAGCCCCACAGCCAGCCTTGTGGGTAAAATTGGCTATGCCATTATTCGTGAGTGTTCGTTTTATTCTGGAAAGACACTGTAGTTTTGTTATCTCTTGTAAAAGACTAATTTTTTTCTTGCGTTAGATCGATAAATCAGTATTATATATTGAGAAATCGTATACATTATGGAAATTTACTCATCTGCCTACTTCGCTGTTTTCTGCGTTTGGATGTTTGAATAAATATTCAAAATTAACATTAAAAAGAGTTGGGGGGAGGTGCGATATTTATGTAAATTACTGTGCACAGTCACGGAAAATAAACAAGGTAAATTGAGAGAATTTTTTTTTATGAAAGGGAGATAATCGGTACAATTACTGTTTTATTACAATACGACAGAATGTGAACGATTTATACGCGGGTGTCAGACTAACGGTGATGAAGCATAACCTGTTACCGGTGGACATCGTTGTTTGTCCGCTCCGTGACTCTATCCCCCGGGGCGTCAAGTATGGAATTTTCTAGACGATAAATTTGTTTGCGATCGTAGTTAATATTTCTGTAACGAAGTCGACCTTCTCCACCTCGTGTTCGCAGAGAGGGCACCAGCGATGGTAATTGAAGGGCCGAGAATCCGGGGGGAGTTAGGCTAGATTACACCACGGGCGTCCACTAGAAAGGTTTTAAAAGTGTCTCCGGTTCGAGCTCATCTCACCGGAAATGGCGATGTTTAACGAAGCTCCGTTTATGCCGAGATGTGTGAAATATTATCGGAAAACCCGAGACGGTTTCTTTCTTTCTCTCTCTCTCTCTTTTTTGTTTTTAAAAGAATTTCCCTATCGCCAAAGACTCCTAAAATTGCGAAATTTAACAAAAACTGCCGCTGAAGCAATGGAAGCGAACGAATAATTTTAAATGAATGAATAATATCAATTCTCGCAGTGTTCGAATGTTTCAGTCTGCCTGCCAGCGGAAACGAGATCAAGATTTCCGCAGCTTCGCTGTCCGTCCCCTCAACGGAGCCGTCCGTGCCTGCGTTCAGATAGGGGGCGCTGGGGAAACGACTTCATTTGTCAACAACTTAAGGAAGCGCTTCCCACAATGCAATGCAATCCCAGTCCGTCCAATCAACTCAGACGCCTTTGCTACTGTTGCTTCGATAATCGATAATTTAACAAGTTTTTTCTTTTCTCGAATCCTTCTCTCTGCATCTTAATTATTTGCTGAAATTGGTAATCTTATGCGTACCAAAGACGTTCAAATGAAACTCGGCCGAATATCCTTTCTCGGCGGCGTTCTGGGCTTCACCGAGAGGTTTCCGGAAATTTTGTTGTTGTTGCTGTTGTTGTTTTTTTTTACTTTTTAAAAAAGATAACCAAGATTAATTTAAAATTTGTGATAAAAGAAATGCTGAGATACAGCAGACAAAGTTTTTAAGAACTGAGATCAAGCGTCTGCTCAAATGATTTGGGACAGGACATCCGTCGACAGAGGACCTGCCGATCTCCGCGAGAACCCGTCATTTCGAGTAGATGACCCCCAGAAATGTGGATCAGGGCGCTCTGCTCCGATGAACCACGATTCCAGAGGTTCGGATCAGATGGTCGCACTTGTAAGCGGCAAAGGTTCAATTCGGTGGAGCGCTCCATTCGATGTGTACCAAGCCGTCGATCAAAGCTGGCACCTATTATTCATCGAATTCGGAGAATAGTGGATCGGTTTTCTTTTACCTCGACGTTTCGACTAATATGCTGGAACCATTTTCCGAAGACTGCCTTCCTGTGTTAACGATCCGAAACATTCGTTCATGTCACAGATCAGAAAAATTCCAGCTCTAAAGTGGCCGGCCCATTGCCCTGACTTCCATCCAATGGAGAATCCATAAAAACGACATTAGACAGACCTATTAACATTTTAAAAAAGGCCCAGAACTCTTGGTGATGTCGGCATGAAATTCCGTCATAATGTAAGAAAAGCGAGCGTATGCGATATATTTACTACCGATCGCGTTGATTCATGTGTCAATCAAAAGAACAAGAAATTGGTTTTCTCTCTGTGTAATGCCCAAGCTGGAATGTTTATTTTTTTACATATTCTGCGAGTCATTTTATCTTTCTTTTGCCATCGTTCTTAAACTTTTGTCCGGCAATGTACGTTCGCCAGGTGCGTGTGCATGTGCCCCCCTTCTCTCTCTCTCTCTCTCTCTCTCTATATATATATATATAATTTAAATTATGTTCCTTTATTATAAAGGTTTTCAGATAGATTAACGATTAACTTTATAAAGAAATGTCAAGATTTCTTTTAGTATTCCCTCACCGAAAAAAAAAAAAGTTTCCAAAAGATTATAATGAATTCTATTAACATAACATAAAACCAAAAAACGGTAGCCAGTCCTACACTTCCTGGAAAATATGTATGGACAACAAATGATGCTAAAATGTATTGATGATCAAGTGAAGCTGGGTGTACGATATGCCATTAAACCGAAACGTTTATAGAAAACATGTAGAATGTATGAGAGATTCTATAAAGGGAAAAAAATTTTTTTTTTCTTTTCTCTGGTGATGTTTCTGAGATAGCGGAGGTAAAGGATTTCGCAGTGTAACAGAAGAGTTTGCTGAGGGATTGTACGGTATTTTGTGGTAGTAAGTCCTGCCTTTACTGTTGAAATAGGTGGTGGATCCGTAAACTTATGTCCGAAGTGGTAATAGCTTACAGAAGCCAACAGGAAATACCTTTAGTGATGGTGTTAACGACGCACATCTCAAACAACAACTACACTGTTCATTCATCGACGTAGGTATCAGGACATCCTATACTAATTTTGTAGATGCTTTGGAATCAGGGTGGGAGGAAAACCGTCTGTCCAGGCGTGGTTTCTTGTAATTGATAACAAAAACTCACGCACCGAATTTATTGTTCCCACCAAGATCGGCGGGATGGGTTCATCGTGTTCCTTCAGGCGAGAGTAATCGATAATTAAAGGTTACTTTTCAAACGCTCACGTGGAAAATCTGCGCGTGTAGCTCGTCGGAATGGGTCGCAAATGATACGGTAAATTTTACGTGTCATTCGGAATCCGGAACGGCTCATAGATTACCAGACAGCCGCGTAATACGAAGACACCTCAGATCAAGCAGGATAATGGGAGACGTCGTAATGTTCGACGAGATGGGTTAGGGTGGAGGATAGGTTACTCTAATAGCGTGTGACGCGATCCGGCCGTCAGACAGACTGGGCTGGTGGGGTGGGAGGATATGATTAGGCTAGCGAGTGGCTGATCTCCGGCCAGGTTTGCCATACCTCTGGCCGCCCCGGGTCATCCCGTGCGCGCCGTGTGAACTCTACGCACGGACGGTGAAGTCCTAATAAGACCCACGAGTTAACCCCCCACCCCCCTAGTCGTCTCACATCACCTGAAACAATCTCTGTAGCGTACGCAGACCGATTCTTTTCCCAGCATCATTTGGTCATCCGTATACTTCGGGAAAAAAAAACAAGAAATAGGGAAGAGAAAGATGAGACGGCTGACACAATCGGATCGCTCATCTTTCTGACGTATCTGGTCGAAAAGGTAATAAAGACTCCGGTATTGATGAACGAGCTTCTGCTACCGTTGGCCGCCTGCAGTAATAACGCTCGGGCACCGGGATGAGGAATATTACAGACGCTTGTCTGATGCCCGGTGACCTCCCCCTTCGAAATTCGCTTTGTGGATAATCCCGCGAATATTGATTAAGATCGATAGCTGTCGCTGGCCAAGGGCGTTTGGCGGGGATGCTCGGTGTTGATGGAAGGTTGGTGAGGTATCGCGATCCACTGGCCAAGGCGCTGCTGCGGCCGCACACGTACTCTGTCTGATACGCACCTTCGCCAGAAACTCCGGCAAGTAGCTTTCTCGACAAAAAATTCGCAAAGGAAAAATGACAGCCACCGCGACGACGCGGAAAACAAAAAAAAAAAAAAAATGGTGCCAAGAATTTTATTTGAAAAAATATTGAAAATCAAACCTTCCCAAGCTCGGGGAAATATCTATCCAAGAAAAGACAACTCTAACGTGGGTTTGGGGGGAGGAATTTATGACGGTCGAATGACGTCACCGAAAACTTTTCTTTTTTTTTTGTTGTTTGTCTGTCTGTCTTAGAGCGATGGATTAAAGTGGTGGCCAGAATTTTTGCATTATCCGAAATAACTCCCGACCTTTTGCGTTTATGGGTAACTAACTATTCCGGAGCCAATGAAGCATTGTTTAATTTCCAAATCTGTTTTTTTTTTCTTTTTCCAGTCTTAATCCGAAGCTGTTGCACCGGCCGGTTCCATTAATTGCCGTGCCCCCTGTTTTCTGGGCTGCGGACGTCCGGATGAAGTTTTGAGTGGCCAGAGAGGATCGAGACATAACTGAGCCAGGATTAATATACAGCGCTCGACAGACCGTATGGCAAATAGTCCCCGACTGGCCGAACAATTACGAGGAAGTTGGGAAGTCGCACTAGTGAGAGTTTCATATATATATGACTGAGTGTTCTCTCGACTAGAAGAAGTTAGGGGCTGGAAACCTTTATTTTTAGATGTCAGAGAACGGCAGGAGGCATGCGCAAGACGACTTGTAAGGGGGCGGCTATACCCTACTAGAACTCTTTTTCTTTTTAAATACGAGAGGAAACTAGAAGAAAAAAACAACAACCCCACACAGCAGACTGGTGAAAAAGAAGAAAAATGACAGGAAGAGATACATTAAACCAAGCCGGTCTCGATCGCGATTCGAACTCACGCTCTCTACCCCACCAACTCGTACAAGCCAGCTGTGTCGGTGAACTCCAGCCAGCCTCTCAAAAGACAGGTTAAATGGTGCGGCTTAGCTGAATTACTAACAGCTCCAATCGCATTTCTTGTCTTATTGGGACGTAACCGTTATCCAAAGTGCCTGGGACCGGAAGCGTTTCAGATTCGCTTTAAAAGTATTCTTAGTACTAGCCAATTGATCTGTCCGAGATGTAGGGTACTTCGTCGACGGGCCCCAGTAATTTTACCGGTGTGATTCTTGTTAACTTCCCGAGAGCCGCCGGAAGTGACATCCACGGAGTTCACATTCCGTCCGTACGCTCTTCATAGACGTGGTTAGGTTTTACAACTTCCGGGAGAAGCATCCGACAGCGATGTCCATCGATACAGTTAAACGGGATAGGGAATGCTGTTTTTGCATTTCTAAAAGCTAGATTTCGAAAAGAGGATCTTCAGCCGACAAGGGCGAACAGGACGGAGCCTCAGCTCAAGGTAAAGAGAGCATCATCACCTGTGGAAGAATACGAGGAAGGAAAATCGCCCCTCGTGGCCAGTGGACTGCCATTGCGGGTTTTATGGAATCCGGTTGCGTTGTTCTTGTTTCAGAGAATCACCTGAAATCAAGGCGGGCATCGAGACCGAGACCCAGGTCCGATGCCGGGGGGTGGTGGAGGTGGGTGGCAAGTCGTCCGTGACCACCCCGTATCCGATCCGGAGTGAGAAAAAAAAAAAAAACCAGGGGATTAAGCAAACCAGGCATCCAGGTGTTAAACGGATTGAAATCCGAGCGGCCTACCTGATTAACCGTCGTCATCTCCATTCAGGTAATTAGATTAGCGATGCACGTCAGCCATATGGACGCACATCCAAGCCCACTAATGTTGCCGCCGTATTACCGTACCGGCAGCAGCACATTAGGGAAAGAAGTAATCTTTTCCATCGCCCGGCCCCCACGGTTCGCCATAACACGGATAATCAGCCATGTTGAGCTGTCATCTGAACCTCGCGCTCAATCTACTCCCATTTCCTGCTCAGATTTGTATGCAAATCATCTCTTTAAGACGCGCCGGGGTTTCAAGCCATTTATTTCGGGATTAGTGACGGGTAATCAAACTCAGGGAAGAATAAAACTCATTAATTTCTTTTTTTAAAAAAAAAAAAAAAAAAAAATTTAAAATTAACGCGAAAAAATAAAATAGAGTAGATAAAACAATGAACTCCCAAACTCTTTGTCTCCGAGACAACAGCGGGAAATGTGGAATACGCTGAACGAGCGTAGTTCTGCCGCAGAATCAGAGATGAGAATCACGTGACCGTCTGCGAATGTGACGTTTTTATACAACGGATGCAAAAATTTTAAAAAAAAAAAATGTTTTATATATGCATCGTAATATAGTGAAACCAGTTTAGAGGGTCAGATGTGAGACCGAGTCTCACTTCACACGAGTTCCTCAGCTCAAAGGATTTCGATAAAAATTAAAACCTTGTGGACACACACACACACACACACACACATGCACGCACACACAAACTGTCGTGGTAATATTTCTTCTTTTCAAAAAAAAAAAAAAAAAAAAACATTAACAGAAATCCAGTTTGCCTGCTTTGGATAAAATATATAACAACTATTTAAAACTGTAATAGACGCTTTCTCCATTTCTAGTTTATTTCTACATGGTATACATTTTCGAACTGATCGCATTCTTATCTTTAAGTAGCGGCTACACGCACGCCCCCTGCCAGGAAAAAAAATAGTTAAAGCATTCTTGTCATCGTCTTCGATGCAAAAACCTCGAAGACTTAAAAATTATATATCAAAGAAACAAAACAAATAAACTATTGTAGAAACCTCCAACTCGTCACACGCCATTCTCTGCTGTACAGTATTTACATCATCACACCCCGCTCGTCACACACCATTCTCTGCTGTATAGTATTTACATCATCACACCCCGCTCGTCACACGCCATTCTCTGCTGTACAGTATTTACATCATCACACCCCGCTCGTCACACGCCATTCTCTGCTGTACAGTATTTACATCATCACACCCCGCTCGTCACACGCCATTCTCTGCTGTACAGTATTTACGCCAACACAACAGCAAGTGTACGATTTAGATAAATATCGTAAGCCAAAGGCTTCCGGTAGGGAGCAGTCAATGGTGAACATCTAACGTGAATTACAAAGGCAGGAAGTCGGAACTCAGAAGACCAAACTGCTCGTCCGACACATCGCGAAGTGTACTGCTATCTCACCGCCTTGTAATAATAATTATAACAACTGTAATAAAATAATTATGGACGTGTGTTCTGAGGAAAAAAGCACAGCAAGATACTAGCGATGTGATATCTACGGAAGTTAAGTGATTGGTTTGGGACCCCTCCTATTACTTTATTAAGGGTAGCACAACTGAATTTAAACGGTTGAACTTAGCAGCCAACGAGTCACCGATCCGTGACCTCAGGTCAGCCTGGACTCCACCCGCCCAAAATAACAACAATGAACACCAAAGTCATTGTTCTCACTACTACAAAACTTTTGACGACGACGGCAGGAAAATCATCTCCGAAACGTTGGTTTGCTAGATGGTCGAGCGCGTTGTCTGTCTGTTCTCCGTAATTCGCGGCCAATGAGCCGTGAAGAGCGATACACATTCGTTTTAAATACGGCGCATAGCCCGCACTAAATATACAACCATAACAGCCAATCACAAGTCTCGATACCTTCCGCACATTCTTTATGGCCGCGAATGCGCACAATCGAAAGTTTTCAGGTAATAAATTTTTCTCATTTGTCGAGTTTGGTATCATTAGGATACACGTCCAGTATTTTTTTTTTTTTTTTTTAAAAAGCAGTGCCGCTGAGGATCAGGAATTACAAATGGCGGCCTTCCGGTAAACCTCGTTCCAAGGTTCGCTCTACCTTTTCACTACTGCCGGATACTGCCTCGTCAGGGCTTGTTAGGGTGTGAAAGATAAAGGCCGTCGGGTGAGCCCTACAGTACGCATGCCATTTTGAGTTAAGCTTTAAAAAACACACGAGGTATTTAATGTGGGACCCCCCTTTTCCTCATGCATTCTTCATTTTATGATTTGATGGGGGTTTTTTTTCTTATTGCACAAAAATAAATACATTTTTTTATAACATCGATTATTAATGTTACAGATTTAGGGCGATCGCGGTGGATCGAATGCTGTTAAGTAAACTCTTCAGTTTTAAAGAAGAACATTTACCGTTTTTATCAGTTCTCCACCACGGGCAGAAGAATCGAGAGGACTCGGTGCTTTGAGAGCCACGAAAGCAGTTTCGGGATCCGGTCAAAACGCCGCGTTCCCAGAAGGGGAGGGAGGGGGGGGGCAGCACCAGCCAGAATCGTCCGGCCCCTTTCCGAAAGCACGTGCTCTCGGGGCAAAGGTAAATGCAAAAAAGCCGGAAGGGCCGTGAGATGACGCGGACAAAGAAACGAACGGGGTCTAAACGAGTTGCACCTTTCTGCGATGTTGGACTCCCGTTAATTTGTCGTTGTTGCCGATCACAAAATAATCTCTCATCAGTTCAGTGATGAATCAGGAAAAAGGGGCCGCTGGTCGTGGGTGGACACGAAAGTTCTCCAGACGCCACCACGCGGTAGCTGGGCGCAAAAGCTATATCGCTTCGGCGTCCGCAACGGTTACGGTCAGACTCGGAAGCACTTTGCGCAGCCCTGACTTGCTTGCTGAGCCAGAAACTCATTTAGGACTTATAAAAACTTCTGCTGATCAACACCGAACAAACAACAGCAGGTTTTAGCTGGGGAAATAAAGAGAAAAGATGCAGGCGTGTACGTCTTACGGCTCTGAGAGTAGGGTGGAACCGTGACATTCATCTTTCGGAGGAGAGCCATCACCAGGTTCGGACAAAAGCGGAACGAGCGCATCCTTATTCATGAAGTGGCTCCAAG
Organism: Nautilus pompilius; assembly: GCA_018389105.1. Lineage (NCBI taxonomy): Eukaryota > Metazoa > Mollusca > Cephalopoda > Nautilida > Nautilidae > Nautilus > Nautilus pompilius. The sequence continues at coordinate 18,299 of JACATO010000669.1, forward strand.
ACTTCAATCGATTCAAACAACCAGGCAACGTTCTTGTCTCGCCTGATGGCGGCTTCCTGCCGTATGAATCATACCTCGGTCGAGGAAGCAGAGAAGCACAACAGTCATCTCTTTTGCCTGCCATCCGACACGACGCATGAACTCCGTCCGGCCCATGGATCCCTCGATCTCTCGAGATCACGTCTGGTACCGGGAAGTTCTCGAGAACGGGCGCAGTCATCGCGATCGAAGTATTACTGAAGAGCGACTCGAGAAAACCGTTAGCCCGGCGTGGAAATACGTCAGCAGCAAATCACCGACATCACAGACGGATTTCAAGCGGCCAGAATTTTTCAAAATCGTTATTCTAGACGTAACTTTCGCGCAGGGCGAACTAACTTATCACAAGGGGAAATTCTCAAAATGCAACCTTCTTGCGGCAGCGACCAGAACACGCACGCGGCAGTCTAACCCTGTGGCTTGAACTTAATATTTGCAGAACTGTTAAGGACTCCAAAACTCGCGGAGAAAATAAGAAGAAAAAAAAAGCTTTAATTATCAATCACAAAAATGTCAGTATGGCCCACGCATCTCTCTTAAAGCAGTGATGATTATGACGATGGCACGGATGTTATACCGAACTTTGAATTTGAAAAAAAAGTTACTGAATAAATTTCAAAAAGTTTCACTTTCTCGATTCTTCACATTTTTCTCTAATATTTAGATAGAAATTAAAAAAAAAATTTACCGCGGGCCTCGTCTCGCCTACTTCCTGCTGACGGTGAGGCCCGATAGGGGCGCTCCAGATCGACCGTGTATTCTAAGCTACCAACTAAAAGAGTCAATAGGCATCCAGCTAAACGGCCTGCGTCGATGTTCTCGAGATTTCAAGAATCTTGCATGAGCAGTTTCGCATCAAATGCAGATATTTAACAACTATGCCCTCATCCTCCGCCCCAACCAACCGGAAAAAAGGCATATTTTTGTATAACAACCAGAAGTAGAAATGTATCCAAAATGGTGCTAATGAAGACGCGGAACAAAGCCTAAGTTCCCACTCGGAAAGCTACCCCCACTGCAAAAGCCAGAAAGACTGGTTACCAACAAAAGTTCCTGAAGATAGCCGTGTTTCTTCTAAGATGACTTAAAAAAAGTCCAATCCCCAAATAACTCGCGCACGTTTAGATTTAAGAGAGCTGGTCTCTTCCTATATTCCGTGTCTAAAAGTCTTACACGTTTATGGTTAGATTCTCCAAATGTAACCCCGAAAAGAAGATACTCGTGAAGTTAATGGAAGAACTTCAGTAACTGCGTGAGGCTTCGCGAGGTGATGGGTAACGTGTCTGTGTGGGGTTTAAAAGCTATTTCAGTCTGTTCGTGGACGACGCGACCGAGGCTTTCTTCGCTACGAATTAAGATCAGCAACCGGGATAAGTTGTCCCGCTGTTTAGGGTAGGAGATCGACACGCTTAGCTCCACCCCTCGCCCCGGCATTTGTTAGCGGAAACTCCCCTTCATTAATCAGGGAAAGGGGCGACACGAACCGGCTGATCATTCTAGACCAGCACAAATATGCGTTCTAGTTTCTAAGGGACGGAGAAAGGATATAGTTTGAGACTTGCGGCCGATTAACGAGGTGGTAGCAGCCTCCCGTCCCTGGCGCCCACCTATTATTGCAGAGCCTCGCGCTCACCGCCTGGTGTCGCCACGTGTTCGGGACACCAATCGAACGTATGGACAGGACGCGAGAGGGGTTAATCTCTCCCCGCTCAGTCGATTCCTGACAGATCTCCCGAATAAGCTGAAGTTCTCATTTCGCCGCCACCTCAGGCTGCTGAGATTATCCTTCGACGCCAATCCTGCTGTGACGTCATTTCGGAGTAGGGTCCGTCTGTCGTTAACGCATTTTAAATTTGATCTTAACACGCACTAAGGGCTCTTGCTACCCTGGCACCATCGCCACCAACCCGTAGTATTCCAGAACCACTGGGTGGTGGTACATTTTGAACGAGCAAGAAAACCATATTAAGGTACCACTCTTCAAACTATGATCAAAGGGAGGTAATTTAATAAAAACTAGCAGATCTCTGTATTCATCATTACTTTTTTTTTTTGCATCTTGACTGAAATACTGATAATCGTTTTCTCTTATTCTCATCATCATTCGATGGTTCCAAAACCTCGCATGAGTGCGCCTGAAAATTATCTGGACGAAAACAAGACTAAAACTCACTGCAAATGTCGCGAAATCAATTGTCAATATATCATCGATTAGCCTAGTTCTCTCCCCTTAAATAACCCAAAACTAATATATAATGCAAGGGAAGTAACTCTACAAAAAAAAACTTCCAAGAAACTAATTATCAGCTCGACCAAAACCAGCTTCAAGTAATAATAATAAAATATAAATAGTAGAATTAACTTAAACTTTTATGGATAGATTTATGTTACCAACATCGAAACTGCTACATTAAATGATATTGGGATTTACTATTCCAAATTTTAAGTTAATTACACTATTTTTTGCTCTAAATCAGATTTGTCTTATTTTCTGTTATAGTTAGAAAGAACGTATTCATCAGCAATCTGAAGTAATAACTTTTCCAGAATATTGTCCCTTCACAGGCAAGATGTGGAAAGAGGAGGGAAAAAAGAAACAAACTAGTGAAGAGTTTCAGTTTGGTTTAATGGAACATTTATAGTAAATACACTGATTTTTGTTATCTTGAAAGATTTTACAATAGTTCAATTTTAACAATAATCTTCTTCACATGTAGCAGGGTGAAGCATTTGTGAAAAAAGTAGTCCATACAAGTAATCTATACCCGAGTTTCAAATAAACGAATGAAGTCAATGAGAGAGAAATGATATATATTATTCCTGGGGGAAGTTGCTGATAGTCCATCGTGGAAATTCTACTCCAATTCACCAAACATGGTGTGCATAAATTACAAGCAGGTAATACAGCTTTCCTTTCTCCACTAAGTCCACAGGCTTCAAATGTATGATGGGTCAGTAGGTGGAGGACTAATTAATGGAATACTCATCTCTCCTTATTAAATTCCTTGGAAGAAAAAAACAAAAACACATTTAAACCAAAAGGTGTCCAGAAATTGTAATCATACTTTCCTAAAAGCTAATCACAGATTTTAAAATGGCCACATTTGGAAATTTACAAAGTAACAACATTTTCTCTGGCTGACATTATGCAATCTCAAAATGGTGCAACTTCATCAGGTGCTTTACTAACCCTGTCTATACTAGTTTTTCAATCAAGATATTTGCATTCCACATATTGAAGTTTCAAACTTTTTTTATATAAATAAAAATAATATTTAAAAAAATGTTTCAAATAAAGATTTTTCTTTTTCGATTTTATACTTTTCAACACTTTCCTATAAAATGTTGACACTAAATTGCTATATGATTATCTCCCTTTACAGGTAAAACTTTTTCTATTAAGCAAAATAACAGAAAGTTAACACCAAGCCAACCTTGGTTTGTTTTGCAGGGATAGTCAGTTTAAATGAACAGTTGAAGTAACAATATAAATATTTAACCACAAAAACATGAGAATGAGAATATCTGTTTATTCTTTTAGCACATTGGATAATTTGGGATCAGCAATTTTGGCTCCAAAAATTAACCACATGCACAAATTCAGAAAGAAAGATAGATAGATAGATAGATACACACTAGAGTTGCATAGACTTGTGTGGTCCTTTCAGGAAAAATACTTTTAAAAAAAATCCCCAGAAATAAAGGCATTTTAATACATCTGAACAGTTTTACAGAAATGACCAACTTCCCAAAGCTAACGGTTATTAATTTAAGCTTTGAGATACCCCGACAAATGCAGCACGACCTTCAACCAAAAAGGAACTCACAAAGCTAAAGAGCGTTCAGTTGTTGCATTGTGGGATCTCTCTCTCTAAATTTGGGAGAAAAGTCTCCGTTTCCTCATGCAGGAGGCTGTAAATTCAAAACACCTGTCTAATTAAAACACTGGACAGGTAGAATCACATTAAGCAGTTATTTTGAGTAAGGCAATATTTTTCAAAAAGACTATTCAGTCACATTCAAACTTGCTTGGGAGATTATAAAATACTTATCTCCTACAATCTCCAAATGTCAGTTTTTTTTTACTTTAAATATATCACTAAAAAACAGTATTAGTAAATGAGTATTAGTTCTGTCCCTTTACAAGGTCAAATACAAACCTTGAATACAATGTTTTCCAGTAGCAACAAGGCTTGTACGGCAAGTTCTTGACATCTCCTGTTGGGATCCTTTTCCATCAAATCTGAAACAGAGTTTGTTTATTAGATGAGCCCTGAAATCCATTAATAATAATAACTCACCTATACAACTAATTAAAAAAAAGTTCAATAGATTCAAACTTTTGATACTTTTAAAACCAGAGCTCTCCTGATCTGAAGACCACAAACAGAATTTCATGTATCATAGTTGTGCAAAATGATGTTTAGTATGGTATTTTCAAGAGCTAAAAAACAGAAGACAATAGTCTGAAATATTGAAAAAATATTTTACTTTCTTGTGCATATTTTTGCCTTCAAATTACATCATAAATAGTAATAATTTGTTTAAAATGCCATCTTTTAAGAAAGGAAAAGAAAATCTGTTATTTTTGGAAGGTTCATGTTTCAGCAAAAAGGAATTTATTAGTTAAGGTCAATTTTTTAAAAATATTTTTAGAAAATATACTAAATAAAAGAGTATTTGGAAGTTCATATTTGATATCATCCAAAAATAAAATTAGTAGAAATTTTATACTGCTCAAAATTATTTGAAGCTTGCCATTTGTGAACAATTCCACTGCTTTGTTCTTGAGCTTTCTTAATTGTGCAAACAAGTAGACTGAAATACTAAGCAATCAAAACCAAAATTAATAAACTTAAGAATTCAACTTGTACACATCAAACAAGAATCATTCTTATCTGCTGTTGTATCACACAAAGGTTTCCACAACGTTTGAACACAAGTGGCAGCTCTTTAGGCATATTTGTACAAAAGATGCCAGGGTTGTTACTTAATTATATGCTTGTCTGAACAATTTATCTCAAGTCTACAACAGCTCAGTTGCATCTTCCTAACAGATTATATTCCCAAGTTTGCAAGAGAATGCAAATAAATATATGACAAATAAAGAAAGGTCTACCATGGGCATGTACACATACAGCTATATCTCCCTCTCCTACTCTCAGTGCTGTCTCCTTGATATTTTGAAGATGTTATCTTGATTTCCCATCCATTATTAGTTGTCGTCAGCTGAAGATCTGAGAGATCCCCTTTTACAAACTCCTAGAATTCATCCAGTCACTGTTAAGTATATGAGTCCACCATCATGTACAATGCGTCCAAAGCATCCATGGCAATGCTGTTTGCCAGATCTTACCCTTGTCCTGAAACAACTGTATTATCAGAAACAAGACAATCAAAACAAAACCCCACAATTCTCAACAATCTCACCTTGGAGCCACCTTTTCGACTCTATGACATCCTCCTGAAGATCAGACAGCAACATGTGGGCAGGCAATGACAGGTAGGTCATGGAGAGAGAAAAGGCTAGAGCCTGTCGCACTGACCTGAAAGCAAACCAATAGTACTGCATGGCCCAGAAAATAAGCCACGTTGTTTGTAATGTCCTCATCCCATACATCTTCTTTTCACTAACAGCCGACACCAACAAATTTGTCCCAGTTGTGTTACTTCAAGATGACTTCCTTCAAAGCTTCTGCTTTTTATAATTTCCACAAAATTGGGTAATTTTAAGATAAAGCAAAGTTGTGTGGAAACTGGTTGAAGTTTAATTTCAAAATAAAATCATAAAATACAAAAGATTTTCTCATAAAATTACTTTGACAAAATGAATACATTCTCATTATGAAACGAAAGTACTGACCTATAATTGCCAAAAACAATGTCAAGGATATGATAAAAATTAAAATAGTGCTGATATTTTAATTAAACTTCTGCATGCTTTTCAAAATAGTCCCATGAAAGAAATCAAAATAAGAATGGGACAAGGATGTGTACTGTATATAAATGTGTCATGATTTTAACAAAAGATAAAAATTATGTAAGTAGAAAAATACATTTAATAACAAAACAGAAGACAAACCAACTTCAAAGTTCCAAATCAGTTGTTGCTCGTTCTTGTTCTCTCCCTGTCCGTCTGTCTGTGTTTGAGTGCTCAAAATACCAGATAATAATCAAAATTACATACAGTAAACTCTGGATATAGTGGCACTCTATCTAACATCAATGTCTATCTAACGGCATATGTCACAGCTCTGGCGGCAGACACGGCAACCAACTTAAGTTTGTTTGCAGTCGGCATCTTGGAAGTTTGCATAGCTCATTTCTTTCATCTTTTATCATACGATAACTTTTGCACCCCTCAACAATGGCTCCTAAATTTGACAAAGCAGGCACTGGAGAAAAACGGAGGATGACTACACTTAACATTACCAATGAAATTGAAATAGTCAAGAAATTAGAAAAAGGTGTAAGCAGGAATGTTTTGATGCATGAGTACAATGTTGGTTTGTTGATTGTTCCCCTGATGCAGCAATTGAAATAACGCTGAGGGAGGAGCAGATAACAAGAGAAGTAAACAGGATTGTGTAGTGTGTAATTATGTTTTTTCACATGCATGTAACATGTTGTGCATACATGTTTTATATCCTACTTATTTACACCTCCCTTATACCTTACTTATATGGATGTTCCATATAACAGAATATTCGATATAACAGCATCTTTGATTTCCTGAGGGTGTCATTATTTACAGAGTTTACTGTACCTATTTTACATTGCCTTAAGTTTTAATACATGATGTGAATCTGTAATAGTTGTTTTGCTTTCTTAAAAATAATTTTGTATTTACCGTCTACCGAAACATTTTCCTTTCAAGTGCCCAAAACTAGCCAACATTCCCTAAATTAAACGTTTACTTATACGGTAAAAGGTTTGAGATTATTAATTCATTGAGCTCACCAATCACGAATCAAAAGCAAGCATCATTAGTACTTTAATTAAACCAACACAAGATGACTTCTCATTCACCAAACTCTTGCTGGAGTATTTTTTTGACAATCAAACCTATACAAAATAATAATAATAATAATAATAATAATAATAATAATAATAATATAATAATGATAAACAGAGCCAAAGATAAGCTTCATTACACTCTCATATTCAGGAATTTTGTTGTTGTTGTTGTTCTGGGCCTTTGTTGAAGACCATACTTTATTTGGTTTATGGAGGTTTGGACAGCATTTTGTATTTAACAATTAGGAAAGTTCTCAAGGGATCATCACAAAAACAAGCTGTGGCAATTTCTCCCAAGATCCTTTGTATTCCCACTGCCTTGATAACTATGTGCACAAACATTAAGATTTATCCCCTGAAAGTTTTAAGCATATTTGTAATGCCTTTCTCACTTAAAGCTTGCTAACCTTATCAATTCAGGAGAAAAACAAACTCTAATCAAGAAAAATGTGCACTGATGTAGTATTATTTACATTTGCACTGCTCATGTAGCTGGCAGCAGTGATGAAAGAGTTAACAAAATAGTGCTTACGGATCAGAATGATACCGAAGAACCCAGATGAACTCCAACAGAGATTTCCCCATTTGTCTGGCAGCCTGGAGAAAAAAAAAAGGAAAAATTATAAAAATTAAGTGAAAAGATAAAAAATTTTCTTTAATACTAGAAAAAGCAAAAAATAGAGAGAGGAGACATCTTCCCTTATATTATCAGCTGTGTGGTTTTAGGAATACACCAAACCTAAATAAGTCAGCCTGATGGGATCAGATCACGGGAAAAACTGCAGGAGTACCAAAATCTGCAGGCTGACAGTTTTAATCCATTTGTATCAGCAACTTAGCACTCAAGTCTACCTGCTTCGAAAGTTCTCAAGAAACAACAAAATCACTAACGAGGTAAAGTACAAAAAAGTAAATAAAAATAAAATAAAAAGAAAAAAATTTTGCATCAGATTTAAATTGTTAGAAATAGAAAAGTTACAACTGTAAGCCAGTATATCAGCACGCAGGGGATTTATCATTCAATGTAACCTGCGAAATCTGATAACTGACAATCTGTTGCAGCAAAGGACATTGAACACGGCCAAAACTGATGAAGAACTCTGATAAAATATGTAAACTTTAAAATATTCACATACGTAAACAACAATAAAACCTGTTTCTACCTGGTCTTAAGAATGATTCCGTTTTACTGAATAATTAATTACCCGCTTGGCTTAGTCGGGCATAAAACATCAAACAAACCAACAGGTTAAACCAGGGGTCACCAAACTACGGCCCAAACGGATGGAACACGAGATGTTGTGAAATAAAATTTTTTAAATTTTTTCATGGATAATTGACACATCATGGGCAAGAAGGCTCAGAAAAATTCCCTGGTCAAGGTGTTAATCGAGCTGGTCTCTAGGCTGTTTTCTTCACCCTTTATTATGGCTACTAAGAAAAGAAAAGTGGACACAGAGTGTTGCGTTTTCAATGAAGAATGGGGAGTAGAGTACTTCTTTGTGGAAACAAAGGACCAGAAGCTAGTTGCGTGGTATGCAGCGAAAGTGTTGCCATTTTGAAAGAGTACAATCTTCGGCGTCACTATGAAACAAAACATCTATCAACATATTCAAAGTTTTCTGGAAAGTTACGCTCTGAGAAATATGAGTCCATGAAACGTGGTTTAGAAACTCAAAGAAATCTCTTCACGAGAAAGTTTGCTGAAAATTAATCTGTCACTCGTACAAGTTACAAAATAGTGCATAAGTTGGCAGAGCGAGGAAAACCGTTTACTGATGGCAACTTCATCAAAGAGTGTATGATAGAAGCAGCAAATGACTTGTGTCCTGAGAAAGCCGATTTGTTTGGGAAGTATCAGCCTTTCGGCAAGTTCAGTTGTGCGGAGAACAGAAGAACTTGGAGAGAACATAGTGCTACAGATACGCGAGAAAGCTAGGAACTTGTTGTGGTATTCTCTGGCGCTGGATGAGTCTACTGATCTCTCAAGTACGTCACAACTTCTTGTGTTCATTCGTGGTGTCAATTTGGACTTTCAGATAACGGAAGAGTTGGCATCCGTTTGCTGCATGCATGGAACAACAACTGGAAAAGACATTTTCATGGAAGTGCAGAAAACTTTGCAAGACTATAACCTTCAGTGGAATCAGCTTCGAGGTGTTACAGTTGATGGAGGAAAAAACATGGCTGGATTGAGGAAGGGTCTGGTCGGGCAGATCAGGACTCAGTTGGAAGATTTGCAAATTCCGGGCGCTCTGTTCATACACTGCATCATACATCAGCAAGCACTCTGTGGGAAAGACTTGGATATTTCTTGTGTACTGAAACCAGTCATTTCTGCTGTGAACTTCATTCGGGGACATGCACTCAATCACCGTCAGTTCCAGGCTTTTCTTGAAGAAATTGATTCTGATTTCTGTGACTTGCCTTATCACACAGCAGTGGGGTGGCTCAGCTGCGGTAAAGTCCTGTTTCGTTTTTACAAGCTCCGAAACGAAATAGATGTTTTTCTCACTGAAAAAGATAGAGCTGATCCACAGCTGTCAGATCCTACCTGGCTGTCAAAGTTGTCATTTTTGGTCGACATTACATCCCACTTGAAACTTCAGGGAAAGGATAACCTCGTCTGTGATCTCTACAGAATCATCAAAGGATTTCGGAGAAAGCTGTCATTGTTTGAAGCACAACTGGAAGGAGAAAACTTCTCTCATTTTCACTGTTTCAAAGAGTTTTGCGCTACAATTGCTGAAGATGTCAACCTCGATTTTCCTAAAAAGATTATTTGTGACTTGAAGAAGCATTTTTTGGAGAGATTTTCAGATCTCGACAGAATTGAGAGTGACATTCTTCTGTTCCAGAATCCGTTTGATTGTAACCTTGATGATGTGCCAGTTGAACTACAGTTGGAGCTCATTGATTTGCAAGCAAATGACTTGTTGAAAGAGAAGCACAGAGAAGGAAAACTTGTTGAATTTTACCGCTTCTTACCTGATGTTGAGTTTCCGAAATTGAAGAAATTTGCTGCTGGTATGGCATCATTGTTTGGAAAAACTTATGTCTCATTTTCAAAAATGAAGTATGTGAAGTCAACACATCGAACGAGATTGACTGATGAACATTTGAAAGCAATTCTCTTGATTGGATGCAGCAATTCCAAACCAAACATTGATGATATCTTGAAAGCCAAACGTCAGTTTCACAAATCTCACTAACCTTTTTTGCTGCTTAGTTTGTAAGATTCGGATATGTGCACACTAACGTCGCCTTCTTTGATAACTTTTTAGTAAATAAATATGTTGGTTGTCTTTGTTTTTTGTGCATTGCACGCCACTCACCCATGATTAACACGGAATGCTAAACTTAGTGTTTCGTCTTTTTTCCCAGAGCTTTCGTTCTGGCTTGCAAGTATTGAACAGAATGATTATGCGGCCCGCGCTCGTCATTCTTTCAGTTGTCCGGCCCACTGTGAAAAATGTTTGGTGACCCCTGGGTTAAACAAAGATTATAAAAAATAATAGAACTTCATTTAAATACATCTAAGCATGTGGCATGCCTGCTGTGTTGAGGACCAGTTTGATCCCTGTTGGAGACCAACTTAATTTGGTAAACCTTCCCATAGCATGGTGTTTTTTCTCCTTCATGTGGATTTCCTCCCACAGCCAAACTGAGTTCTAGCAGAGACTTTCCATTAAAGGTGATGGTGCCAGGATCCATGAAGTGCAGAAGTGACAATGGTTGTTGTCTACAGCTATGGGTAATAATGTTAATGGAAGAAAAATGTAAATGCAATTCAAGAAAGCCATGAAGGTAAAGACAAACCTTGGACTAAACTGCAGAAAATTTCAAGTCTGCACTGTTGTTATTATTATTATTATTTTACCATTATTTGAATAGTGTTCCTACTAAATTACCAAAGCAAAAAAAAAAAGAAGAAAAGGCCAAGGAGGGAGATGTACATCTGCAAGGTGAAAGCAGGGTAAAGAGACAAGCATTTACTCAATCTTGTTGAGAGATATCTTTATAAATAGAAGAAGAAAAAATCACCACTGTGTTAGCTGCTGCATACATTACGATCCCCAGTGTGTAAAGCAATCGTCCAAGCACTAAACTGTCTTCTCCAAGGAGGTCAAATGTGTTTTCTTTTCTGTTCAAGAGGAAAAAAAAGCAGGCATTGTACTTCATTTAAATATTCAGTGTAAAAACAAGCAATTGATGACAGGAATGCTTATGATAACAACATTTTTCTTTTAAAAACAAACAAACTCCCCCATTTTTGAAAAATAGTACATTCACTAATTAACCCATTTAGCCTCAGGAGTGCTTTGTCTCGCTTGGGCCACTGTGTCATTTCGACAACTACTTGCTTGCTAGCTTAACAAACCCACATGGATAGACCGCCACTTCTTGCTGCAAGAGCAGTGGCATTTAAGCCTTAAAAGCTCACCTAACCCCTCCGATTTTCTATTTCTAAAAAAGAACTGGTGCAGAGGTATAATCTATACATATTACCTCCAAACAATAGACAGTGCTTGACACACATACTCAAAATATGACAGATAAATCTTCATTAACTATAATCTAACAACTATTCATGTGGCTGCCCATTTTGCTGTCACATGATTTCTGCAGAAAACCAATCATTACTGTGCAATACAAACTTTATATGCATTTTTATCCACCTATCTAAAGATTCTAACACACTATAGAAATATTCAAATCATTAACAGTTATTTTACATCAGGAAATTGTTCAGAATAAAGTTCACAATATTAAATAAATGTCCACAATTAACAATGGTTCTGTTGTTTTAGGTAATCTAACCATATAAATAAAAGAATTTTCTCTACCCCATAGAGAGGCTTATGACTACTCCCTTCATCTCATTGGCTACAGAGAACAATAGATGCATTAATGGGCAATTTTTTTTGATGAGCCTTTCAGTCAGGCAACATATTTGCATATGTTGAAAAAGTGAGTTGCTCCACAACAAAGGAATGAGCTATTATTTTTAATTAGTGTGGCTCCATTATGCATTATTAATCAGTAACATCTTAAATGGTGTCTTTTCAAATAAATGGATGAGACATGGATCTGATGCATCACTAGCACAGATAAAGTGACCTCTGTACATTCAGATCTGACCATTTGCAACAGTTCCTGATGGGGCTATGTAGGAGACTGTGGCAGCAGTTTGGCACAACAATACAGATACAAACTAAAATCTGCTGTGCAAGTGTTACATTTGAAACTATTAAGCCAGTACAATTTATAAAGATGTTTCAAAGAACCTGAAACCATATAATAAAACAATGATGGCACCACACAGATGCACTGAACGTGTATTAAGTAGGGTATTTTTTTACTTTTCAGGGATAATTTAATAAACTGAAGTACAGAAATTTCCTTATTTATCAAAATAACTCCCTTTTCTTTCTTTCTTTCTTTCAAACAGCAAGAAATAACACCAAAGGCTTAACTTCTGTATTTTTTTCTTAAATAAACAGTGTGTGTTTTGGGCCAGCTTCCTTGTCACATACTTATCGACACTACATCATCTGATGCAGTTCTGCTGAGACACTAAGCTCAGGTAGTTGAATAAATGCCAACATTGTTTATTGCCTTTGATTCGGATAGATTATTAGAACATTAATAAAGCTGAAGTTTTAAAGCAAGTTTGTTTTAATGAATTCTCTTATCTCCATCTATACTAAGTTGACTGAAGTTTGTTTTGGTCTAGGAGAAGGGTTAGGAATTACACCTACAAAAACGTTCAATGAAAACTTATCATTTAACAAACCATGGCACACAATATACATATATAAAAGAAACTTGGAGGTCTCTGCACTTTTCCTACAAATAAAGATGTTTTGCAAAATTTCTGAACTTAGCAACATCCGTAAAATTTTTTCTATTATTTATTTTAAAATAACTTTTTAAAAATATTTAGCGCATATGTATATAAAAATATAGTTTTTCTGCATTCTATACCTGTCATAGTGCCTTAAAAGAGGGTAGAAGAAGTGTCCTGCCACAGCTGAAAATCTGTTCACAATGGGCTTTGGCTGAGGCTTTGTCTTCCCTTGACCAAATCGGCGAGTCTTCCGGTCAATCCGCCTCTGGACAATCTCCTGCCAGGTCTCTGGTTCAGCCTGCGGTTCAATCACCTCTGTTCTCTGGTCTGACTCTGAACCTGAAAAGGACTCATCTTTGGGTCTTGATAACTCCTGTGCTGCAGCTGCAATCACCTATAATGAATACATCAATTAAAATCACTGTTGAACAACCCGGTAACCACCACAGACAGAATTTCAAACTCTGCACTTATTCCACCATCTAACCCTGCAAGCAGACTTCAAACCAGTTAAACTTGTACTCAATTATCTATACATGGCTTTATTTAACCAAATGCTCACAAAACAATCCAGATTGTTCTAGAGAATCAGAAAAAAAAAAGCTATGATTTAATTTTTTCTTTCTTTTTAATGCCTCATGCTAAAAATGCCACAGCTTATTCACGACAAAGAATTGCATATTTCTTATGGAGGAGATAACTCAATTCTTTTGATAAAATCTGTTGATTTTTCTTATTAAAAATTCTGAGTATATCCTACAAATCATCACTTTAATTGCAGTATCTTCTGTATAACCCAAGCCAAGAGGTAAAAGTTTTCCTGAAAGGAAGGCAACTTAGAGAATCTGGGGTGTTCTCATAAACCAAGGACTACTAATCCCACAACTTCCATCATCTTCGACAAAACTTTAATATTTTATTATTTCTTTTTCTTAGACAAGAATTTATTATATTTTGATTACGATTTTAGAAAACACTTCTGCTCCATTTAACCAACAAACAGATCAAATACTTCTACCCTGAAATTTGACCATTTTTGTCATTACATTATTTTTTAAAGTTGAGAAATAATTTTTTCTAAATCTCAAGAAAAGATGTTTAGAGTAAATAAAGAGTTATAAGTTCCAATATGCAAACCTACATCATCATCAAAAAGGTATTTCTTACTTAAAAAGAAATGTATTCTTATCAAGAAATCCTCTATGCAGACAACGATATTTCAATTAGAATCTTTATTACAGATACACCAAATGTTATCCAATCTGTGGTTTGCAGATCTGATATATTAAATAGAGACAAAACTGGTAATGTTCAATAATAAAATTAGAAATAAAAATAAAAATTATAGAAAACATGATTAAAAAACAACAAATAGAATAATAACAAAGTATTTCAAGCATGTTACATACAGGCCACATTCCACAGATTGTAGTTTTCTTTTTTTGTGTTTCAAAAATTTTTAGCAAAAAAAATTAACGTTTGAAATATCTTAGATTAGTTTATATTTTCATTTGCTAGTTTATTTTTGCACATTAAAAAAAGGTAATAACTATACTGCATCATTAGCTAGCATAGACATCACCATGCAGGTAGCTGGTGGCATAGACATCACCATGCAGGTAGCTGGTGGCATAGCATCACCAGCTGGCAGAGACATCACCATGCAGGTAGCTGGTGGCATAGCATCACCAGCTGGCAGAGACATCACCATGCAGGTAGCTGGTGGCATAGCATCACCAGCTGGCAGAGACATCACCATGCAGGTAGCTGGTGGCATAGCATCATCAGCTGGCAGAGACATCACCATGCAGGTAGCTGGTGGCATAGCATCACCAGCTGGCAGAGACATCACCATGCAGGTAGCTGGTGGCATAGCATCACCAGCTGGCAGAGACATCACCATGCAGGTAGCTGGTGGCATAGCATCACCAGCTGGCAGAGACATCACCATGAAGGTAGCTGGTGGCATAGCATCACCAGCTGGCAGAGACATCACCATGAAGGTAGCTGGTGGCATAGCATCATCAGCTGGCAGAGACATCACCATGCAGGTAGCTGGTGGCATAGCATCATCAGCTGGCAGAGACATCACCATGCAGGTAGCTGGTGGCATAGCATCATCAGCTGGCAGAGACATCACCATGCAGGTAGCTGGTGGCATAGCATCATCAGCTGGCAGAGACATCACCATGAAGGTAGCTGGTGGCAAAGCATCATCAGCTGGCAGAGACATCACCATGAAGGTAGCTGGTGGCATAGCATCACCAGCTGGCAGAGACATCACCATGCAGGTAGCTGGTGGCATAGCATCACCAGCTGGCAGAGACATCACCATGCAGGTAGCTGGTGGCATAGCATCACCAGCTGGCAGAGACATCACCATGCAGGTAGCTGGTGGCATAGCATCACCAGCTGGCTGAGACATCACCATGCAGGTAGCTGGTGGTATAGCATCACCAGCTGGCATAGACATCACCATGCAGGTAGCTGGTTGCATAGCATCCCCAGCTGGCAGAGACATCACCATGCAGGTAGCTGGTGGCATAGCATCACCAGCTGGCAGAGACATCACCATGCAGGTAGCTGGTGGCATAGCATCACCAGCTGGCAGAGACATCACCATGCAGGTAGCTGGTGGCATAGCATCACCAGCTGGCATAGACATCACCATGCAGGTAGCTGGTGGCATAGCATCATCAGCTGGCAGAGACATCACCATGAAGGTAGCTGGTGGCATAGCATCATCAGCTGGCAGAGACATCACCATGCAGGTAGCTGGTGGCATAGCATCATCAGCTAGCAGAGACATCACTATGTGGCTAATGGTATGGGGTTGTCACTAGCTACCTGAGACAACATCATGTAGCCAGTGGGATGGTGTCATTAACTAGCAGAGATATCATCATATATTTGCATGGTATCATTAAGTGAGACATCACCTTTATGTTACTACGACAAATTTACTTGTGTGTTTTGTAATGGCAAAGAAGCAAATTACATCACACTACACAACTCAACCCAGTTACCAATTAAAAGGAATTTTTTTTTTTTTACATTTCACATCCAAATTTCACATTAACTTAAGTGATAAAAAAATGTATTAATCCCAACTTTAGCTCAATTATAACTATTGATGTATGCAATTCAGACTTTGGCCTCCAGTCTATATTAAAAGTATGGATAATATGGAAAGTTAAAAATCAATTTTCTAAGATAATAAGCAATGTGTCAGCTATGATGAAAGAAAAGGTTTCTTCCATATCATTTGACCTACAGACATTTTAGAAGTGACATAATTAAAATCTTTTCTAGAAAGGAATGCATGAAGTTAAATCTTATATTATTAAGAGTCATAAGTACACATTGCAAAAAACAAAAAACTTTCTCAAGTCAACATAAGGCAAAAGATTTGTTTAGGGATCAGATAGTATCCACCTGAATACTTTACTAAATAGCAGTAATAAAGGAAGAACATATTTTCAGAATTTAACCAAAACACTCACTTTTTGCAAATGACTTTTTAAATATAAGGTTTTAAAAACTTCACACCCCTCTGACATTTTACTCCTACAGTATCAGAATTATGGAAATGCATACAGAATATGTGCAAATAATGAGTAATTGCAACTGAAAGATGTATGTGATGATATCCTGTAGAACTTTCCACAATTTATCCAAGGTGTTCGGTTGCTATTTGACTTCCTTAGTAGTCATACAACCCCATATAACCTCAACGATCTTCATGAGTTGGTTTGGATGTTGTGGAATCAGACAGCTTGAGTTGTGGCCAGTGACAGAAAAAACTGGAATAAGAGTATCATGCCCTTGTGTGCCACAGGGCATTTCTGGGAACGGAACTAGGCAAAGAACTGTTTCGGTGATCTTTCCCTGTTAAAGAAAATGTCCAAACTAATACTATAGATAATATATCAGCCTAGAAGAGACCAGCGCAGCATCTATAATAAACTAAACATCTATTTTGAAAAAGAATCTGACCAAAGAAATTTAAAAAGACATTAATACCTCAAGCATATCCAATCGTTGTCGCAAGTTATAATTTCTGTCATAAAACTCCCTAGTGAGGTAATCAGATGTCTGAAAAGGAAAAAGCAAAAAAAAAAAAACAAAAATAAATGTACAAAATCAATTAGCAAATAAGGATTATCACAACAAAAACCCCCAACACGACTGTATCCATTAACAGTAGATTCTGACAGAGGCAACCAAAATACTGCTGCAGACCTGCATAATTTAATCATACCACTGTCTTTCCATAATTAAAAAATAACTAATATAACTTATTATTTTTACACTGTCCTACTTAAAATAGAAGCAACTGTCACATCTTGTAATGTGAAAAAGAATACATAAGAATTAGTGAATTCTTATCTTGACAGCAAGGTGAAATCCTAGCATTGTAAACTTACAAATTTCTGTATAATTAGATTTTTATATAAGATAAGGAACACCCACTGGTTGAAAAAATCTTCAGCATAAAAGAATATATCAAAATCAATTGCTAAATGAAAATTAAACATTTTATTCATATACTACATATATTATAAATATCACATTTTTAAACAGATAATTTTTTCCTATATCTAATTTTATATTTATTTATATAATACTGAAAAGTTTGATTAAAATTTTTCTAAGCAAAAGCAAAATCTTTGTTTAAAATACAAAGCATGCATACAAATCACACATATTCAGTAAGAAAGAAAAAACAGGTAATTTCCCATAATTCTTGCTTAACTATCACAATATATTAACATATAACACTGGCATAATTCGAAAATAGTATGTCGTCATCGTTGTTCCTCCACAATTGTCATCTACAGTTACAGACACATCTAATGAAGTTGCACTGTGCTGTGGTTACTGCTAGTAAGCAGTGGCCATACACCTGCCTCGCTGAGCCAATGCTGACTTCAGCAGAAAGAGAAAATTCCCCAGAACTCCTCAGTTTACCTGTAGAAGGGTACCAGAGAAAACCAACACTGTCAGACTGGTACAGAAGATTAAGTAGGCTCAATCAAACTCAGCCATCCACCATCCCACCAGTTTTACTCATTACATGTTTGTTGCAAATAAAAATTTTCAGACAACACAATTACAAGCTTTAAGGAAATTTAAAATCATGTAAAAATTATTTGAAAATTACAGGTTTCATGTTCTTAATAGTTTGGGACATTAAATAAAGAGACTTTTAAAAGAAAACAAGCAACTAACCTCGATTGGACATTTGACCATCAGGGCCACGAGAGCCTTGAACCTGGGTGTTGAAAAAGTAATGGACGAGAAACTATTGGACAGATGTAAAAGAATTTTTGCAAATTCTGCTGCAATCTGAAAGAAAAAAGCCAAACTCGGAATATGGAGCTTCAATAAAAAATATAATAAAATCTAAGTTTAGACCAGGTGTCAATCCGTATGTTAAAAAAATGTTTTATTTCAATACACCAGGTCGTTTGCATTTTCTTTATATATGATATTTTGTTTTAATTTGTGATTACAGTTCCCTCCCTTAGTTTTAATTATAGTAGTCTCCCTTTGACGAAAAACTTTGCACATTTTTCTGCTTCCTACTTGTAAAAGCCTGTAAAATACTGTAGCTCTTTATTCAACACCCCTAATAGAAAAATACATCATCATCATCATCCACCCGCTGTAACGATCAATGGCATCATATGCTTTCACTGATGGCAACTGCTGCATATTGGATGGTGACTTAATGAATGACAGAAAGCCCTCAAAGTACAATACCTCTGCTAATCCATCGGGATTTGAACGGATCAGAGTCTCCGTGGCATGTAGACAAATTTCCACTCGCTCGCCATCATCAGCAGATATCAAGCCTGATGAAAACAAAACAAGACTAAGCAGCTGGTTACAACATAAATTATCACTGTTCACTCACATAATGTAAAGCAACTTTTCACTGTGTTAGCATCCACAACAACAGAATTAACAAATAACCGCAGTGCTTGAAAAGAAAGAAAGGTAAACGAGGTAACTTTCAACAGAGACACTGGTTAATTTTAGCAGAAAAATTACCACCAAAAGAAAAAAGAAAAACTGCTAAGGAAAAAGTGTAGGCTGTCTTACCATCCATACAGTCTCTTATGTATCTCGGTGGCTTGACCTTCAGTACAGCTTTATCATTTGATAAGTCATAGGGCACAAGGTCGTCATCACTACAAACCAAAAAACCAAGTAATAATTAGGAATTTCTGTAACAATTAGTTAAGAAAATTTCTTATTTCATTGTTGATCAAACTAACATGACTTATTTTTCTGTTTAGCTTACTGAGGTAGCCAAATTTAGTAAGACAGCAGGCTTTTTGTGCTAGGATCATGGATATGTAGTATTAATGCACTGTAATCAACAAACAAACTGAGAAAAGGGGGAGTGATAATATAATTTAAATTGAAAGTTTGAGAACACAAATTCAAAATCTTAGCCAACAAAAAAAGGAAATAACTCATAAAAGTAGAAAATGGAGAACAAAAAAATTGAACTCTTAAGTAGCCACAAACCTATCAAGATCAGAGTCTTCAGTTTTCACCCTTCTTTCATCAGCATCATCTTCCTCAATGTTTTCCATAGAATCTCTCTCTACAGACAAACTGTCAATATGTACACAATAAACAAACAAAAATAAAATCTTCAAATGCTGATAACAATCTTTATTATTATTATTATTATTATTATTATTATTATTATTACATCTGAGCAGTTTACTTTAAGTTCACCTATTTAGATGACTAAGAAATTAAAAACATCACTTGTTTGATTATTTCTAACTATGAGAAACCCAAAAAGCCATCATAGCAACCCAAAATAGTTTTAAAACCTAAAATGCCCTAGATAAATAAAAATTTTGCACAATAATGAATGTATGGGAATATTTTCAAAACTCTCTTCTCTGGTACGAGCTCAAAATTTTGCATAATAATGACATTTGTATTTTTTTTTTGGTGGGGGTATAAGCTGACTTTAAAATTTTATTTACGAGATAAAACAAAGACTGCATAGAAAGTTTTAATCAGAGAGATTGATAGAGAGAGAGAGAAAGAGAGAGAGGAGACAGACTATGTAATACTGCTATAAACTTAACCTCTTTTGGAATCAGTACCTGTGAACAACATTAAGTTAAAATCTGATGCTGCATTTACTCGGGATGTTCAAATGAAACTTGGCCGGATACCATTATGACAATGCTATTTGCGAAAGCTGAAGGTAGGACACAGTGTTTTTTCATGTGGCTTTATCGAGGCATTACAAGATGCACGCCAACTCTAGTACTGTGAATTTCTGAATCAATACTAAAGATGGATATCTGATACTTGCCTGCTTACAGACTCCTGTGGTTCTTTTGGAGGCATTGACAATGATAGCAGTTTCTTCACATCCTCATTTTTCTCGTACTACATCAGAATAATCAAATATATGTGATACATAAAATAAACAGTATTCTTCACATAATAATAGTTGAATTATTTTTTTTAAAAATACAAGCACCATCATAAAAAAAACAAAAAAAAAACATCAAAGCTGTAGCATACTTCGAATTTTAATTTTTCTCCATCAGGGTCCACAGATGATGTTAGAATTTCGGCAACTACCATGCCTAGGATGCGAGTCTTTACGTCAGAACTTCCAAGATGGTTCTGCATTCCATACATCAATAATTGGAGAAATTCTGAAACAATTTAGCATTTGACATTAAAATTGTAAAGTTGGCACTTGAGGGCATAACATGGTAACCATAAAACTCTCTTATGGAGAGCATCTGAATGAAATAGAATCTTCTCTAAGTCTGATTCAGATCTGTGGTGACAACAGAAATAAGAAAAATGAATGATTGATCGCCTCAACTGTGCGAGACACATCTTTTGGACTGTGCACAGACACAATAACATAAACTTCCTCATTGATAAATGCTCTGAACCGACACTTTTCAACTTTATCAACATCAGAGAATTTTGCGTAGGCGAACGACAGTATAAGAGTTTGGCACATCTGTTTTTCAGTGGAACGCCTAAAGAGGACCAAGTCAAGGCTCATTCTTTAGAGTACCACATGACAGTACTAGAATACATCTTTTGACAATACTGTGAATGGTCACAATCAGCCGAGTGAAAACCCAACTTTGTCTGCAGTCAGCGTGATGTCCTTATTACTAGTGTCAGAGAATCCTTTCACTATTCAGCGTGGCAACTCTCAGCCATTTGTAACATTTTTCTTTCTTCCATAAGTTTATTTAATCAAAATGTATCCCTCTGAAAGTACTTTCATTTTTTAAAATTAAAAAACAAAAAAATGGGTGCAATACCTTGTTTGTGTTGCTCTTTGTCCTTATCAGATAAGAAACTGATGCAGATAATGAGAGCTTGAGAAATGTAAAAATGCTGCTCATAGGATGTGTGTCGTATAGCACTTCCATCTCCCCACACTGTCAATAAATCTCTTAAAGCCTACAAAAATATAAAAGTTAAACTTTAATAATAATAAAAACACCACCACCTGAGAAACTAATATATATCAAATTAATTTTAAAAAAAATATTTGATTGTCAATTACCATCTGTTTTTTAAATAATTTTAAAACTACTTTTTAAAAAATTATTTCTTGATCACATTCTCTAATTTCTCATTAATTTGAAAACCCAATTTTATGATTTTTTTTTCCTTTTGTATTACTTTCTCATTGGTTTGTTTTTACTAAACACACTCAACAGCAAAAAACCTCTGCTCATGTTATGTTAGCACAGTTTAATCTGGCTGACTCAAAGATTGAATATTTAAGAATCTCAGTATCATGTCACATTTTATAATGTCTACACTTTTTATTAGTCATACTACTAAAATACCCAACCAAACCCTTATTTCCTATATTGCATAAACAATAATTATAACTTTAATGGCATTTCAGATCAATTTCTTGGTAATTAATTTCATGGTACCCACTTTTAGTCTAGAGTTAACCAAATAAAATTCAGAACAATGGTTAGCTAATGAGTTTAACCACTACAGAATTGTGCACACACACACACACAGACACAGACAGACAGACAGCATGTAGATCTCACAGATGTTAAAATCACTCAAAAAGATTAAACCAAATGCTACATTTCACACATTTAAGAAACTCACTAAATATAAGACTTGCAAAACCACATCCAACATTTCTCAAAATCTTGTTGTATCACACAGTCAGGGTTTTAGCCATATGGCAGTTAAAATCGGCTAAAACCACAGCCATCAATAGTGGTTAAAACTGTCAAAAACGTTTTTTGAGTGTACTAAACACAACAAAAGTTGTCTATAATTGTTTAAAACATTATTTATTTAAAAAGTACGAACACAGGAAAACATTTTCAGCAAGGGTCAAAATCCATTGTTCACTTATGTGAAGTTCATTTTAGCACTTTAAGTAAATAGTCCAGCTCCTTGGGTTCTCTAAGTATTCTGTAGACCAAGCTTGTTGCGGAGCTTGGTGAGCACCAGCCCAAAGCTGCTGAAGACTCTCTCTAGAGCTGCAGATGATGCAGCAGCAGAGTGTAGAGCCACCATCAAGCCATCTGCTAGGTCTGCTGTTGATGAACCCAAGGCTTTCCACCATGTTACAGGATGGTTAGCTCTGCCCCTATCTGTGAAGAAGGATGCAGGGAATGGAGCTGCTGCAGGTTGTGAGGAGGAAAATCTCATCTTTGTTGACTAACCACTCCTTAACAGTCTAGATCTGCTCATGGGTTAGCCTGGCACCCAGATACTTTGGATGAAACATGTAGGCAGCCAGGTGGAAGGGTTTGATGAAGAAGTCAAACCTCTTCCGGACTTTGATGCTGGTTCATTCAGAAGGTCAAGAAAAATGTTGCAGGCATCAGCAACTGGATGCAATATGTTGGGCCAAGCCATTAACCTGCTTGAAGAGGTTCATGTCCATGACCTTCTGGACGATGACCTTATCTACTTCATCTGGATGGTCTTGCATGAACTTGATATAGCATGTTCTGTTGGTAAGATAAGAGTCCAGGCAGATTAGCTGACCCTTCCAACAAGTGTCATTTGGCAACTGAGGGTGTGTTAACCCTGGGTGCTTCTTAAGCCAGGCCAGGCACATGGTGAATCCTGAAGAACTTACTGATTTCAACTACATGTTTCATGATAGGAGCAGATGTTAGATCTTGCGCAAGTAGGTTAAGGGCATGGGAAAGGCAGCCGAATGTGATCAGGTTCTTGTCTTCCTTCTCTAGCTCTTCCCTCATCTTGTCCATACTCTTGGCAGTATCTGTTACAAAGGACTGAACCTTACATCCATAGACACCCCCCCAGCATAAGATCTAGAGTCCTCAAACATGTCTTTACATGCCTCTGCAGTCTTGTGGGTGGTACCAGTATCCTTGGCATCCACAAAGAACCCTTTTCTCTCACTGACTACTGATGTTGAAATTACTGGCTCGTTTTGGATGGTACTCCAGCCAACTTGCTGCATAGTGACAGTCTTGTTGTTGAGCTGCTGCTTCATCATGGCCTGGTACTTCTCAAGTAGTTTGTTACTCACTGCATTCCTGGTAGGTGGCTGGTAACCTGGCCGGAGACTGGACACCATAGCCTTGAAACTGGGATGTTCTACAATGCTGAAGGGTAGGTTGCACCCATAAACAAACTCAGCAATTTTTTTATCCAGATTGTCTTTGGTAGCAGCTGGAGTATGCACGATGATGCTGTTAAGGTCAGCTGAAGCTTCTTGGCTGATGGTGTGTCAGGACCTAAGTGAAAAGCAGCTGGGCGTTTCTCTGGCTGATGAGCATTGACTGGAGCTGGGTCACACACCACTGCACATTGCTGAGACTCACTGGCTATAGACAGCTGTGGCTTACTGGCTCTGTACTGCTGGACACATTTCTCGTAGTGTTTCTTCATCCTGCCTATGTGGTTACTCTGTACATCTAAACAGAACTTATACTGAGCAGTGAATTTAGAACCATCCACATTGCGGTGGAAATGGTCCCAGATAATGTCCTTAGGTCTACCTCCTTTGAGCATGTTATCTTGTAAAACTGATCACTGTTCAGACTAATTATGAAATTAAGATTAAAATCCTCCTGTATTTATACCAAAATGTGACCCACACAGGCTGGATTAATTACAATTCTCTTACCTAATACAATGGGTGACTCAACCCTAGACCATTACTCTTTAATTGCCCTTGACACAGAGGGATTATCTTTCACACCTAATGCAATGGGATTGATATCTAAAGCACACATGAAGATTATCTAAGATACCTAAAAACATCACCTAAAACATTTACAGATGTTACTTATACTAACTATTAAATTACAATTCTCTTTGTACAATATTATCCATTGAAATTTAAACATCTATGTTTTAATACAGAAATATTCTAGTTACATTAGAGGCACTTTTAGCCACTTTAGCCAGTTTCAGCCAGCTAAAAAGTGTCAAAAAACAACCCTGCACACAATAAAATATGTATAATATAATATATAGATACATTCATATAAAATAATGGTTTCCAATTTTTTAACCACCAAACACAAAAATGAAATAATTCATAATTAGAGAGAGAGAAAAACAGAAACAGTGACTAATGAGAATAATGGCATGCATAAAAAATGCCCTGTTATCCATCCCTGATACAAGCACTAACATGTGGGTCCTGAGATTTTTTATCAGTTAGAGCAAGAACTTCATTTACTTTAACAAAATTATGAGTCCCTATGTAACTAATGACTACAGCAGCCAATAATTGTTTCAGAATCAAAAAAATGAGTATAGACAGGATCTGACATAGGCAAGTGTTGTAGACATATCACGTGTCTGGTGAGAACTCACAATAAAGCAGACTCTCATCTATCATACCTGAAGGGCTGAAGTAGGCTCAATAGATAATGAAGAGTAGATATTGCTTACTTTTAAGCAGAGAGGCCTTCTTGTTGGTGAGGATGCCAAGTAGCCTATAACGTTCTGTAGCATATGAACCTGCCAACATTGAAAAATTGTGTAGACAAAATAAAACTGCACAAAATAAATTCTAAAACTGCTTTCTGTAAATCTGACAAGAAAAAAAGTGAAAAGATTACTACATACTGGATTTGAAGGGGTTAAAAAATCATGTTACACTTTGTTCTGCCTATAAATTTATATAACAGAATCCCATCACCATCAAGGCAGAGTAACTATCAGTAAAAACCATAAAAGCTAGATCTGAGGTATAACAAATTTTAAATAATTAATAAGTTTATCTTTTTGCCTATAATTTACCCAATTATAAAACAAACACACAACACACATACTGATTAAAAAGAAATAAATTATAACTGGCATACAAATTATAAGAAAATATTTTGTCACAGAAATACCAAGAGAGATTTTCAGAAAGGGATTAGAGGCTTATTATCATCTTTAAAAAAAGTATTAGATGTGGAGAACAACGCATTTCTACTATTGACAGAGCTACTTCTAGGGATCATAAACCCAAAGAAATTTTAGTTTCATTATATAAATCCTTAATTTATCCACATCTTGAATATCCTGTGAAAGCATGGAAAAGACATTAAAAAACCAATGAAATGTTCAAGAATCCAAAATAAATGTCATAGAGTGTTTTCAAGTTTCAAACATTTAGTTTATCCAGAATGAATTAAAACTTCAAATTTACCTAATTTCAAGATATAACTAATCAAGGTTTTAAAATAAACCAAGTTTTGAGTAATAAGTTCTTGCAACTTTCTCTGCATTGCTCACAAATCTTTTATAAAGGAATAAACAGCAAAAGCTCAGGTTCCCTCCCCTCCAATAATTTATGTCACTTTATTCCCATTAAAAATATTATACTGGATTTTTGAGTACAAAAAAAAAAGTTATAGATTCTTTCAGCTGCTCACAATTAGTACTAATAGACAACATACTAATTTAGAAATGACTTTTTCAGGATAACATTGTGAATGAATGGAATAAGTTACTGAATTCACTGGTTGGAAATGATAGTGCAAGGCAAATTTTTTTTCTTCCCTTGGAAGCCTTAGTCATTACAAAGAGACAAAATGGCCTGATACCTGGCTTGGCTGTCTTCTTGTAGTAATTATTTAAACTAATAGACTAAAAAAAAAAAATATCCATACCTGTTCAAAGAACCTCAGCAGCAAAAGCTTTGTACACAGTAAATACTGTACTTTAGGATTCTTTACTACTGCATCTCCAAGAAACTTTCCTACAACTCCATACCTTGCAAAAATAAAATGAAACTGGTTCGTTTGTACTTAAATTTCACGTATATAGGATCACTTACACATTTGTTGTTGTATAAGCATCTCTTCAAACAAATGTGTAGCTACAAGATATAGATGTCTGATAAAAGTTTAAAGAACTCCACAGAAGTTTATACAAATTACATGACCAGTCACTTAATGATGATTTGCTACTTCTTAATGTGTCCACAACATAAACTATTTTGTTGGGTCAAAGAGCAGTGACTTTAATGTCTCTATTACATCAAATTATTACAAAAATATAAAGGATTTTTCTGGACATCTTTATTCCACTATTCTGCTTTTCAAGCAATTACACACATGACACATGCATGCACATGCAAAAGGGAGAGGAAAAAAAACTCAGAGACCCAAGCAGTTTTTTAAAACCTATATAAAAAGTCTCTTGCTCCTGAAATGTGCATTTTATCCACTTCTTTAAATTTATTTCATTTTTAGCCTCCATCACCTGGTTTAGCAAAGTACCATTTATACTTTTAAAATGTATTCAGGGATTAAAATTGATAAAAATGCAAGCTTTGTATTTTTTGTAATCACTCTTAGGTATAGTCTGCCAATATAGGCAATATGTAAGCCAATTATGTTGTTGTGTAACATCTATACATCATTTTTTAGAAGAATAAAACTAATATTAAAACACCAAGCACCATGGCAACATAGTAAGAACGGGAATCAAGACACTCTCCAAACATCTGCTGGGTATTCCAGTAACAATCCGCTCACATATCCGACACCAGATGTAGTCATTTTTTACCCTCACCGACAGCACTGGAACCAGGCTGGACCATAGGGTGTCTGTAGGGAAAACACAAACAAGCATATGAATTACTTATTATTTAATTTCAACATAAATTGTTTGCTAATAATAGTGTTCAAAAGAACAGAAGATTTTAGCATCTTTACACTGAACATTTCTTAAGTTCAACCATACCTTCTTAAAAATTCTGACACTTTTAGAATGGTCTGCTGAAAACAGAACTCCTAGGTCCCACAAAGGACAAGAATGGACAGTAATGCTTGTTAGCAGAAACATTAGCAGTAGTAACTTCATCAAATATGTCTGCAGTTATAGACAATGATGTTCAATGAAGAGGTGGGGCGGAGCAAGAATAAAGTGTAAATTAGGAAAATTCTGAAAGCTGAGTATAAAATGACTTTCCAATCTCAACATGAGCTACTCAACAAGATAATTATTCTCCAGCTAAAAACTATTAGAGTCAAGAGACTCAGCATCATTTGTGCTTCATTGTTGTTTTTTAATAATTCTGATTTATTATGTAAAGAAAAGACAAACATATTCAAGTTTCTTAAAATAAAAAAAAACACTTTAACAATCACATCATCACAAAAAATTAAACAGAACAGAAAAAAGCATTTAGCATGTCCTAGATATTAAAAACGTTTATTTCCATTCTGATGTAAAAAAAAAAAGAAAGAAAGAGATAAATGTAAAGGTTTAAGCTGTTTATGTATGCATGCATACATGAACATTTAATTCTTCTTTTATTTGAGTTGTTTGTTTATTTTAGTGGCTACAAGGAGACAGGAAGTGATCACAGTGCATGAAACTCCCCCTTCCTCAGGGAAGAGAAATGAGTTTCAATGCATTTCTTAAACTGATTAATACTACCACTATTAACTACACATTTATTCTGCTCCTAAACAATTCTATTAGGGGAAAAAATATTTTCTGGTATCTGTCTGAGCTGAAATCAAAGTTAATTTGTAATTACAACACCTAGTAACACAACAAACACATTACACGCTACTAAACGATGATAGACTATGGTTCCCACCACATCTAAAACTGAAGATTTCTAGTAGGGACTTTCTGCAGTACTTGCGTGGCTAAACTCTGCACACAGTTATCCTCCATCTAAACAGTACATATGATCACCACCATAGTAAACAAGCATCTATGCACCCTGCTAATCGACTACTCACATTCAAATAGCTATAATCAACAATTCTGCAACATTTTTTTTAAAATTCATGACTTTAACACCCCTAAATGTTATTTATCACTATAGCTGTTTCGCCTTGATTTTATCGTAGAATTTCATTACAGTTTTTGTATTTTTACAAACAGTATAAGGGTATGTTGCTGTTGGACTGAATGAAGTGCACAGGTCTAATAAAGATAAAGAAAAAAAGAAGCATCCTTACCACCAAACCCTGAAATACTCAGTTTTCCTATCAACTGGCTGACGAATTCCAAGGAAGTATCTTTGGAACTCTTTAAAGAATTGTGCACTTTCTCTAATACATGCAGCAAGTCTGAAGCCAGCAACAAGATGTAGGTCCTTGGATAAAATAGATTGCTAAAAAAAAATATGTATTTGCACATTTAAACATGCTGAAACATTATTTGTTTTATATATTGTCTATCTTTACATACATGCATATTGTTTCACAATTTTTAAATGCTATCTGAATGCTGTCTAAACAGATAAGCTAGTTAAGGAGAGTAAGAAAAGCCATGCCACTTTCAAGGCACACATGTACCTCAGCCTGGCAGTAGTGCCCAATTTCAAGAAAGCTTGCTATATACTACACTAATCTTCCACCTCAACTTGCTTACTTATTATACTTTCTTGTTGTTTTCCATTCCTTGTGACAAAAGTTAAGAAATAACAGAAATGAAAACTTAAAATTTAGTTCCACTGCTATCACAGAGCCATACTAGACAAAATAAATTACTATAGTCTTATGATCTTCATCTTACTGTAATGTTTCCAAAGTTTGAGTTCTAATGCAAAACCAAGTAGATATTTTCTAACACCTATGTAACATCATGAAATTTCAATAAGATTTAATTAAAAAAAAATATTTTCAAGGCTACATTATATGAAATTTTAGATATCTTAGAAATTACTGTATGCATGTGTTTCCTTTTAACCTCATTCATGCCTACTAAGTCTTGTCAATTTTAAGAATGTAAAATCCAGAAATGTGATAGATATGATGTCACATCATCCAGCTATTCATCTTCTCATGTTTTTATCCTGTGAAGATCTGTGAAGATTAACCATTCATTTCAGTTTAAATGACTTTTTGTATTAGTGTAGATGCAAAAATTCTTCAAACAATATTTCTTGTTTTTGTTATACTCTAATTTACCCAGAAAATGCTTAACTTTTTTAAAAATGTGTATTGATCTTCAAGCAGCCACATCTAAATATATGCAGTAATAACTTGATTTATGTATGCAACTGATGAGGCCATAACTAAAATTACCAGTGTATACATTTTATTTAATATAATCTTCTCAGAGAGTTTCTTATATGTTGAGTCTAGATGATTCCAAGAAGCCAAACTATCATTTCAAAACGGCATATGATCACTATATATATTTGGATCAAAGACCCCAAGATTATTATTAGTGGCTGTTACAAACTAAGATTTCTTATAAGCTAAACTATTCACTGGGCACCATGCTTGCAAGCTTTTTTTAAAACAGAAGGCCCTTAAGTCAGAGATATACTGTACTTTCTCTTTCTCTCTCTCAATTATTGTTTCACTCAGCAGCACCATCTTGACACTCATACATAATTAGAACAGTACTTTGAAAATAAATATTTTTAATGTATATATTTTGTTGTATAATGAAACATTTGATCTCAACAATGAGAGAAACAAGTTAATTAAAGTTATAAGAGGTATCAATCTAATTAATAATTTTATTTCTTTACTTTAAAAAGCTAAATTCCATTTCTCTATATTTTTAGCTGTGAAAATACTTTAAGTACTTATTATATGGATTTTAGTGTTTTAATTTATTAATTTTGAAAATAAAATGAGCTTATTCATCATTATTGTTTTAATCTTATTACTATGAAATAAGAAAACACGATAAATTTTCTTTAATTGAAATATTGCTTATATTAACAATAACAGTAAACTTAGTTAAGTTGTTAAACTGAAAAATTCCAGAAAATTCATTAAGAGAACCACCACAGGGGAAACTTTAAAAATAGTAGCTGGTAGCTAGTTGTACAAGTAGTGAGAACTCATTCATACCCAATTATAAACACTCTATACTTATCATACTAAAGCATGGCGATGAACTATTATACATGCACCAGTTACTATTCTTAAAGTTTATCCCATCACAGTCATCTGGAGAATGGAAGCTACTATATAGTGTACTAATTAATAAACAATTATCACCTAATTTTCTGATAATTAATGTTGAACTTACAGCTATGAGACAG
This sequence comes from Nautilus pompilius, assembly GCA_018389105.1. Lineage (NCBI taxonomy): Eukaryota > Metazoa > Mollusca > Cephalopoda > Nautilida > Nautilidae > Nautilus > Nautilus pompilius. The sequence goes on from JACATO010000669.1 coordinate 48,724, forward strand.
TCTCATCTGTACTGCAATCTAGATTTTAGGCTCGTCGTAAAACCAAAAATCCTCTGGACAATTTTGGAAATTAAAGGCTTAAGAAAACAAACAATAAAACAAAGAGAAATTCAAAAACGTTTTTAAAATTATTACTTTTTTTAAAATTTTTTTATTAACGAAGAAATTAAGAGCCAACTGTCTCGCCCTACCTGTTCTGATTTTGCAGCTTGTTGGCAGTCTTGTCAGGCAAGGCAGCAATCCCAGTGATCAGCTCCTGCCACAGAAAGCCGCTGTGGCCTGTCACGGTTCCGGAGGCAGGCTGATCTCGGCTCTTAAAGACCTCGCATTCTCCCCAGATGACATCGCGAAGACGATGCTGTTCTAGGAACTCTTCAAGCAACCCCACACTCCTGCTTAGCTGATATCCAGGCCTGAAACATTAAAAAAAAAAAAAAATACATGAATATTCCTTTCTCCTCTCTTTAAATGCTCCGTTTACCTTCAGCTAAGTGGATCTTGGAATGGTTCATTTTATCGGCGGTCTTCAAGGAAAGTATTACATTTTGATCTAGCACGGAACCTCTGCTGCTAAAGTAAATGTCGATTAACACAGTACGTTTTTGTTGCCATTTTAACTCGCAATTACACGACGACAACAACAACAGACGGTTTGTAGTGTGTTTGTTTGGACACAACAGCACTATCAAGAACAGACAACTCAGCGCCGTGCTGAATTGTCTCCCTTCATCACAGCTAGCGTCTAGACCAAAATTAACCATTGAGATATATCCCGCTTTAAAGAGTTAAATATATGATAATAATAATAATAATAATAATAATAATATAATAATAATAATAATAATAATAATAATAATAATAATGATGATGATGATGATGATAATAATAATGATAATAAGCAAAAAGCGAGTTACTCACTTAGAACTGCACAGGCTGTGCAGAAGCACGAGAAAGGAATCCCTGTGGTTGCCGTGCAGAAATATCTTTTTGAGCAGCAATGTCGTCTTCTCCGACGGCGGGAGTCCGCCAGCCCGGTCGGCGGTGAGGCCGGACAGCAGGGCGGCGGCGAACCGTGAGTAGTGGCAGGTGATGAACAGCTGGCTCGCCCTCCTGAAGTCAGTCCCTCCGAACCGGTCGTTGGCCGAGCAGCCAGAGCCCGGCAACAGCGCCGCCGCGTTCTCCAGCGCCTTCACCCCGTCCTCAGCACTCGGCCCCGCGACCGCCGCTGCCAGGGCCTCCCTGACGAACGTGCGCACCTCGGATGCCAGGGCATCGTCGGCTCCTCTCGCTCCTCCGCCCGACTCGGGGCGGGTCCTCCGCGGGTACGCGGCCATCTTCTCGGGATTCGAAAGCGAGGCCCGCGCGGAATGCGCACGCGCAGATCGCGGTGGTTACCGGGTGGGTGACAACCGGCGGTGGGAGGTAAACACGCGTCGGACGGACGGACGGACGGGAAGTCGGGGATCGACGGTGGAGCGAACTTCTTCTTCTTCTTCCGGTTGACAAGGAAAGGGGGCAATGGCCGAAGAGGAGAAAAAGGACGCCGACACTAAGCGCATTCATACTTATCCGTTGATCAGGGTAAGGCTGGCGTCGCGACCAATGGCCGGACAGTGGGGGGGGGGGGGTGGTGCATGCCGCCCGAGATAATAATAAAGCCCACCCTCCTTCACACCTGCCTGCCTACCTGTTCCTGATACATCACAGCTCACCTGGATAACGGAATCGTTTTTTGAAACCATTGTTAATATTATCATCATTATGATGGGATGATGCGACCTGAGGTGGTGGTGGGGAGTCTTTTGGCTGATGTCAGGTGGGGAGGGGTCCTACCTATGAAATTCTAGAAGCCAAAGAATGCCAGGTTGTACAGAATACTTTGCTGCCTTCGCCTCTCATCTTAACCCTGTTTTGCACTTCTCCAATATATATACACACACACATATATATATTTGTCTACCTGCATACGCTTACTTTCTTGCTGTTGCATTGTATAGTGAGAGTGAGAGGGAAAGAGGACCATCCCTCCCATCTCTTCTTACTCACTCTATCTCTCTCTCGTTCCCATCTCTTTCTTTCTTACTATCTGCCTCCCCCCTCTCACATCGCATATACATATACAGAAAATTAGATATATTACTGGATACCAGACACCTCAAAAAATTCTTTTTTACACATTTTGGAGGTTGGGGGGGGTGGTATTCTGACACATCATTGGATGCACATATATATACCTTTTCGGCAAATCCAAACTCCGATAGGTTACATTTCCTTTAAGTTTTCTGTATGTGAATGGTTAACAGCAAATTTAATTCCATTTGAATGGTCAAACCTATAACATTTTTGAATATAAACCTAGAAAGTCAGAAGTGAGGGGAGGAATTTAAAAAAAAAAGTCCCCCCCTCTAATGTTTATATTAATATTTCTAATTTCCACTTGTGCTGCTTGTGTTTTTTTAGGATTTGCTTCAGCAAAGTTTAACAAAATTTTCAGAGTCATTAAAAAAATATTAAAGAAAGGACATCATATAGGTAAATCAAATTTAAAATCTTGGATTGAAAAGAATAAAATAAAAGTATGTATAGGTTAGTTTCTACACCACAAAAAGGAATTTGATTAATATTGATTGTGCAGTTGTCTGTAAGCATCTGTGTATTTTTACAATTTTCCATATTTTTATTGCATTAGCATTCTGACATGATGGATGAAATGAAGACAGAAACAATGGAGTTGTGTGTCACAGCATGTGAAAAGTTTTCAAATAATAATGAAGTAAGTTTTCTGTCACTTTTTTTTACATAAAGCAGAAAATAATACTTTTGCATAGGTCAGCCATTAGTTAACTTAAAACGAGCGTGTATGGGTCTTGAAACAGAACTTTATCCACCAGTAATTAAGAGAAGTGTTCTCAGAACATGCTCCTGTCACTATCAACCTGCTTAGTTTTGTTAAAACTCAAATGACAAAAAACCCCATGCTTAAGAGACTTTTAACAAGGGAACTGTGGTAATATTTAAACAGGACTGTGCCCAAGTTTAGTTCGGAGAGTTATTTTTCTTGGTAGCAGTGTTGGAATGTTTTTTAATTAATTAACTGAGAGTTGATAGTTGCGCATGAATAAAATTTTGACACAAGTTCACAGCCTTCCCTTTAGTCATTTTCAACATGAACTTGTCTCTAGAGTGGATATCACATTGAGTGTTTTTTTTTCATTTTATTGCCTTAACTTCCATGTGCAAGACTTTTAAAGCAGTTTATGATAAAGATTATAAAAGCCATAAACATCACATTTGTGAAAAGATTTTATATGCTTCATTACTAAGCATTTATCAAAACCAAGACACATCTTGTTAAGTCAATCACATCTTATGCATGTGTAGTCTACTATATAAAAAGTTGAATGCAAATTTACAGGTTCATAGAATTTTGGTGGTTCTTTAAGTCATAGTTTATCCTTTTTAGTAGACATTCCTGATATTATGAATAATCAGCTAATACCAAGCTGATTCCATGGTAAGCCAGTAATGTTATCATTGATGTAAGATACTAATCTTTATTTACCAAATCTTAATTTCTTTCTCTCTCACTTCAGACTGCTGCTAAGATGATAAAAGAAACAATGGACAAAAAGTTTGGTGCTTCATGGCATGCTGTAGTTGGAGAAGGATATGGTTTTGAAGTCACACATGAAGTTAAAAACTTGCTGTATATGTTTTTTGGAGGAAACTTAGCTATTGTTGTTTGGAAGTGCTCATGAAAAGGCTCTCTAGTCTTTCTACCCAACATAAAGAGCAAATCATCTTCACATACAAATATCATTCATGACTTTACAAAATGTATCAGAATATTCTGATGGTGACTCTTTATACATATCATCTTTTTTTTCCAATACATTTGTGTGTGTGTGTGGAGTCCAATGAGTTTACTACACTGAGAGGGAACTAAAAAATTTATATTTAGACTTCACAGTCTCAAACTGGAAGTTATATTTCTATAACCTATTGGAACAATAAATAAAATGAATGAATGAACAATTGTTTATTAAACATATATACATAAATTAATATGAAATATCTCCAGAGGACAAATTCACGATGCCCAGTTTTATTCTAATTTAGCACCTGCATAGTAGTTTATTTTGCTCCACACAATTCATACAATCACCAATGACTGGGCTTTATTTTGCTGCAAGATTTTTCAGGTTATTTCTTAATTTTGCTGGTGCCAAATCCAATGGTGTTTCTTCTGCCTGAAAGTACATCAAATAAAAATTCATAGTATGTTTTGAAAACTTCCTTTAAATTTTGAATGCCGTATGTCAATTATGTCAGGTGGTTTTAAATGACATTGGTTAACTGTTATTGATGACTCCTAAACTGCCATGAAATACATACACCTGAAAGAAAAAAAGTAAAGTAACATTTTTTGTCATTTTTGGACTATGTAAGCACCAGTTACTGGATTTGATACACAGTGGCAGCTCTAACAAAGCATAATTATCATCATCTTTTTTGTCATGCTATGCCATATGTTTATGTAAAAATGTTAATTTCTTAACATACTTTACAGAAATCTAACAAGATAGTGGGAGATAACTCTTACAAAATGTATAATCTGATCTGAAATTATTGCCATAAACAATGAATTCAAAAAAAGAGGAGAAAGCTGACAAACCTGCTTGCTTAACTAACTTACATGCCTATAAAGTATGTCTCCTGACATTTTCATTTATAACAAATACAGCAGGAAAAGAAATGTATCTCCACTTTCATATGTTAATGATTTTTATTGCAGCATGAAATTGATATAAATATGAATATTAATGAGAGAAAGATACAAGCTCTGGGTACTCTGATTAATTAAATGTAAAAGAATTTCTATTATCAAAGAGCCATGAAAAAAGAAAACCAAGGTCCACTGCTAATTTTGGAGAGAACAAAATCTTTGAAGAACAAATTACTTTTGCAAAGAGTACAAAATTACAATAACAGTTCAGCATCATTTGAAGTTCAGAATAACTAAAATGTGATTGATAAGCTGGGAAATGATCATCCTGAAAGACAGGAAAAAGAACACAAATAAGATGAGTCATTATTTGTCCCCAAAAAGTATCAAATAGATGACGATACTTTCATCTCTTCATGAAATGGTCTGACTGGTTTAGAAACTAGTTTGATAAGTGCAGCAGCACTCACTTTTAAGAGAATCAAAAAGGTTTTGATCTGGGGTTCTATGCCCTTAGGAAGTTGGTCAGTGACAAGGAATGATGCATACAAGGACATACTGGAAAGAAAATAAATGTTACTAACAGCAAAGGAAATGGGACAAAATTATAATTTTCAGCAGGAGAATGATTGTAAAAAGATCTCAAACTATGTGAAGTAATTTTTCACAGAAAAAGGTGAAGTTGCTAGAATGGATTTAGATCTGAAGACTGCAGACCAATCAAATGGCTGTGGAAAAATATAAAGCAAAGAATAAAGTAGAGAAAACCTATCTTTAGGAAAATCAGCATTTACCAAGTTTTGTTTCCTACATGCCAAAACATTTCAAAGCTCTTATTATGGAGGGTCATAAAAAAAATATGAAAAGTGTAAATAACAGTATTCTGTAAATTTAAACAACTGGTTGAATATTTATTGGCAAACATTATACATAACTGTCAAATTTTGTTTTATTATGAACTATTAAATTCTTTTTTTTAATCAGCAAATAGTTTTGCAGGAATATTCTGTTAGAGTATTAACTATTTTGCAGCATTACCTTAATGCACAAGATATGCCTAATTCACAAAAAGGATATCAGATAGAAATAAAGATATCTTTACAATGAACTGGAGATTAATTCATTGCTGGCCTTATGATTTCCAAACAGAAGTGGTTGTACTATCTAACATGGATGCCTACTGTAACAAGTTTTCCTTATAAGAAAATTACAAATCACCAAGCTTACTCTGTTCATTATGGCAATAGATGCACCATGTGATAACAAAAGAATGGCAATTTCTGATCGTATTTCTTCACATGCCAAATGTCTGCAAAAAAAAAAAAAAGGAAAAATTTACTAATTTTTAGCTCATACAGAAATAAATGTCAAATGCAGCAAAAGATTATGGTATGATTAAAGTATAAAATTTCCTTTATTTCATTAATTTTTAGGAAATTTCAGTAAACTCAGATTTCTTCAAAGTCACACAAGATTGTGAGCTACACAGGTCTAATATCACAACTCAGTAAAAAATGCAACATGGCACTGTCCAAAGTATTGATATGAAAATAGTTATTTATTATATGGATTTGATCATTTTTTAAAACCTAATGATTGCAGTAACATATGTTCAAATTTCCATTCAGACAATGATTGTTGAGTAGTTGTAGAGCCTCTGTTCAGATCTCTTTAAAAAAGCAATGATTCTGTTGATGCTTTGTTACTAGCATTTATCAAGACTGAATTTATGCAAATAAATGTAGTTTATTATTATTTATAACAACAAGATTAAAGCATCATTGGAAGATATTCATGAACACTTGAAAATACAAGAGTTCATAGTTATTTCTTAAAAGAAGAGAAAATTAATAATTCTTGGGGTGGTGTGGTAAGATTGAGAAGAATTAATTCCTGTCTATTGTATGGGGCCATCTCGTATTTTGGGGCATGGGTGGCATAATCTTTGCATGCAGACATGAGAATGAATGAATGAATATAGACAATTTAAATTCTTTTTATCCGGTTAGTGATTTCCTCATAAAGCAACTTTTAAGGCTGGATAAGAAAGCACATACTGACAATTGTTGGATAAAATACTGGCAGAAATTGTATAAAAAATACGAATATTATCAAAATCAAAAGAAAATTTGGTGTTTCATTACTTTATAGTGTGATATGCTCATAAACACTAAAGGCAGAAATAACAAATAAGTTTCTTTGTTAAAATCTTACACAGATCTGTTTCTGCACAGGCATTTCTAAAAGCTTTACAACTTCTCTCATCAGCCACATTGTAACTAACTAGAACTCCAGTTGATGGCAAACGACAGATAACAGGTGCTAATTTTAGAATATCTACAGTTAGTATCAATGTTATCTACCTGCACAAGAACATCTGGGATCCAGTCCAGCTACTTACAGCTTAATGTAAAACAGAACAGCAAATGCAGCTTGGGGATGGTGTAGGGTTTACATCTAATCTCATGTGAAATAACAATGGCTAGATAGAATGTCACTACATTTCTTACAATATATTTACATGCCATAAAACAGTGCATCACACTAGTTTATTCCTTTAATAGAGATCTACATTATAAACAGTGATTTTCAACCAGTGAACCGTGACACTGACCAAGGTGTGCCGCGTACTATTTCTGCTTTTCATTAGCAATGTCATCCTTTATTTCATTTGCTGTGATCTGTGCTTTCAAAAATAAGGAAAAATGTTCAGATCTCTGGCAGTCCCAATAACAGTACTAATTGCTACTAACGTTCTCATTACTGTTGTTGTTATTACGTGAATGAGATTTACGAAGAACGAAAGGGAGACCAATTTTCATGACGTCATGCGTAAGTGGAAAAGGCCCCCTCACCCACAAATGCTGACCCCTTTGTGGATATCGTGCACAATAGTGATGTCATTCCGCTTCCGTTTTTTACGCTGGTCAAAAAGCAGCCACGTGGTACAGGAACTGGAAGTTTAGAAAGGTTGGATTACTGCACACAGGCTACTGTGCATTATCCTGGCAGCCTCGTTCTGGTTGTCTTGTTGATCCTTATGCTATTTGTATTGTCTTCTCAATACCCATAAAATGGATTGGTTTATTACAAACAAAAGGAAATCAGACAGTGAATCAACTGATACAGGTGAGGGTTCTCGAAGCAAGCCCGTCAAAGTGGGAAACAGGCAATATTATGAAAGCTAGATTGAATATGGATTTTCTTCAGCTGCCGACCATTCACATCTATTGCCTGAATGTGTTGTGAGAGACTTTCAAATGAAGCCACGGTACCAAGTCAGCTAAGGGGTCATCTAGAAACTAAACTTCCATCTCCAGTTGAGAGAGACGTGAATTATTTTAAGCTCTTGCTAGAAGGCAACTTAAAGCAAACAAACCTTATGACCAGGAGTGTGATGGTTTCAGACAAAGCACAGAAGGCAAGTTATGTGGTAGCTCAGCTCATCGCAAGAGCAAAGAAACCACATATTATTGCAGAATCCTTAATTCTTCCAGCATGCAAAGAAATTGTTAAAATTATGTTACAAAATAATGCTGCAGAAGAAATTAGTGAAGTTCCACTTTCAGATGACACTATTAGTCGACGTATTGATGATATGTCAGGGGCTATTGCGTCATCCCTAAAAGTGAGATTAAGAGCTGACAAAAGATTTTCTATTCAAGAGGATGAATCAACTGATATAAGTGGATTTGCTCAACTTATTTATATCATCAGATTTGTAGACGCAGACAATATAAAAGAGCATTTTCTTTTTTGCAATGAGTTAACTGAGGGGACTACAGGTGAAGAGATATTCAATGTAGTGAACAGTTACATGGGAGGAGAACATAGTCAAGACTCTTCAGTGATCAAAATGTATTGGAGTTTGTACTGATGGAGCAGTATCTATGGTAGGAAAAATAAAAGTGTTCATAGCTAAGGTTATAGAGAAAGATCCTTTAACCACTGTGACACACTGTATGAACCACCATGAAGCTCTTAGGACCAAATCACTACCAGATGAACTGAGTGAAGTAATGGAACAGGTTACTGAAATGGTTAATTTGATTAAGACAACCCCTCAAGTCATGTATATTTTCTGTTCTAGGTTCAGAACTGGGATCAGAGTACAAATCTCTACTGTTACACACAAGTTCAATGGCTGTCAAAAGGGAAGGTACTTACAAGAGTGTATGAAATGTATCAAGAATCGAAAGTGTTTTCACACACAACTCGTTTTCTTAAATTTTTGTGAGACAAATACTGGTGGGCAAAATTTGCATATCTTGCTGACATATTTGGCTTATTGAATATGCAAAATCTTAAAATACAAGGCAGAGGTGAAAATATCCTCACCCTCTCCGATAGCTGAGTGCCTTTAATGCTATGTTACATCTGTGGAGAAGAAGACTAGAAATGGTCATTTGGATATGTTTTGCAATGATGCATAGATAGATCCAGCATTTAAAGTTGTCATTGAACAGCATCTTGTACTGCTTCAGGATCACTTGAAACATTATTTTCCACCACTAGAAGTCAGTAATTTTGACTAGATCAAAAATCCATTTTCAAAAGCATCATGTGAAAATGCTGAAAAGTTATGAATACACTAACAGACAGCATTGGCAGAAATAAGTATGGATAGAAACTTAAAAATGAAATTTTCTGAAATGACATTGGGGAAGTTCTGGTTGCTTGTGGAGAGGCAATACACATTTTACTACCCTTTTGTTTGACATACCTGTGAAAGCTGGCATTTTCAATATTAACTGTCATAAAGAAACAATAAAAGGAAATGTTTGAAATCAGTCCATCAAGAGCTTCAAGTAGCCATAAGCACTATCGAGCCTCAAATCGAGCTTCTATGTACAGCAGAGCAGCCCAAAATATCCAACTAATTATAATGAATAATACATGTATAATTTAAATAAATGTTCTTTTGGTGTGCCCTAAAATTTTAAGTTATATTTAGTGTGCCATTGGGCCGAAAAGGTTGAGAACCACTGTTATAAAGATGACACTGAGAAGAGGTTGTTGATATTTAATACTGCATCCACTAATGTTTTGAGTAAGTTTAACTTTATTTTGCTGTAAAAAAATGTATTAAGAAGTAGATTTTATTTTAAAATATTTAAAACAATTTCATCTTAAACAGAAATGGCCTAGATAATAAAATTTTCAAATTAAAACATTTTAAAAAGTGCAAAAAGTAATTTCTCATTAAAGGGTTAACTACAACAAATCAGAATACTACTACTTACAAGGGAGTATTTCCTGTTGCATCTTTCACATTCACATTGACACTGTACTGTAAAAGCAACTTAACCAGTTTAATATGACCAAGAGATGCTGCTCTGTGGAGAGGTGTACTTCCCATCCAGTCACCAATATCTGGATCTGCATTGTGTTCTAGCAAGATTTCTGCAATCTTAAACAAAATGACAGTTTAAAAATGCCTTTACCACACTCAAAGAAAAAAAATTGTTTTTCTTTTTTAAGACAAAAAGGAAATTAAATTCTGACTTAATACATCAAAAGTGTTTATAAAACTACATAACAAAATAGATTTAAAATGCAGCTATACTCTTCTTCAAACCTGTCAAACATTGGCACATAAGGCATCCACCAGAAAACCCCTGGTGTCAGTTTTCTAAACTAAGTGGAATAGAACAGTGCAAAAATTGGGCAGACTCTAAATTTACTAATGCAGAGAAAAAAATGTAATACATTTTTGAAATCTATTTAGTCTTTAAACCATATTTTTTGTTGCTGCATCTCATTAGACCTACTTTATTTTGTGTTTTTATATTGGAAGAAATTTTTAAAAAATATATTGATAAGTATGGCCTGAGATCCCAATGTTTTCCTTTAAAAACACCTATAGAAATGTATTTAAATTCATTATTTTTTGAGTTTGTATCATAATATTAAATATTTAAAAAATAACTAAGTGAGGAAAATGATTTAGAAAAGTTTTCATTAATAAAACCTATAGGTCGGAAACAAAATAAGAGTTTTAGGTATGATAAAGTGTTTTATAAATAGTAACACTCCAAGACCTTTTAGATCTTTATAATCCATAAGTGATGTCTCTTTTTGAGAAGGGGAGCACAGAGACAGATAAGTTCTTTTTGCTCATATCACACTTATTAAACTGACCCTATCTACTGTAACAACGCACAAAAAATTACCATACTCTGCTTCATGTTATACTGGACTAATATTTTTTCAATGAAAATACAGATAAAGTTAAGAATATAAAAAAGAATAGTCATAATTTGTCTCACTCTGCCTTGCTAAAGGCGAAGTGTGTGATGACCAATATATCACATTAAGACAGGGTTTGGGGAACAAACTAGCTCCCAGCTAAACTTTATTCACGTTTTCCAATGAATGCATGATATATTGTTTTGGGGGATAATATGTAAACTGGTATATGGCAGTCATATATTTTTAATATGTGAATGTATGTAATTGCTTGAAACTTATTAGTGCTTATTCAATAAAAATGTGACGTATTTTTTTTAGCTTGTTATTAAATGGATATTAATTGTACAAAAGTCCGCTCAGTCATCTGTCTCATTGTGTCCTATCATAACCTGCACTGAATTTTGGGACATAAATCCTAACCCCAATACTTTCTTCAGGACATTTGTACATACACTATTAGTCTAAGTTTATTGTAAGCACCATAATTGACAATTATATAGATGACTACTAATAACTTGAAATGTAATACATGTCCAAACAATTACCTTAAGAACAGAAAGCTCACACTTGAAAATTGTTTTCAATATGGCAGCCACATATGCTAGCCTGTCACATTATTGGTAAGTGTTGTTCTTCGCAAAGTAAAGGGTTATATGAATGTAATGCATTTTCTTTAATTTATCAAATTTGCTTCACTGTGTCCCACTTTTCCCTATACAATTAAAATGTGGCATCCTCATTTTAAAAAAAGGATATTGATATGTGAGAATATGTTCATTAAGTGCAAAATCTCAGTTATAAAAAAAGATTAAAGTGACTTCTGCTGCCTTGTTTGTTATACAGATGTTTTTTGTGAAGGCAGTTATATATATAATAAGTATTTAAGATTCCTCTCAGTAGAGCAAATATGCATAGACCAAAAAAGGTTCTTTGATGTTAGTAAAATTAAAAACATAACATCTCATAATACAAAGCACTCTTGACTAATTACACAGAAAAGGTGTTTTAGTAATCATCTGGTATCTGCCTGGAAGCTATGCCAAATGAGGTGTGTGTTGAGATGAAAGCAGTAAATCATTTAAAAAACAGATCTGACAAGCACTTTTCTGAAAATGGAGCAATGTATTTTAAAAACTTCATTCTTCGACTTTCTTTTTTTGTGACTATGGCATGGAAAAAATGGTTCCCAAATAAACTAAAAACAAAAAAAAAGTGGTGGGGTACCACTAACACCATGGAAACACAGGAAAAACAAAACTTCACAGAAATAAATGCTATTCACAACACAGAACTATGCCAACTTGCAGACTGCAAAAGAGTAAAAATTAATACAGATATGAATTAACCTGAATAAAACACTAACAAAAAAGGTATCTCTCATCATTATTTTACATTTGTAATTTTCTACAAATTAATTTTTTGAATGCCTTTTTGCATAATTCTGTTTCTGTTAGATTTTACCATATCTCTTGATATCTGACACCAACTTTATGTAACTAGTGGCCTTTCTTTAAGAGCATTAGCACAGTTCATTGTGCAAATCTGGATTTTAAAAATGAACCTGCAATTGTTCACTGCTAGATTTTCTTTTTCTGGTAACTTGTACACAACTAGTCAATCTTGTGATTCCTACCATTTCTCTGATTTTGTATGACCTACCTCATATCGGTTCTTAGATGCTGCATAATGCAATGAACACTGACCAGTTTTGTTTACTGCATTCACCTGAGCACCTCGCATGATAAGGTTTTTTACAATTGGTTGCCTTCCTGCAGAAGCTCCGATCATTAAGGGACTCCATCCTGACTAAAACAAGTAAGATTTACTAATACTTCAGTTAAAACTGACAAAAAATCATTTAGATGAAATAATATAGCTGCATTATAGTGTCACCATAGAAAAATACATGCTTAGTTTTTCTCATTTTTTTAAAAATAAATATAAATCATAGATTCATATTTTTGTCAAATACTAAAACAAAGAAGTTTAGAATAAAAAGTAAATGTATGGTTTAATACTTCCAAACTTTTCATATTTGGAACTAAACAAGAACATAGATTTCAAGTATAAAAGACTATAGAGACTCAAAAACTTTGGAGTTGAGCATGGATGATACAGAAAGATGACATGGAAAGTTCTCACTTCGATGCATAACAAAAATAAATAAAAGTTGTCTCTTGATTGAAATTCATATTTCATTATTTTACAGCAAAGCTTAAAACCCCTGATAAAAATAAAGTGGAAAACACTTACAAGCATACAGATTCTGCATTTTTTAAAAAGAATTAATAAAGAAAATAGAGTTCACAGTTCTGATTTTTGCTAGTCAATCTTAAAAAAAAAAAAAAGAAGCATAAACAAATGCTTACTACCTCATCTCGGGTATCAATCAGAGTTCCAAGATTTAGCAAGTAGTCAACTATTTCAGCATGGCCAGCAGAAGCCGCCCAGTGAATCGGCATGCGACCACTCTGAAAAAAAAAAAGAAGAAACAATGGCAAAAGGAAAAAAATTTACTTATCACAATAAATTTAACTGTTAATATCAAAACATCAAAAAAAGATGTTCCACACAACAAAAAAATTATTTTTTTAAAATTGATTTAATACAAAAATTAATAATTGAAAGAAAATTCCTCATACTTAAAAAAAAAATTGAAGCCACAGTATAGTCTAATCAATGGTGAATAGTCTAGTAGTTAACCTTAATGGACTGCTAAGGTTAAGACCTCAATTTTGAGGCTTCTTAGCATAACTTCTTGCTTTTCTTCACCTGTTGGCCATGTGGGTTTCCTCAAGCATCTTAAAATGAAGGACTGTAGTAGGGACTAAGAAACACTTTACAGTTACTATTTTGGAAAGACCAGGCATTCCAACAGATAGCTAATATTATCAGCCAAGAATGCAATGCTAAGATAATCAGCCACGGTAGCCTGTAAATGAGCCATTTGAGTTATCAATAGCATAACCACAGGCTACAGTTCCATAAATCTATAAAATATAATTACCAAGCAAAGAAGTTAATTCACTTTATAAAGCACTGGTTAGCCCTCATTTTGAATTCACAATACAGGCGTGTTTCCCTTACTCGTGAAAAAGATATTAATAGGTTAAAACAAACTCAATGAAGGGTCAGCGTTTTAGTGAGAAGCAGAGATATCTCTAGGCTCAAATGCAAATGTACCTTCATAGGTAAAACTGATGAGCGAGAGGTTAGGAGCATGAGAGATACACACTGATAATTGGATTTACTATGCAACAGGTCTCCTTCACTAGACGTCAATACATTTTAAAATAAATGAAAATAGAAAAAGGTCAAACGTTCGCTCTGTCGATGCATAGAGATTCTGCGCGTATTAAGAGGGGGGAGAGGAAGAGAGAGGACAAAACAGCCCCCCCCCCCAGCAAACACACACACAGAGCTGAGAGCCAGGACGAGCGAGTATCACTATCTGTCTGTCTGTAGGAGGCGGCATCGACCAATCTAATCAAACCTTTTAAAAAAAAAGCAAAACAACAAAGATACGGGTTTTAAAGTATATAAAAAGCTTTAAACAGTACGCAGTACTCACTCCATCCTCTTTCTTCGACACAGACTTATTTGCCTTGAGATGAAGCTTCAAGATTTCGAGCTTCCCCTGGTAAGCAAGATCACAAGCATCAACATCGGCCATGTTTGACTCTTTTTTTTTTTTTTTTTTTTTTTTTTATAATTTATATTTTTCCTCGGACTGTCGCACAAGCTGATTGACTAAAAGCGTTGAGTTTTAACCAATGAGATGCCTTCAAACAAACTCTCCTCTTTGGGTTAGTGCATCTCTTGGCTTGGAAATTCAAGATTCCAGAAACAATTTAACCATCTCCTAAAATATTCTTTACTTATCGCAAATGAGTACTAAGGAATTTTTTAAATACTATATACATAGATATACATATTTTATTTTATTTTTTTTTTTTTTTCAATTTAATCGATCCCTTACAGGCTCCAAACCACCACCTCCCCCCCAACACGAGTTGTCTTCCCTGAAGCTTCATCATCATCAATAGGATCGATATCGATAATTAACCAGTAGTGCGCCATAAAATCGATACCACAAGAAGCAAGTTATTGCTTTTCTTAAAACTATAAATAGGAATGCAAGGTAACTGCTAAGTTTCACGCTGTGCTGCAAACAGTGAATGAAAACACTGCAGGTACAAAAGCTTTACCTTTACTGATCGAATTTTGTAAAAAAAAAAAAAACACAAAGGAAAGCATACCTGTGCACACATTAAATTGTTGCTATATATATATATATATATATATATGTTAGGTGTCTATGCTTTCCTTTAGGGAAAGTAAAATGCAGGCAGAATGAAGCGGGTTTCGGAACCTTAGTTCTGAATTCCGAGCATACTTTTGCATAAACCTATCTACCTGTAGGGGTGGGAGGTCAGAAAGTACATTTAACATGGCGCCCGAAGAAAATATTTCTGCAGGTACGTCATACGTGATTGGTTATTAATCGAAATAGGTTGTCGGATATTTTTTTTTCCCCGTCGCCTTCGTTTCCCCTTTTTTTTCCGGGTGGTAATTCCCGTGTTAGATCTGTGCGATGAGTGGTGGGACCGGGTTAGTAGTCAGCGCGGAGACTCGGCCCTCAGACACGGCGCTGCTGCTGCTGCGATAAGGAGGAAGCGGACAGTTCCTTCCGTTCCGAGTGAGGAGGACGGCCCGACCCGACCCGGTGGTCCCCGTTGTTGATGCGCGGAGGGCTCTTAACCTCGAGTCTCGGACACCGCCTCGAGAGAGACCGAGCTGTCCCGTCCCCCCCCCCCACCTGAGAGCCCCGCGGAAACGAGCGGCATGTCAGACTGCGGCTATTACTCGCTGGCGGTCGTCGGGCAGTCTTCATAATGTCTCTCCGGCTGCGGTTGATGTTGGACTTCCCTCACAAAAAGGTCCTCGCCCTGGGAGTGTTGCTGTCCTTCCTCGGAATCACCAGCATCATCATAGCCGTGATCGGTTTCAGCGAAAAGATATGGGGCTACTACATGGCGACGGGGTTGTGGTGCGGAGTGTCCATGTTCTTGACTGGGCTGTGCGGGGTCATCGCCGCCCAGCTGAAGAGGCCCTGTAGCGTGAAGACTTACTTCGCCGTGGCTGTAATCTCCACCCTCCTGTCGGTGGTGATGCTGGTCCTGTCGGCCGGCGGCCTCGACTACAGCAGCAACTTCTACAGGGACAGCTACCAGTACAAAAACGGTCGTCAGTCTACGCAGGTAATCCACGTGATATCTCTCTGCTTGGCGCTGTTCGGGTTTTTCGGGTCTTTGCTGTCGGCGGCGTTGTGCGTGAAATACCTGTTCTTCCAGAAGTCGAGCGAGTTCTCCGATCGGAACTCTGATGAAAGCCACAACGTCACCCGGAGATCCGCCTGTAACAACCGACTTCGGGACAGCCAATCGAGCCGGGCGCCACTGCAGCCGGTCCGGCTGCACACTTCGCATTCCCAGGTGAGAAATTCGTTGCGGTGTAGCCATTACAGGCTCTCAGCAGAAATGTCCAGATTTCTATCAGATTCCCATCCAAGTCAAGAGCAGGTAGAGTACTTGCAGGACAGACAAAGGGAACTGTTAAATTCAAGCAACAGATTCAACCGCGATTTGCCCGAAACCCCATCATCGGCTAGAACGGATTATTCGCAGCGATCTTATCTCGCAGCAGTTGAGCTCATGCCTGCGGCTTCAATTGATTTCCCTCCACAATATGAGGATTTCACCCCGGAGATTTTCGGCGAAGACGAGTTGCCACCTTACGAAGAAGCGATTGAGGAAATAAGCGATGAAGATGACAATTTCGATGGAAGACCAGATACGTATATCAATACTGTTCCTGTAGAGTTTAACTATGTAAATAATATTTCAGAGCAGCTGCAGACTGACATGGATGAAATAGAGTCTCGTGGGAGAATCCCTGGACGAAATAGCAATGATTCCTTATCTATACCTGCAAACCAAATACCCCAGAAAAATAGAAATTCTCTCAGTTCAATATCTCAGTATCCAGCTGGAACCAATATTACATCAAATCATCAGGCAATCAGCCTTCCAAAATTACCTTCAAAAGTTATCAGTCCATCAGTACATCAACAACCAGACAGAAATGCTGACTCCAAAAAGTTGAGAAGTTATAGTCATGCACCTCATCCACCAGTACCACCACATCTTCCACAAGACAAAAGACAGAGGTATCTCCATGACAACGCAGTATCCGCACATCCTCAGGGTGTCACGTATCACGACTTTTCAAACAGCAGTTTTAAAACTAATAAGGTACATGTCAAAAACCAGAGCCCAAGAAGCTACAGACAGTCCTGCTTAGAGAGTTCTCCAGGCTCTGCTCATCAGAAACGCAGTATTAATGAAGGGCTTCGGGGTGGCGACCGTGATTGTGCTGCATCACAGGATCTCCTTGAAAAATCTGATGGTTGTGAAATTAGAGCAGGGGCTGCTGCTGCAGCAGAAACTTTGCTGCCATTCTCTAATGGCTTGCAAAACAAATCTCAGCTTTCCAGTTATAACTTTACTGCCTCTCCACCAACCTCGGTGAGTGCACCAACACCAGAGAAAAATTTGACAAAGGAACACAAAGAGAAATCCTTCCAGGCCATTCCGGTTCAGGATGCTGGTTTACACAAGAGCTCTTTAAATGGTGCCATTCCAAAAAGAGAGGCAATTCAAAATCAAGATGATTCTCAACCCTGCCTTTCAGTACTTAAAGACTCATGCTCTCAGTCTAGTGAGATGAATGCCAGCAGGAATGTAGATCATGTTGTCAGCAAGCCAAAACTGTTTACACACCATAAAAGTCATGAATCAGCTGATGGTTTTGCTTCCAATAAAGACAGGAAAATAGAGATATTCATTTCGGCTGAAGGGAGTAACATACTTGTGTCAAAAATGAAATCTGAAAAAACCCTGGAACAAAGCAAGTCTGGCCAAGGAAATTCTTCGCAGGGTTCTGAAAAGAAAAATGATTCATGTCATTTTAGAGTTAAAAAGCCTGAAGAGTCAGAGAAGATAAAATCAAACCAGCTGAAAATGAAGTCTGAGGAGAAGTTACTGAGGGACCCTTCTATGGTGTGTCGACCAAAGATTCGACTAGAAGTGAAGGAGGGATCGAGTAACAGCCATTGTGATGGAAGACACCAAAGAAAAGCTTTCAGATCAAGCGAAGATAGTCAGAAAATGAAACACCGCGATTCAGAGAGCCTTCCTTCCAAGAAAGTTCAACACAAGACACTGCCTGGCAAAAACTGGGACCATGAACAGTCAAAGAGAATGGTTGCGGAGATGTCCCCAGCTTCTGCATTTCGTTGTCCAACAACTGCAGCTGCTGCATCCACTCTGCTTCCTACAAGTCCATTGAAGCTGCGTGAGGCAAAAGATAAAAACAGACCAGTTTCTGTCCGCTCTGGTGCAAAGCAATTTGAAGGAAAGGTTTCTAACACCTCACCACTTCATCAACCCGCAGGTGATCCAAATTCTTTAAAACTGCCCCAGTCAAAATTATCTGTGGACCAAAGGGACAGTAAACATGAGAAGGATAAATGTAGCATACAAGAGAACCATCAAGATGTTGAGTTGGATAAAAAAACTAAAGCATCAGTAACAAAGAACATTTCTTCATTGTTTGCTGAACACAGACAACAAGTTCAGCCACCTAGGTTTGTGTATGTCTCTCCTAAGTCTGGTAAGAACCTACCCTCTCAGAGTACAGAACCAACAGAGTCTCAGCATGCTTCAGCTTTCTCCGATTTAAAATGTGCTTCAAAATTGCCATTGCTAAGCCAGCATGATAAAGACAACCATGTTGTGTACTGCAATAACCAGGATAATTCCACAACCAAAACTGCTGCTGACCAATTTAGCATGAATAACAAAAACCTGAAGGGGAGTGCAAACAGCACAGGTACACATGGAGATGACTATTCTGACTCTTCTCTAGCATACCTGAACTTATCAGAGGCAAAGTCATTGTTGACGCCAGTAACAGTTCCTCCGCCTTTGCCGATAAAAGTTAAATCTAAGAAAGAAGTTGTTTTACCAATGCCACAAAAGACACCCAGTAATAAAGGTTTGCAGACAGGGGCTGAAAAAATTAAAAAAGATCAAATGAAGACAAAAACAGACATTGGAGAGGCAGAGAATGCAACAGATGCAGGACCAAGTTGTGTTGACAGTTTTCCCTCATCTGGCCAAGTGTCAGCTGAACCACCTTGTGCAGGGGCAGAAGCTGCCGAGGTGCCACCCCCTGAGGAATGGCATCCTCTTTCCCCTCCACCAGATTTTCCCACTCACCCTGGAGATGATATTGACCACCAACGAATTGCTACAGTACAGCTTCCAGCAAGAGAAGTTAATGCTGGACAGCCACCCAGTATACCACAGAAACCAATATATAGTTTAATACTGTGATAATATCAGTGATTCCTGTGGTATTCGCGTAATTTACCGACTCGGACGAATCCCGTGCCCGAATGGCCAAGAGTTACTTACCTGCACTTGGAAACTGGGACCCACGAATCTTCGGAAGAGTTTGTTCAAGTCTGTTTTATACAGACAAGATTGTGTACGCATGCCATTTTGATGAAAATCCTATAAATGTCGCGAGTGGTGAACTTGGCTATTTTCATGTAAATAAGATCACCTAAAGCAACATTCCATTTATCGGATTTTTAAAAAAAAACATTTTAAACCTGTATATTGTAATTTTATACCCTCTATAGTTGCCAAATTTTTTCATTTTTATAACGTCCAGTTAAGTGTTTAACAGCGTGTTAAATATTATTGCAACCTGTGTACATTTTATTTTATGGTGATAGCATCTAAATGCATTTGTGAGTTGAAGAAACCACTGTTGTTGGCGTGGCAAATTTGGTGGTGCATGATAATGTTACATACTGTGTAAATGTTTATCTAGATTAGTGCCCAGCTGGCATTCTGTGATATCATTTTATTATGCAATTCAGTCATTGAGGTGTTGTTTGTTATGCTCTGATAAGCACGTTGTATTATTACAAGTTGTACGTTCATTCTGTCCTCTGTAATTAGAAGTTGTAATTTATATCTGTACAGACTGATGGAAATAAGTATACACAATTTTGAACATTTTTTTTTGCACTGATATTTTTCATAAAGTCCTTGAGCTTCAGTATCTGCAGACACCAGATGTAATTCAATGTGCATGAGAAATAATCGTCAACTTCCATGTGTGTGTGTGTGTGTGTAGGGTTCGGTAAGTTAAATAAACGGCAAATCTACCCCTCCCCTTTCTCAGCATTATATGTGCTGTCACCAAAATCCATTTTAATGCATTTTTTTGCTGTTTTAAATGCCAGTTATGTTGCGAAGAAACGAATTATTTTCACTTTCGCTTCCCATTTTTTCGAAAGATTATGTCACCAGAAGGTAGTTTGTTTCGAGCCAGTTTGAGTGATACTCCATGTAGGGCCAAATTATGTTTTAAAGTGAACTGTTGTCGTTTCTACATTCAAAACTAGTGCTTACTGGTCTTTAGCAATTTCCTTAAAAGTAAGGTATTTTAAAGCTTGTTTTAAGTGGAAATTAATTCCAGACACGAATAAAGCTTTACAGTTCTTATTTAAAACGCCAACATATGGATAGACAGCGTAAAATGAATGAATTATGTAGCGAAGTAGATAATGCACTTGCTTTCGAAGCAAGAGGACCTGGGTTAAGTTCTCTGGGCAAAATATTAGGCAAATATCCTCCCTCCAAATGCCTCTGCTTACCTAGCAGTATGTAGGTAGTCAGTCAATTGGCAGATTGCTTTCTGGAATAATGGTTTTGCCAGAGCAGGTGTTAAGTTGTCTTGGATATTCCTTGACACCAGATTACACTGCTTGCTACTTATTGCGGACAAAGCTCCTACCTACAATATAAACAATTCATGGACCCAAGTGGTTGCGTGTGATACATGAATGGGGCTATCTTTTGTTACAAAGGCAACCGTTATTATTATTATTACTGGAAAATGGCTTAGAGAGATGCCACTGTGGGGAAGTGTACTTCTAGCAGTCTTAAGCCAAAATGTCAGTAGAAACCAAGAACCTCAGAAATAATAAAAACTACATGCTAAAATCAACTGAAAAATAAGCCACATTCTGAATTTAATGCAGTTTTACTCAGAAATTTTTGCTGTAAAATCATGCACAAATAATCAAATAAATCTTTCAATTTTGCACATTTGCATTAACCCTCTTCAAAGAATTGTCATACCACTACACATTAAGTTTGTGCAATGCATCTTTATGCCCACCAACATTTCATTTTAGAAATGGTATTAAACATTTTACTAGGTATTTTATTGTTACCATCAGAATTTTAAAAAAAAACTCAAACTATACAAATCCAACTTAATTTTCTTTTTTATAGAATTGCTCTCATTCATCCTTTTAGCAGATAACCTTCACATCCTTTAATTCTCCTCTTAAGCAGAAATCAAAAACATTAAGCAGTCTTAAGTGCTTTGACAGAAAAGTTCTTGTAATATTCCTTAAGTTAAGACTTCTGACTATTTGGAGATCCAAACTTTCCTACACTTTGATAAGTTATTCGCAGGAAAAGTAAGTTTAAAGCAATTTAACAGCTATGCCATTACTTACAAGTGTAGTTTATGACTGACGTATTCTATTCTTAGATCAAACAAAAGTATAGTAAAAGAACAACAAAAACGAGTATCTGTGACTTCAGGGTAAAATGTTGCGAAGTATGCATTACCAGCCAGGTTCCAGAGTTTCTTTATACTCCTGATTTAAATTTAAAACAAACAAAACCTACTTGGACAATTGAGTTTACAAAGAACTGGGTTTTGCATTCAAACCAACCACGCGTGACAAGATGCTTTAGAGCTCTTTACCATTATTATTATTATTATTATTATTATTATTATTATTATTATTATTATATCTGGATTCCAGATGACAAGCATTTCCAAATTGCATTCAAACCAACCACGCGTGACAAGATGCTTTAGAGCTCTTTACCATTATTATTATTATTATTATTATTATAACTGGATTCCAGATGACAAGCATTTCCAAAAGGATGTTTGGCTAGATGATAATTCAGGAAATGATCTAGAAGATATTTTGAGAGGATGCTTAATGGGATATTTCATGTGTACCCCCTAAAATAAAAAGTACTTTCATGTACTTGCCAACTTTTTAAAACAGCAAAAAAAAATTATATAATAAAAAAACTGGAGTAGAAACAAATGAGTTTAACCAAAAATTGTCGTTATATTTTTCATTCTTGCAAAACATTTTGTGACGTCGTCATTTTGTTCCGCTCTTCATTTATTTTTTCTATTGAGTATTTAATTTATTTTCTAAGTAAATTATACACATTTTTTGCAGTGATACTGTTGAAGAAGTGCTGATGTCTTAAGATCACTAGATTTATTCGTTCTAATGCAAGCATTGGAAAGGGTATTGTTCACCTTGGGTGACTACGAACTGAATGACTATTTAATCCAGTTATTTTAATCTGAAGGATGTAATGCCTTGATAAGGTTCCTCTAAATAGCTAAAGATAATTGGTGGGGGGGGGGGAGGAAAAGAAAAATACTTTGCTGTTAAATCTCTTCCGTTTGAGAAAAGAAATGTCCATATAAGTTTGAACTTAATTTAAACCAGCCAACGACGAGTACTTAAGTATGATTTTTACCAAATGAGGTAAATGACATTCTGTTGGGAAACATAAATGTTTTTAAACTGGTTTTTTGTAATTGTGATGAATTGCCAGTCCTTTTGACTTTCTGAAGACTGTAAACCCCCCCCTTCTCTTCAGTTTTCAACAAACCTAGTACATTTTGTAAGCAACAGCATTTGCATGGTCATTATTCAGACCAAAAGAGTATAACCAAGCTGCATGCATTTTTAGAAAACAAAACTTGATGCAGAGTTTGATTTATGATGTGAGTAAAGACGGGCATGTCTTAACCAGGTTGTGAAACTATTCGCTGTCGTTTTACAGAATTGTTCTGACAGTGATCTCTGTTCTGGTGCTGTTCTATTGTCATTGCCATTACTTCACATGGCCTGAAAGGAATAAGATACTTAACCCTTTCACCTATTAAAAACCACCTTAAGACTTATGATTATTTTAGAGTAGAAATTAAAATTAGATGTCACATTTCGTAGCTTTGAGAACATCACCTGTTTTATCTGCAGATATTTCAGTTAGACGATTAATTTATTGTTTATGTAGAAATGTGAATACTATCATATCTTCAATTTATTGTTTTATATGGGTAATGTTAGTAAATTTGTTTTTTAAAAGTTTGTTGTTTATACATTTTTCTTTTCTAAGTCTGTTATAGAAATTGTTTTAAATTTAATTACAATATTCATTATATATATATATATATATATACATAAGATTATGAAACTACAACTGCTTCAATTCTGAGATACTATTGACAATGCTTTCAGGTAATATACATACACATACAAACTGTACCATTACTTTAAAGATTATCCCTTGGAGTAATAATACTTCTAAAAAAATGAGACTGACTTTGTTTTCTTTTCCAAGTATACAGTACTATCAATTATTAATAATAATAGCAACAAGAATATTTACATTGGTATTCTGATTTATTTTTTTTATCAAATACTTAAATTACAAATTACATTTTTTTTCTTTTTCCCTGAATGTCCATAATGGTTGATTATTTAAAGATTAAATTTCGAACTACAAAATGAAGTATTTTAAGTTTTGTAGGTAGGAAGATTAGTTTTAGCATGTTCCTGTATACAAAAGGTTACTATACTATATATACAGTAGAAACTAGGTTTGCGATAGTATCACACCTTTAAGGTTATCGAAAATTACCTACACATTGAGAGTTCTAATTTACCAGCTGTATAGTAGTTGCTGGTGAATCAAGATTAATTTCTATGTCGGCCAAACGTGGTTTTAATTATCAAATTCGAAGAACCCAGGAGATGCCCTCAGTTTTCTAAATTATTCTTCAAGCTGATATCTTTTTCAAGAGAAAACTTAACTCAAAATATAAATGGGTCTAAAACACACACTGACCATCTGTAACTTTAAAATATGAAAATCTTATTATTTTTTTTTCTTTTTAATCACAGCAAGAAAGAAACTTTGCAAGTGTAATATATCTCAAAACAAACAAGTTGTCTTATTATAAACATCAGTTACTATTAGTTCTGATTGCTGTCCATACCCAACTTTAGCTCCCCAAAATGCCCATTTGCCTGCATTCATAAATATGTCAAATTTTCTTTGTAGATATAACTTGATTATTGCATTTACTAAATGAAAATCAGCAATCTCAGTTTGAATCATTTCTAGCCTATTTCCAAGTCCTTTTCACCACGAGTATATACTAGCGATAAACATTGTTCATATTTGCTTATTGTTTATTTTTGCACCTTCCTACCTATATATGGTGTTCCTGTAGCTATTACTGATCACATGATGCTCTATTTAAGTGATGCATGTGCAGTGTTAGATCTTTCTACTTCAATACCAATTCCTTCCCCACGTTCACTTTAGGAGGCAGCCTGTCAGTCCAGAAATTAGCCTGTTTAGAGAACAAAATTAAACACACCAATACAAATTGCTAAAAGAATGTGGTTTTACTTGGATCACTATTTTAATGTGAACTATACATTTAAAATCAAAAACCAAGAGGTTTTGCATATTCCTTCATTGTTGAAAATGACTAAAAAGTACTAACTCATTACAGAGAGATATATACCAAAACTTACTGATTCTTTAACTAGTCAGTTCAGAAAAGACTATTTTTCTAATAATGATATTTTGAAAAGTATTCTGATAAAAAAGATGTGGCTAGATGTAATAAACAGAAAAAGCAATCTCCACTTACAGTTATGACATTATGGAAATATGATGTAAATGTTCTGCCAGAAGTGGAAATCTTCCAGATACTTTAAGGGAGACCTGATTGTTTGCAAAAATAATTTAAAAAAAAAAGAAAAACTAAAAAATTTTCTGCTATCTGCAGTAAAAAAATACTGGATAAATTATCAACATGGCTTGAAATTAAGAAATAGAATTGTTAATCATTGAATTTTAGCAGAGTTAGTGGTTAATAGTGATAGTAACTGGCAAGGCATCAACCATCTGTAAGCCAGAATGGCATGCAAGTCTTGAAACAATATCTTTGCTAGCTTTTAGAAGTTTTTTTTTTTTTTATCTAAGTTCATCAATATATTTGTTACTTTTAAGCTCTCAAGTAGTGTTTTTAGTACATGATTTTACAAGACTAGCAAAACTCCAAATATACAAACAATGGAAATTCTCAAAATAGCAAGAAAATGTTTCTGGTCAGTCGTCATCTTGGTTTTGTAGATGCAGCCAATGAGCATTCAAAAATTTTAAGCAAATTTTACCAACTCTAAAAAAAAACTATATATATATAGATATTGAAATTTTATTTTTTCAACATTTCATCGGAGTTTACATTGTTTTATCCAGTTCTCAACACTCAAATTTCTAAAGTCATTTAACAGAAAGACTACATTAAAAGGTATATAGAAAATTTTGTTTTAAATAAAAAAATTAATTTTTTTCTCTCTTAATCATGAAGCGTAATTAGTGTGATAGAAAACAAATTCTGTTTATAGAACGATGCTTAATTTAAGTTGTTTGTAATAATAACACTAAATCTTTTCAACGTAACCAGATAAATGAATCTAGTCTGACCAAAGTATTTTCTCTGATAATAGAATTATGGCAGTGTGCATTCAAGACTAAGTAAATAAATAAAGCTGGTCCATCAAATAGTGGGGTGGATAATTATGTTTGTACATTTACTATAAGCATTCACTTGTTTGGATGTTCTCATTTAAGGGAGCTGTATTTTTTAAAAAGTCCACGATTCTTTGATTACTTTTAACCAAAAGATGGTGTCGGCTGCAGCAAATAGATTGTCACTATACAATATAACAGAAATAATGACACTTGCAAGAAAAGGTCATACTTAACCAAACATTGTGCATGGCATCACCTTGACTTCAAATTTTGGAAAAGAACCATGAAATCTCAAAAGAAAATGAAAATAATGGGAGGGAACATTGTATAATTACATTAATTTGTGGCTATGCTATTTCCTTAATTAGTTATTAACTATAAATTTACATTTATTATTATTTTAGATGCCACTAACTTCTAAGGGTATAGATGGAAACACTAGCATCTCAAAAGATATTTCTACACAGCTGATTTCCAGGAAAATTTTATATGTTTTTGTAAAACGTGAATATGGGAATTTTTGTTAACAACAAGATATAAAAATGGCATTTCACATAGAAATCAAATAAAATACTGAAAAGCAAAGAGTGTAAATGGTAGGGAAAAATAATTAATCGATCAATTGCATAATATGTGGATGAGATGCTTTAATTAGTTATTTCTATATACCTTTTAAATATTCTATAACATAAATACTCTACTTTCTTTGACTAAAGAATTTTTGCCAGAAGGTTACTTTATTTTCAAGATCATTTCGTCTGCAGTGCTTTCTCAGGCGAAAGAGGCGTGTGAAAAAACCCTTCTTCTGTGACTCCAGGGAAGAGATTGCCTCGGATGACAGAGAGGGTATAGCCTCCACAATGTCTTCATTCACCATACCAGTTTCAGCAGGATCTCTGACATTAGCTTCTGCTAAAAGGGGGCCGCACTCATTCTGCAAGGAGCAGCTGTCAAGACCGCTTAATGATGCACTTTCAGTAATATCTAGATGAGAAAGCTTTTTTATTGAGGACATTAATGAGTTTGTGCACTGGTGAAGTTCTTCAGCAGAGCTGATTCTCCATTTCATGTTTCTTCTGTTCACTTCTGAAATAATGTGAGATGTGGACAAAGCACCTGTGAGCCCTTCTTTAAGTTTCCTATTGAACTTTAGGCATTTCAGATCTGCATCTAACTTGGACAGTTTGTTCTTGTATGATTCATTTATTTGGAGCACCTCCAGTGCTTGGTTGTGTTGGTCCTTCAGCCTCTCGATCAACAACCACTTCTGTTATAAAGAAATACAAGACAAAAATGTTTCTATGGCAATGATCTATAGATATTAGCCTACATATATGTAAATGCCATTAGTTTTGGAAAATGAAATGCTATTGTTGTTGTTAATTAAATAGAGCAAAGCTGTCTGGAAATGCCTGCAACTGTGAAAAGTAAAGATGCCAAAAATAATCTACTCCATGTTCAAATGAAAATATTTCCTTCATTCTAATCCATACCCTTTCTAAATTCACATTTACCCTGTCAACATCAACTGTCTGTTATTTAATTTTATATTGCTCACAGTATCATGGACATTCTTAAGAAAAATTTGCAATAAAAACATACATCAACTGATTTCATTCATCAAACTAGAAGAAAAAGGTGGAGCATTATTTTTAAGAAACATGTTATTAAAAAAAAATTTGTTTAAATATACAGTGTACTGTTACTGTGTCTAAGTTTAATAAATATAGAAATAATGACAATACATTTAACATTTAAGTTGTAGTGAGAACTTATAAGAATATTTACACAATAAATTTCAGATTTGTACATCCCACCATCATCATTATGTACATGTCTGTTTTCAAATGTCATGAAAACATCTAGTTCATGAGGTATGGTGCATCTCATTGAATTTTCCCTTAAGATTCTCCAAATCATGAAGCTCATTTAAATAAACACTGAATTTCAATTTTCTACAAAGAAGTCCATAGGGGCTGCATGTGATGGAGCCACTTTGTCCAATCCGTCTGTCTAGATAGGCTTCACTGAGGGAAGTGTGCATACTTTAGGCTTAATGGGGTGGAACCTTTCCATACCTTTCTTAGAATTCTTTCTGCACATTTATTATGGATTCACACCATTTTGAATAATGATGTGTATGTTCTGATGTCACTGCATCAGTGGCAACACCTACTTTGTATAAACATCCCTGGGTCTACTCTAATTAATAAATATTAAATGTTGACTGTCTCATTATTTCTAGATTTATCAAACTTTGAAATAGTAACAAGACTTCTATGTACATCCTGTATTTAAAGAGAAACAAAAACAATGGGTTCAAATAACTTCCACTTGAATTTTTCTTTTTGGTTGCCATGGTAACATTCAGATTGAAAGAAAAATTTTGTGCAACCACGCTTCAGTGAAAGTATAAAGGATTTATTGAAATTTTTCAAGAATATTATGAAATTCGTACTGCCAAAATGTTTCATAACTGGCATGTGTGACTTTTAAAATACTTTTCATATTTTTTTTTTTGACTGTTGTAAAGAAACTTTTAAATAAATTCTATTATGTTGGGGTTCCAGAAAGATTGCATTAAAATAGACATTTGATGGCTTTCCAATTTATGTAAGCTAACGGAAATTTTTCCTCACTGGTGTGGTCACAAAAAAATTTGGTATAGAACCTTCCATATCCAGGTATGGAAAATTCTAGATAAAATAAAAGTGTCCAACAATATAAAGAAAGTGTTGTGTACACTCTAGCAGAAATTTTAATACAACATTCATTTATACATTAGCACAGATTGAAACTTGCTTCACATGTAGAAGCCTCACTTTCTGTACTTTCAGATAGATACTTTAGTTTCTTGTACTTATTACTCTACCCAGAATAGATTTTGCATTGACATTAACAGTCCCTCCTCCCTTGCAAACTTAACTATCAAATTCCAAAATGACATTGGAAATTTGTTAGTCATCACTGACTCTCCCTGAGTTCTGAATCCTCTTCATTTAGCAAGTGAACTTGCTCCATAAGCACAAGTCTTAACACAAGGGCATCCTGACTTCAGATTTGTATAATCCAGTGACAGTTTTATTTAGTGCATTATCAGCTGCATCTCTTGCGAGTTTTCTTTTTAGAGACACATCAGAAATGAGCAGTTTTGTGAAGAATTCTAGCAGCTTGTTTTCTTTCTGATAGTAAATGTTCTGACACCAAATTCTGCTGCTAACTTTCCTGAGTGATTTAACTATAAACATTTCAAAATTTCAACTTCACACTTATGTCTGGAAGACATTCTTCAAATTAGTAGAGATTTAACACAAGACTGGAATTACATCTAAACACGTAGAACAAATAATTCCAATTGGTTTTCAAAAATCAAAAGGCAGACAACACAAAGATCATAGAGAAAAAACAATTTGCAAATTTTTTTTCAACATGCAATCAAGATAACAGATCTGGATACTCAAAGTTTGGATATGAGCATAAGTCTGATGCTTCAAGGAATCTTTGTACTTTTAGAGTAAGATAAGTTTAGCTAATATATATTGAGTGACAAATGAATTAAAAACTGGCAAGTTTACAAAAAGAATTTTTCACTTGCATAAATACATTACTATTCTTGATTGCATATTTTATTTCATACAACATTTTTACTATACAAATCTTTGGAATTTAAAAACTGTGTGTGTGTGTGTGTGTGTCTAGCCCATATTTAAAATGGTACTTTCAAAAGCAGTCTGCATTGCTGATTTTGATGGGCACATTGAACATTTAATTTCAATATACAGTATTTACCGCATACCGCAGCTTTGATAGGCACTTTTAACACGCCAAATTCCAAGTCAATACCACTAACTAAAATCATTTTTTTTAACTGCCTTGAATTAACTTTTTTAAAATAATGTTATATTAAAACAACAAAATTAATGCATAAATCCTGCACTTTCTAGAAATATAGTTAGCATCAATGAACAGCAACAACTGTCCCTTAATAAATAAATTGCCTTAATAATATCCAATTCTGCAGATCAGATAAATTACCTTGAGGGCAACGAGATAATCTCACCCAAGGTAGATGATCGGACAGAGCGCCATCAGTATCGCTGTGCGATATGTCAACGGTCACACTGTCCACCCGCCCACCTACCTTTTTAATTAAGTTGCTGGTTTCATTCTTGTATTGTATTCCTTCAGTTATAACACATCCTGGAAATTAACAAAAAAAAAACAACCACTTTTACAAAAAAACTTAGTTAAAAATAATTTACTAAAATCTCAATAAATGCATCTCTTTCCATCTAAATAATGGTATCATTTTTGTTACATTTCCAAGTTTAAAAAAAAATTTGACAATCATCTGCCAGACTTATAGTTATTCTATCAGTTACTGATTTTATTATAAAGTAAACAGTCAAGTTATACATTCCAACTTTCAACAACTAAAATATTATTTAATTTGTTACCTTCTAATAAGTAATCTTTAGCTTTTGCAAGATCTTTCTTACACTGATTAAGAATCTCTTCTTCTTCTTTTGCAAGCCATTCTCTATGCACCTTAAAAGTAAAATATATACTTACAAAAAAACTAGTATCCAAGCATTTCCTTAATAAGCATTAACCCAACCATTAAACTGGCCTTTTAAAACTGCAAATATGATTACCACGAATCAATGTACGAAATGGAATGTAAAGTGTTTTAAAATTAATCATTTATATAATAATATATTGATTTTATATTATATTCACTGTGATGTTAATCAAATAAGAATTAAAAGCTTGTTTTTGATGTTTATAGATAAGAATATAAAATCAACATATGTATATATATAACACACACACAAAATATATTATTGACTTTTGCATCTATTGTGTGGCAGTTTTTCCACCGAATGAACATTAAATGTGTATAATTTCAACATGAAAAAAAAGATTAAAAAACTAGATTTTTTATTTTAATTAAGTATTATACTAAAATAAATGCAATAGTCAAAGGAGAGATATCATTAACACCTGTTGTAAAAACATTTAAAGGGAGATAATTTCAAACTATTTTAAATTAAGACATCCCTCAATTATGCACTCACCAATATCAGTTCTGATGAATTAAAATGCTTAATTATACTTATTCAAATTCAAAAATATTTTATATATATAATAGAATTTTCTAAGTGTAATATTTTATTTTAAATCCATGTAACAGCCACTTAATAAAAACTTCATCCGTTGAGTTAATCTAGTAAGCAAAAAGCAATTAATTTTATGGTTAATTTTATTTTTTTTTAAAATGTACATCTAGTCAAACATACTTGTAAATCTTCATCTTCTCCAACAACTTCTCCCTCTTTTCTTAGCCTCCAAGAAATTCTGGGTTCATTCTTTTGATAAAATGTAACATTGTCTACAGAAACAATACAGATGAAAACTTTAATTTTAATAATCTTTGCAATAACTCACATGTGGGAACCTTATACTTATTTTTATATTTTACTTATGATAAATATCTTCTTGAAAAGATGCAATAAGAGAAGGTTGAACAATATGGCAGCATGAACATTCCAATTATGCTATTTATCTACGTAGTGTGTGTGTTGCTTTTTGTTTTTTTTTTTAATTTGGAGGCATAACTCTAAATTCTGGCAAGGAAACAAACCATAAATGTACCATACATTACGTGATTATCTTCCATATCACATTTAAAAACTCCACAGATACTTTAATTATAACTACTGTACTAATAATTTAAATTTCAATAAAACAAAGTCAATACACAAGTCTATATCTAACTATAGAATTAAGTTGTAAAGTTTCACTATAATAAAAGTTTAACAAGTATTTTGGAATAAGAAAAAATAATTTTGTTGGCACATAGTTACATAAGATGTAGTGTATCATAGAAATAAGCAGCTGAGATTTAAATATTAATGATGAAAGGAACTCTGAGAAAAAAATTAGCATGATTTCCTATCAGTGATGTGTATTAAAATGAATAATATTCATAACATAATGGGCAGGCAATAAATATACAATTTTTAAATCACAGGATGCTTAGTGTCTTTGAACAATGTTAATAAAATTGATAGCTAATTTTTGTTTTCGCTTGTAGTTTTAGATAAAATGATTACGACAGATATGGTTCATGTATTGAGTCCATGTGGTAAATATGAAAGCATTTCATAATGTATTTTCATAATCATCAAAGTTGGATCTAATTCATTCTGTTATTCACCCGGTCATAAATCATTAGACAATGCCCAGTTTGCTATGTGTGTGTGCTTTGAAATTGTATATGATTACCCACACATACTAAAAAAAAAAATTTTTTTTATCTTGCATCAAATAAACATTGGTGTTCCATAACCAACCAGGCAAGTTCAAAAGATCATTTCTTGCAACTTATATGCCTGTGCACTTTAAAAATCTACCATTATGCAATGTGACTCTGGAGAAATGTGAACTCTAAAGGGAAACAATCATTTAGAGACTCAAAAACATCCATTCATAATAGAGAAAACTGACAACTACTTCCATGCATAGCTCCAGCAAGTCAATCAGGTGAACAGCAACAGATTGGTGTTGGCTCAGTCATCTGTCTTTCACATTAAAAGCTGTTTCATCCAACAATGACGCATAACCTCTTTGAAAATGGTTTTGCTCAATCTAATAGGGTATATTGCAGCATATGAAGTCATGATAGTCCTCATGTTGCACAAAAGACATTGCTGAATTGACCTGGTGTCATGGTTTGGGGCAGACATCTTGAGTGGCAGCACTGTTGGCCCAATTTTCCTTCTGGACAGAGACACTGATGCATACCCTAAAATTCAGCAGGGCAATTTATTGTTCACACAAGATGGGTCACTCACCCATTGTTACCATACAGTCTGACAACGATGACTAAATGCCAACAATGGTGGCCTCCATGATTTTGAGATTTAGAACTTCCAGACTTGTTCTTGCGGAACATTAAGTAGTCATGCAGAGAAACCACAAAGTAATGGCAAACTCAACGAATAAAATAACTGAGGTGACATATTGAACTGTGCAAAAATTTGCATTGCTCTGTAAGCACGTGCCTCAAGAATGCTCAGACAAAAAACGGTGGTTTTTAAAATCTTATGCCTCTGTTCTTGATGTGACAGAAATCTCAATTTCATGTTATGATGCAAAATAAATGTGGATTAAACTAATGTAGAGTTAATTTCCTTTGTTATTTTCTTATTGATACATAACTATTAGATTAATTATGGAATATGTTATATATTAGCAAAAAAAAAATGAATAAAACTTCCAAATATTTTAATTTTACCAAAAATCATCAATAAAGGAACAGAAAATCCTATTTCACAGAGATCTTCTTCTTTAAGGATTTTTATTTTTAGCCAGGCATAAACTGGAAAATCTCTAGTTTGAACTAACACTAGATCCAATTAGATAAGAGACAAATGAGGGAGAAATACAGTCCAAATGTTGTAAGCTAATATTTACTGTTCTTTTTCATTCAGACTTAGTAAAATGGTAACCAAATTGTTGTTTTTTCATTCCAACGCATCACCACTGCTTAGTGTTTACAGGTTTCAGTAAAACTAATTTAAACTACAATGGTAGGCTTCTTTTATATTTACTTTCAGCTCTATTTTCAGTGATTTTTTTCTCTCTTTCAACTCAATTTTCAAGAAATCTTGCTTAAAATAAACAACAACAAAAAAAACACACTTGCCAATTTTTTGCTGCAAAGATCTCGTTTGAATTTTCAAATCTTCAAACAAATATTCCTTAGCCGATTTTAGGATGACATACTCAACCAAACTGTCACTTATGTTCTTAATACGTCTGTCTGCAATTAATGGGACAAAAAGATAATCTGTATTAACTGACAGATTTATTCTCAAAGAGAGAGAGAGAGGAAAAAAACTTAACGTTGCCGTCATCTAAAATACCCAATAACAGAGAATAGTACAACCCAGAACCCGTCACGGCTTATACAAGAACTCCACAGAAAGGAATTGCTCCTTCATCTGATTTCTATATTGGTTTGGATTATCATTACCCACAATTACCACAGGCCATTTATTTATAATTCTCCTGCTCTCCTCCCTCCCCCACCACCACAAATATCAAGCCATGCTGAAAGTCCAGCTAATTTACTGAAGCTAGACAACTTAATTCAACCATTTCAATCACCTGGCAGGTAGAACTACCTAAATATATTGCCATCATCATCAGGGTTTGTGTGTTCAATAACTTGCAATGGTTCCCAGTTTAGGTGTTCATTTTTTATTACATTTTTTAGAAATAAATGTAAATGGCTGCATTTCTAAATCAGTGTTTTAGTTAGGGCCAACCACAAGTTTCTATTAGTAACGCATCGCCATCCCTATCAACCAATTTACAATCATGACCTTTAACCCTCACCCTCTCCCCAATAATTCATGTTGGGCATTGCATCATCACCTCAAGAAATCCATTAATAAAATTTGAAACTGTCAACATGCTTCCAGTTTTTAATGTTACCCTTAGGTTACATAACATGCTAACTTAATTAATTATTTTTAAAACAGATATTTCCTCTTTTGCGGTTCACAGCGGGTGAGCAGAATTATTGGGGTTCTTCAGAGAACGCTGCTACACGTCGGCCATTGCCCGAGCGGGTGCTGTTTGTTACCTTAATAAATGAGCTATCCCACAGACGCCTATTATTATAATTAATAACGTAGAGGTAAATTTCCCAACGAAAACAGGTAAAAAAAACACATCTTCTGTGCACCTTCAGAAGGAAGAAGATTTCGGAGTTGAAATATGCAGGCGTCGATGTTTTTTTGCTTACCGATAGAACAACTTCCATCCTGCACTTCTTCCATGCTGTATATCGTAGGTTAAAATATCAATTACCGAGTATACGAGTCCCGAAAAAAATAATAATAAATAATGGCTAAAATAGCTCTGTATCGAGAAATTCTTGATTCGCAATCGCGTTCAGAGTTTCAAACAAAATGGCCGTTTTCCCGCGGCAGACGCTGCATAGAACCTCCTCACAAACTGCTACTTAGATTTCCTCTATTTTTACGGAGAGAGTTCTAAAAGATAATAAATAAATAAATAAATAAATAAAAACTGGAAACATTTTAAAGGAAAATAATTAATTAAAATTTAAAAAAAAGAAAGAAAAATGCATTATTTGACTGTTTTAAATTTAACTAAGATTAATTTTTTCCCGTTTAAAAAAAAAAAAAAAAATCATAACAAAGGTTGAAAGTCTAATATCAGGTAAACCATCAAGTTGCACATTGACAGGGCAGGGGAGTAATAACGCCTAGCATATCTCTCAGACAAATTGATATTTCTACGTGTGCTAGGGATAACTAATACATATTAAGACTAACATAAAATTCGTTTATGGGCTCAGTAGATACAGCAGCAGGAACATCGTTTATTGAAGAAAATAGCAGAATAATAAGAATTTTTAGCAAATTTTTTCAAAAGGGAGTAGTCCTAGCCGTGCTTATTGCTTTGCTGTTTTTCGCCATACAGTCTATGTATGATTGTAGCTTTTGAGAACTACAGGAGAGAAATAAGTAAATGGTATTACAGAGGTGCATGAAGTCTCTGTTAGTTTTGTTGTGCAGGCTCCTAAGAATGGCAAAAAATCGAGAGAGTTAACATCTTGTGGTTGGCAGAACTAATAGGGCACATTACAACAAGAATCCGCCCATCCATCATCCGACAACTCCTTTCAAAGAAGTTGAAAGAAACCAGCTTGGTTACAGGTAGAACGTGCTCCAATGCACCAGGCACCAGTCAAGAGACTCTTGTAGTTGTCAAAAAAAAAAAAAAAACGTTTTGCAGCAGCCCATGAAAAGTGCTTCATTGCGCCTCAAATATTGAACATTCCATTTTCAGCAGTTTATAAAATGTTGAAAGTCAGGTAGTATCATAGAAGCACAAACCGAAGCAGTTATCGGTCACATCAGGTCCCAACACCTGGAGAATGTTCAAGACATCGGAAAATAGGACTGAATGCTGTATCATTGATGATGGCAGCTATGTAGAAGCTTAAGGAATAATTCCTGCATCATTGAAAAACATATTGCATGCTGCTCTGTAAATAAATGAAACATTTTTTCTCTTCCTCATGCAGTTAAATGGATACTAGACAATGAAACACTTTATAAAAACATTAAACACACTCGTTGGCCACTTTATTATAATCCGTGTACCTTTTCAGATTTGGGCCTGACACTTGTAGCTGCAAATGAGGTTGACTACATTGTGACAGGTGATCCCTGTATCTCTATATAAAATTTGGAGCACATTTGCAGTTGGTTTAACGGATATTAGGGAAAGGCAAAGACATTACAACGTTCAAAAAAGACATGATAATGGGTTCATGTCTAACAGGTATCACAGTGGCTAAGACAGTTTTGCTGGTAGGATGCTCCAAGACATCAACCTTTTGAGTTTATCAGGAATGTCAAAAGGTGAAGAAAATGTTTGGTGCGAGGGGAATTATAATTGTGGCTGCAAACATAGTGATAGAAAACAGACAAAAGTGGTTCGACAGGATAGTAAAGTCTGAGCATCATCAAACAATACACCAACTGACAGAGGCATTCAATATAGGGCAGTCTATATCCATCTCCTGCTATACCTTGCAGACTTTACTCTTTTTTTGCACAGATTTGGAAAAAAGCCACACAAATCATTTGGCCCCCTCTTGTGGTCCCAAATGTCCAGACATCTGGTAATGAAGTCATAATTTAGAGCATCTTCTGCTGGCATACCTTGGGCCTCTTTGTCTTATTAGAAGGCAAAATGAATGCCAAAACTTACCTCAGCATCATTTCCAATCAAGTGCATTGTGTACGATGATGGAGAATGGCTACTTCAAAGATGACATGTTCCCATGCTCCATGCCCAGTGTATTCATATTTTGAAGAACATGACAAAGATTTCAGGCATCTCAAAGGCAAGGAAAGTACCCCCCCCTCAAGATCTCAATCCATATGAGCATTTGTGGGATAAATTTGAAAGACACATTTGCTGTTGTGATCCTCTTCTTATATCACTCAACACATTGTATAAGATATTAATGACTGGATGGGAAAATGTCCCTCTAGCACCTTCCAGCATCTTGTGGATTCTACTGCCATGTCATGTCGTAGCTGTTATTCTGGCAAAAAGGTGACCTGGCCCATTATTAGGCATAAGTCCTAATAGTCAGCAAGTACATAGATGCTATATATGTATGTAATTATGAGAATGAGACCAACAACAAAAGAAAACATGGATGATGTCATCATCTCAAACTAGGAGCAATGGATGTATCTGACTAGTTTCTGTGAGATTACCATAGCAGCTTGCTTATAGTATTTAAATTCAACTGGATTATTATAAGATGCACGGCCAATTTACTATACATTTTTTAGTGGATGATTAATTTTTTAAAATTTAGAATGAAATATAAGCTAATCCTTTACCATCAGAAGCTGGCATAGATCATAAATGCTTACATTTTTTTTGTTTTTTTAAAAATCTTTTATTGCTATCATCGTGTTCAGATTGCATGATACATCAAGAAAGCGCTTTACTAAATTTAGCCATACAACCATAAAAACAGTCAACTTTAATACAGTTAACATGCTTTGCTAAGAATTTTAAAATTTACTTCACTTAAAAAAAACAAATTTTAATTTTATCACAACAAATTATCAAGTTGTTATCAGTTGTGGAGTGAATTCTTTGGTTACACTGTTTACTAGCTGAACACTGATCTATCCTTATGTATTCACAGCAAGCACAAATTAAGAACCAATCTTGGCTTGTAGATATAACTAATAACAACACAGCTTTCTCTTTCAGTTACCATTCCTATCATTCTAAAGATCAGCATGTAACTAACTTTCCTGTTTTTCAACATGATGCAACAACTGTTTTTTGTTTCAATGTACCCTGAACAGACAAAATATGCAGATAGGTGGTTTGCCAGTGTGAATCAGAATTCCTATCACACTGATATTTATGAAAAAGTGGACAAAGGCAGTCAACTACCCTCTTGCCTCACAAGAACCTGGTCATCTATGCTGATTCTAGGTAAATTTAAAGATTGGGTCTCAATTTAATACAGAAAAAAATAAACCATGTAATAAAATT
The DNA here is from genome assembly GCA_018389105.1 of Nautilus pompilius. NCBI lineage: Eukaryota > Metazoa > Mollusca > Cephalopoda > Nautilida > Nautilidae > Nautilus > Nautilus pompilius. Next base: position 86,596 of record JACATO010000669.1, read on the forward strand.
TCATGACTTCAATCTGGTAAAGGAGAACAACTTGTCTATGATTATAATAGCAAGTAAATAAAGCATCATCATCAACAAGATAATGCTATGTACCTGGCTGTTACATTTGTTGCAGGACTGAAGTGGTAGAAGAAATCACTTACTGGTAGTTAGATTTATTGAGACATTTAAATCTTTACAAGTTTTGATGTTCAGAAGTGGATAGTGGTAAAATGATCATGGAGATCATAAGCTAAGCACAAAACATGCTACCAGCGAATGATATGTTTATCAGTCCAGGAACTACTTCAAACCCGGCAGATTTATATATAAGCCATAATGGTGGCTTTTGATTGATTTCCTTGTGACTATTCTATCTCATATCCATATATCATAGGTACAATCATTGAACAGGAGACTGGTATTTTCAATGTTTAGTATTTGATTAAAAGCTTTTATTTTCTTGCTTGGCACAATATATTTATAAATAAATTATATGCTTTCTTTATATTAAAAATGAATTGTTACTTGAACCTGTTATTTTGCAATTTTAATGTCTAAATATATTTCAAGTCGTAACCATATACAACAAATATTCTTTATCCTTATTCACAAAAACAGAACACTAGCTTTTGTTTCTGTTACACTCATCTGATGGAAAAAAATCACCACTAATACATCTTTTAAATAGATGACCTAACATCGAACTCTGACTGACCTAACCATATAGTTCTGTTATTTTAAATCTAATTTACCTTTCACAAAAATAAGTTATCCACAAAAAAAATATGATCTCAAAAGCTAAATTTACACAGTGGCCTCTAGGCTTGATTAGTTTGTGGCTATTGAATCTAATATTGGCTGGTCTCACTAATCTTATAGTTTGGCAGGTGACTCAATGTTAAAACAAAAATTTTCCAAAGTTTATCTCCCCTTGTGATATCTAAGAATCTAAGAGTAGAAAGGTAAATGAAATGATACTTTTAAAAGAATTTTTGCTTGGACTTAGTTAATGCTACCACAAACGTTTTTTCAGTTGCACATTGTTTAACTAAAATATATTTTTTAATTGTTACATTTCAAAGTTATCAAAAGAGACTTTAAAGTTTAGCTTGACGGTAGCTTTATAAAAACAAAAATAAGACAATGTTTTCATTTACTTTATTTTAAAATATCAAATCATTTACAGATTTATAAAATATCTTCCATATAAATTCTTTTTAAAAAATGAGAAAAAACTTTAAAATTCTATGATAAGAATAAATGACAAACAAAGAAATTCTTCAAAGTTTTGACACTGGGATATTAATAATAGATTTCTCATGCATCTTGTGATTGTAAAACAAATAAGACAAGTATAATTAAGCATAAGAGACAAGCTATTAAGACAGATCTATGCTCTCCCAAGTCAGTAAAATATTGTTTTTAATATGGTTGTCTGCACATACAGTAAAGTAAACCCTGCATGGCCAAATATCCAACAAACAAACAAAAAATAATAATATTACATCTGTAATTACTTGAAACATTTTAAACTTGAGACTGCACTTTTTTCTGGAGCTGGTCTATATAATTCAAATATTCTTTTCCCAGGCAAAGACACCCAGCTCCAGAAACCAACCCAAAAATTGTTCTAAATAATGGGTTATCTGGAAGCAAGGATTTGCATGTAGCCCAAATCAGGACTGATCCAAAGTTGAAAATCACAGTGCCAAACACACTGTACAGAATTCTGTTTTGAGACGTTGTGTTCACAAGGTGTTCCCGGGTGTAAAAATAAATTCCTATTCCTAAATGAGCATTTAGCCATAGACTGTTTGCTGTAATCAGACCATATGGAGCCAACGTTCTGAAAGATAAACAAATTTTTGTTAATCAGTGGTTTGCAGTTGGTTTTATTCAACTCCCCATCTCCTCCCTCTAGGCTTGAAAAGGGCGTGTTATTCGATACTTACACGGCGATGTACGCACGATTAAGACACGTTATTTTTTTTAAACGATTTTCTTTTCCCTTTTCTGTGTCGCTATTCCGCATGGAGCGACCAGACCGGACCGCGTGGTCTCCCTTATAAAGCGAGAAACCCCCACCCCACCCCCCAACTAAAACAAGGGGTCGTACTTGTGACCTTGGTGGGAGATTCCTGTGTTAGTTGGTGTAAGAGCACATCTGCCGATAAAGACAAAACAGAAACAACCAAACACGGACTGGCGTTTAACTGCTAAAAGAAACCCGAGTATCGAGGAGAAGGAGGAGGAAAAAAACACCAATAAAACAAACGAGAAGGTAGAAACATAAGGTAATCTTAATAATACCAATGCTAAGTCTATCAGTATTTAAAAGGAAAAAAAGGGGCGGGGGGGGGACGGATATTGTACTGCGAACCTTCTCGCCACTGAGGTCGAGCGGGAAAGGCTGTGATCGGGCGAGGAGCGAAAGCTTTCGATCATCAGTCAAAGAACTACTGTACATTAAAAAGTATCAAAAATGGTGACGGCCATGTACAGTTACCGTGAGAATTGCCAAGGATTCATTACGTTCAGTGAAAACAACTCATAACTAAAGCATCCGGCTAAAGGTATGATGAATTTGCACAGAGCGTCGTCTCGAAAAGTACCCCGAAACTGCTCAATCACAGACATTTTCAAATCTTCGCGTTCCTTCCCTACGATCGAACTGGAGGAAGCCATTTTTTGGTTTTCTTTCCCAGGTGATTGTTCAAGGTGATCAACTCTTACCCTGACTACAGGATTAAGTGGTTATTTCCCTTGAACAGGTTATTTCTAAAGTTAGAATACACATGCATACGTAATGGTTGGGTAAACAGTTAGAATACATGCATACGTAATGGTTGGGTAGATTTTTTTTTTTCTGGTACAAATGAAGAATTTGAGGGCAGTTCAAGTCATTCGAAAATGGGAGCGTTTGGAATAAAATGTATTAAATAATAAATATCCAAATAATTACAGAACATAATGCCGCCACTGCCAAACTAATATGAGTTAAACTTAATTAATTTGTAAATAGGAAAAAAATTTAAACAAAGCTGTATTAATATTAATAGATTTTTTTTTAAAGTTTATTTGCCTGTTTTCTTTACTTTTAATTGTTCCCCCCCCCACATTTTGACACAGCATATGAAATCAGAGATAAGTAAAATCCAAACATTAAAATGTATGGAAACTTATGAAAATTTTTTACTGATAGTAGTTGAAATAAAATGAAACAGAAAAAAAGAAGAGACTTGCTTGTAATTAGAATTATGCTCTGGTATTAGCGAAAATTAAGATTAAACAATGAAGCTGAGAAATATAAATGCATCTTGGAATTATATGGTATGCTTTACAACAGTACTGTTTTAAGTAAATGTAATTTAATATTTATTTAAAAAAAAAAAAAAAACACTGATTTTTAATGAACCATGATTAAGAAATTATTCAGATCAAATTTATGACTGGAGATTTCATCATGATATTTATTTCTCTAATAATTGTATCAGTTTGAACATTATTAGTTTACAAATAAAACAATATGAATCTATGTGGGTTCTGAAAAAAAATCTCATTCAATCTCCTCCACAGAATCATTGCTATCTCACAGAATCTATGTACATGTACTGTATCTATGGTTTTATACATTTATTAACTTTTAATACATCTACCTAGCTTTTATGAATGCCTATTATACTTTCAGGTGAACTTGAAACACTAACATGTCACCAGTAAAATAACTTAACAAAATGCAAATATTTTTAGTAATAATTAATGAATAAAAATGAATCACAAATCACAATTTAAATGATTCTAAATTAAATGGCATCAGCCTAACTGCTGAACAGTTTTTTTTGTTTTCTATTAGAAATGTTCAAATAAAACCACTGTATACCATTATTGCAATGCTGTTTCATTTGAACATCCCTAGTAGTTTGCAAGATCATTTTATAATAAACAGACACTTGAATAATAATAATAATACCACATTTTCCAACTGGTTTTCATTCATAATAGAATTCATTAAAAATACCATATAATCAGATTTTTTTTAATTTGGGATACTCATTATAGACATCTTTTAGTATATTGACTATTTTCTTTCACTTATTTATTAAGTATTGTGTGTTTACCTGTATAACCACTCCATGCTTGATTGAATCTGGATGATTTATTATAGATATACTTTGACTACTGGTGCAGAGTAGCAAGCCAAAAAGCTGCTTTAATTAGTGTAAAAACAAACTGAAAAGGAAAATAAATTGTTAAATATTTCAAACTTACTTTGTTTACCCTTTTACTGTCACACAAGATCTCATTATAAATTTCTTAAAATAGGTTTCTAACTTTAAAATAAAATTATTATTATTAGGGTAGTTGGAATTAGTATGATGTTTTGTGTATTTAACTTAATTCCTTTTTTTTTTTTACAAGTTGTTTTTTATTGGTAAAAGGTGATGGATTTTATTTTATGTACTCTTTGGGAGTGATGGAATGACATTAAAACAAACAATTTGTAATTCAATATCACATCCAGCCAAAATGTTTGAAAAATATGGGGCAACTTCTGATGATCATATTCAAGAGCAACTGAAGCAGAAGTAGCTATGTAAAAACATCTGATAGCCAGCTTTGTGAAGAATGGTTGTTTTGGGTAATTTGTCATGGCCCAACTCAGCAAGGAACTCAACATTAAAGTCATTCACACAACTACTGTGACACTGAGAAATCAGTTAACATGTCTATCCACAAACCAAAGTCCATTATCTACCCAATGGTACAATTTATTCCATCACTAATGGCTATGGTAATATATACATCAATGAAAAACCACAAAAAAAGCAGAGTAGAAGAGTTTAGCTGAAAAAGTCAGTATCAGCAGTTTATGCATGGTCACGTGATAACCATGTCAAACGAATAGTGTGACAGCACTGACCTGCACAACTATAAAAGAAAAGTAAAAGAGGTGTTCCACATGGCTCTGAAACCTAATGTACTAAGCAAATCCAGTGTTGAGGTTAGTAGAAACTGAGTATTCCAACAAACTGAGACGTTTAACTATCTCAAAAAGTACTGTCTAACTGGACAGATGCCCCAGTAGTGCTGCTGAAAAATACATCAAAAGATTTACAAAAAACAGGTTGCAGGATCAAATCACACGTACTACCCCCCCCAAATAGAAATGCTTACTATAAGTTAACATCACTGCACACAAAAAAGAGTCCCCTAATCTGGACTATACCTTGTTCTGGTGACATGGAAAAAGTGCTGAAGCATAATTTATGATAACAAGGTGATGAGAAATTCCAAATTTATCCATCTAGTTTCTCTATGAAAGTAAATGCAGAATTCAATTGTGTTGGTTTCTTTGTTGAGTAGAAAAAAAATCATCATCATTGAATTATCTACCTCTTCTAAAGATTTAGTAATAAATAATTTTGTCCCTAACTGATGCATTTGTAAATTACATGGCAGATGACACAATTATACATTTCAATGGTAAGCTGTTCTTGCTCCCTATGACTTAGGTATCTAAGACTCTTCATTGTATAATGAATTATGTCAGATAGTAAAAAAACTAAAATTTTGTTTTAAATACTTTAAGAAAATCTAGGAAAATATTATAAAAAAATGGGGATTCTTATACTTAAAAGTATACTTAATCCTCTCATCTTTACAGTGATTATTTAATAGTCTGGCTATGCAAAAGGAATTCTTTGCTACAAGAAAAGGTAATCCATTTTTTGTTTTTAAACTTAAAACTGATTGTCATTCTTCACCCAATAAAACCAAGAATAGTTTAAGCAAATTAAAAAAAAAAAGTTCACAAGATATTTCATTCAGCTAATTTTTTCCAGATTAGAAAATCTCTAACTCTTTCAGTTTTCCTGAAAAAGAAAAAAAAACCCAACAGAATTTAATTTATTAGCAGTTTTCTTTTAAAAAAATTATTTAAAAAAAAGTATTATTTTAAATATTATCACTAACCTTTAGGATGAATTTGAGCATAAAAAATCTGGTTAACGTTTTATGTGGTTTTCTTTCTAGCAAATCAGAATTAGTAAATTATTTCCCTCCTCCACAGCTTTTGTGAGCTAGTTTTTTTCTTTCTATGTTGTTTTTATTGAGGCCTTTAGGGGATTTGAAGCAACATAGATGCATGAACTTTAATAACTTTTGTTCAGATGAGTATTTTCCTTTCTTCATGCGACTAGTCTATTTGCTTTTTGTTGTTTTTTCTTTTTTTTTAGTTCTTTTTCAGAACCTCTGGCTAAAGAATAAAATAACTATTTATTGGTAACCTTGTCTTTTTAAGATCAAAATATGGTTTATTGCAGAATTGTTTTTGATGCAGCAAGAGATTAACTATTTGTGACACTAATGGAAACTGGAGTTGAACAGGGTTATCCTTATAATTTAATTTTTTTCAAGGGAGGTAATTCAAGAACAAATTACTCTATTTTTTATTAAAACTTCAATATAAGCAAAATTGGAGAATGTGTGCTGACTAATACTTAATAACAATTTAAATTATTTTTATATTACGTGATACAACAATAAAACAAACTAGATTTCCATGCGCAATAAATATTCTCAGGCATTGGAAATCAAATTTATTCATGACTTCTGTGAATAGAAAAACTTGCAAAAATCAGTTTTTGAGATTTACTGAAATAACTACATTTTTTAAAAAAAATATACAATTTAAGATGTAAACTATGAAATACCTAGAGAATATAAGTGAATGTTACTTGTCACTTGCAGTCCTACAGCTCACTTCACATTCTGTTTACGTTTCAAAACAGTTGTCATCCTCAATTTTTTCAGTAATTCATTTTTACCTGATGCATATATTATTTTCTTCCAGGCTAATTAGAACGACAAAACAGACTCAACACGAATAGTGATTTTTGTTCTTGTATTACAGTTACCATGACTTCACCATTGTGCAAATATTTGCTTTGTTGTTCCCAAAAAAATATTAAAGCAAAGGTATTTTGAGATTCTTGAAATACTTAATTAATTAGTTATTCTTTTTTTTGTCAAATTCGCTGTATGAGATAGCGTTAGAGCAATAACTGTATATGGGGGAAACTAAAATGGAACCCCTTTGAGTGTGCATTATAGATGAATAAATAAGACATCAAATCAGCTTTAAGAATTATGAAAAAAATTGTAACGTATGCAGTTTCTGTTTCTGTTCTGAGTCTTAGTGGGGAGATGGAGAGAGAAATGGAAAGGGACATGGGGAGAGAAAGAGGGAGGGGGTAAGAGAGAGATGGAAAGGGACATGGGGAGGGATGGAGAGAGAGAGAGGGGGTAAGAGAGATGGAAAGGGACATGGGGAGAGAGAGAGAGATGGAAAGGGATATGGGGAGAGATGGACAGAGAGAGGGGGTAAGAGAGATGGAAAGGGACATGGGGAGAGATGGACAGAGAGAGGGGGTAAGAGAGATGGAAAGGGACATGGGGAGAGATGGACAGAGAGAGGGGGTAAGAGAGATGGAAAGGGACATGGGGAGAGAGAGAGAGGGAGGGGGTAAGAGAGATGGAGAGAGAGGGGGTAAGAAGATGGAAAGGGACATGGGGAGAGATGGAGAGAGAGATGGAAAGGGACATGGGGAGAGATGGAGAGAGAGAGATGGAAAGGGACATGGGGAGAGATGGAGAGAGAGAGAGGAGGTAAGAAGACGGAAAGGGATATGGGGAGAGAGAGAGAGAGGGAAAGGTAGTTTTCGCCTTAGATAGAAACATTCGAAGCGATAAAACAAACACGTTTTTTTTTTTTTTTTAAAATCTGCCTTCATCATCTCCATCGCGCTTCTCACGGGAATTCGGGACGACGACGACGACGACGACGAACATATGGCTTTAATGAAAACATGGAAATGTAAAACATAAGCAGACGATTAGGTTTTAGAAAAAATTAAAAAAAACAACAACAAACAAACCCAACTGTGCACAACCAACGACTGTCGCAGGAAAAAAACAAAAAAAACAAAACAAAACCGAGCAGATTCCGAGGATGTCAATGAAAATCACCAGCCAGCCAGCCAGCCGTGCCGTGATCTATTCCGCATTTCGTTACGCACGGCCATGACAGTGCAACAACCCACAACGACCTGAAGATGGCGCTGCGCCGCCCCCTCGTGACGCTTGTCCCGCTAGGTAAACGCAGGTGTGAGTGAATGGCCAGATGGTAGGTGAGATGCGACCGCTTCCTCGTTTGCCCGCGTAGACCTATTACGGGGGGAGGGGGTTCGCTCCACTCCGCTCGAGTAATGACATATTAAACGTCGGGGGTGTTTTTGTTGTTGTTGTCCTTCCCTGACGAAACGAACGCGGAACGGATCCCTCCCTTTCTTCTACCGCGCTATTGTTGTTGTTGATGATGGTGGTCATCTCGTCCTCCTAAAATGGTGACGGCTCCTGCGTACGGTCTTGCTTAGCCGGGGCGGATTTAATCGATGCAAGAAAGAAGGGAGAGCGGAGGGGGAGAAAAATAAAAGGAAAAAGAAAAGTTGGGGAGAGCCCCGGAAATAAATTGAACAACGAGGAGGGGTCAGGATAAGAGAGCTTCTCCCCACCCTCCCCCCGGGATCCCGTTGTAGTTGGCGCTTTCCTCTCGAAAGGACCGGACTGGGGGATAATATATAAAAAAAAAAAGGGGGGGAAGTGAGGTGGGTCCGCCGCACGACCTACTGGATACCCCGTCAACCCTCTTCGGCGTCTCCGTTTGTGTTGACATCCGCCGCAAAATGGAGGGCAGTCGGCGGCGGGGATTATCCCGACCCAGGGCCCTGACTCGTTAGGTCGGTCGGTCGGTCGGCACTGTGTGTGTGTCACGACTCTCGGCGACGACGACGACGACCCTCATCGTCCCTGCCTGATGCCAGTTCAGCAGATCGCCGTCTCCCCGTTTATGAAAGGAATTACGATGAAAAAGGAATCGAAAGAGAAGGTGAACTTCGTCAAAAGGAAGGACGGCGCCAAGGTAGGTGGTGGTTCTGTTCTGTTCTGAAAGATTCCGGCTGCTGCTCCCTCCCTCCCCTTTTTCGGAAATTTAAAAGAAAGGTGTGTGTGAGTGATGACATCCACTGTGCTCGCTGTACGTCCACAGCGCGATGGGGGGGGGGGGACGAACCACCAGGTTTAAATACATGCCATCTGCTGTCTCGATACCTTTCTAAGAAACCCCCCCCCCGAGAATAAGGAAAAAAAAAAACAAAACAAAACAAAAACTTATTACTGTTGCTATACCTGCTACTAGACTGTGCATCGTTACGCTGCCGCCTTATACTACCTGTAAGCAAGGTTCAGTGGAGACTACATCCCCCCTCCTTCCATCTCCTGGTTTCGTTGTATCTTACTTTACATCCTCTGCTTTTGGGCCCACTGGCACAGCCGTCTTTAATGGTGTGGAGTAAATTGAACAGGTGAGGCCAAAGGTACCGTTTTTTTTTTTTTTTTTATTTATTAAAATCCCAACCCAAGTTCGAATTACGAGATTTTTCCCGTTGCGACCATTCATTTAAAGGACCCTCCCCCCTCCCCTCCCCCCGCTGACAAGAGACGTTTTTCCTCTTCTGTAGGAAACAACAGACTACGACCGTCTTACTGAATATTTCAAATCGTCCTCGACTATAATTATAAGCAATCTCTCTATATCTTTGTAGCATTAATCAAAGTACTGATGGTAGATTTGGATTTAGTTTAGGGATTTAGTAAGCTCGTTAACCGCGAGCGACAGAAAAATTTTTCTAGTTGCAGGTGTTTTACTTGGGCAACAGTAGCAGTTCGAACATGATTTCTTTCAGTCAGGTGAATGTGTGTAGTCTTGTATCTTTCCTGAGTCCTCTAGATTGCTACACCATCCATCACCTTGTGTTTAAGATCTCTGGAGAGCATGCTGAGTTGAAGGTATATTATATTAGAGCCAGTCCAAGTCGTAAATTCGAGTGACGTTTTAATAGAGTTGAGGCAAATTCTTCTATTTTACTATTATTTTCCCCTGTATGCCCCCCCAACCCTTTCTCAGCACGTTGGAACATTCTATAGCTATTAAGAAAGATATTGCTAATGTCTGCCAGTTTTCAGCTCACCTGTGACGCTGCTTCAGCTGGGTTTAATTTCGACGTTTGTAGCACTTTAGAAAATTTTGCATAATTAATAAATACTTGAAGCTTACCAAGAATAAGAAGCTGCCACACTTTGGTAGCATCAATTATCTCAGACACTAGAACTGAGATTGGCATGCAAAATAGAATATGGAACAGATTAAAGAATATACTGAATAATTTTTGAGGTTAGGGATGAACATTAATTGCTTTTATTAGCTTGGATAATGAATGTCAGCAGGTAAATTCTTTCCTCAAAAATTTTATTTGTGAAAGGCAAAAAAAAAAAAAAAAGTAAAACTTTTTGAATAACATAAATTTCATAAAATATTGGTTGGTTTCCATTTATTAATTAAGTATAAAATGTTTGACTTTTATTAAAATATTATCAGAAAATTTTTTAAATTAAAAAAGGTTAGTTTTCTCTTCTCCATCTTATGTCATAACAAGTTTTGTCATTCCTGCGCCTCGTGGGGCCTGGCACTATTATCTTCAGCAGAAAACGGATAGTCCCTGATGAAACTTTATTTAACTGTGGGAGAAAGCAAATGAGCTTGGGGAAACTGACACTGGTGGAAGGTATAGGAGACGCAAGCCTCACTGTGAGAGGTTTGCCAAACTAAGTTGGTCTCCACCAGGAATCAAACCTGTGTCCTCAACCACAGCAGGCCAGTATACTATGCACTCAGTCATCTTCTGCCTGTTGTTTTACTTGTTACAATCGTCTGTTTCTTTAAAAAGAAGCTTGTAACTGCATGCTGGCAGTTTACTTACAAGTTCATTTATCTAGATGAGTTGGGTGTAAATCTTTTTTCTGGATAACTGAGTATCCATATTTGAACAAAGAGAAGCAAGTATGAATCTGAAAAAACAAGTTTTTAAAAAAAAAAAAATTGTAAGCAACACATGGATGCTGGAGGATTTCTCAATAATGTAGAACTCAGAACATGCTGGGTAAAATAAAACTAGATGAAAATATTTGAGTTAGGAATATTTTGGTTAAGATATCTGTTTGAATGAAATTAGCTAAAAGTGAATGGCAGGCATTTTTGTGAATTGAGTACTCTGGTCACATTTGCCACATGGAGTCTTAGTGGTTGTTGATTCTGCTATGCAGCAAGCCAGATAATTACCATAAGTGGGACAGTTTACATTAACATTAAGGGTTCGTTCTGGCAGTTAAAAAGTCTTCTGTCAAAGCACCTTGCTGCTTGTCATCAAGGGAAAGCTCTTTGGGATTTATTTAGTTTCTTTAGAAACACAGTTTTATAAAGATTAAATAGCCTGGCATATATAAAGCAAGCAAAGAATGAAATTGATAGGCTGTATGATTTGTGGATAGTTTAAAAAGTTCTTAAACTTGTAATGTCTTTTAACTAAATACTAGTTGAGTAAATAACTGGTAATAAGCATCTGCAGCAAACTGAGAATGATAGTTTTTCTGAAGTGTGACAGGCTTTCTGTGCTGTTACCAATCTAGCTGCTTAAGGCTGGATAACTGAGGTCTGTAATGATATGGTTAAACTGGCAACTTTTTGTATAAATACCAATAAGATTATCTTAAATTATGAAAATAGATTGCTTTACCATTAAAAGTTATAATTCAGTTTGTTTAAATCAGAATGAAAGCATGTATGTTTAACTATTTGTAGTTTTAAGTTTAATGTTTTGTTTTGTTTAAAACAAAAGTTGTATTGACAATATAAATCTATTGTTAATATCAACTTTAATAGTGTTGCATTGTGGGAAGGAAACATTTCCTGAATTCTTGGTAGAAAGTCCTAACACTATAGATTAAGTTTATACAAAACCAAAATATTCTACAAGTTCACACCATAATAATTTGAGCATCATAGGTTTTACATATGTACATTTATTCTGTAATGTATGTACAATAATTGCCCAAAAAAAATATTGCAGTATTTGGTAGGAGCAGTTGTATTATCTAGACTTGGAATCTTTCAACATTTGTAGCTATCTATTTAACTGATTCTGTGAGGCTGGTCTTCAGAATATGAAGATTACAATTATATTATTCCTTGGTCCAGTGCAAGTAGAACTCTAAATGTCCATCATTGACTTGACTGCAAGATCTATTTTACCTCTTTGCTAAATACCTACTCACATCATTGCTTCATAGCTACCATGCTTGACAGTTGATAGTAAACATTGGGTCAAAAGTCTTACCAACCTTTCCTGCAGACCCTTTTGCAACCAGAGTATTTTCAAACTGGTAAAACGGACTTATCTTTGAAGATTATGAATTGCTGGGATATGCAGTGATGGTGTCAGGAGATTGTTTTATTGATTACAGCTTTCTTAGCAAAGGAATTATTCTATGCACAAAAACCTGTTTGTAGAAATGCAGTGTATGTATTAACTGGTCTCAGATTGGTCTATTACCCAATCTTTCATAAATGGGGAAATATTTTGGTATTACAATTTCTAGAAAATAAGACTTACAGGGATCTGCATTTTTAAACAAATTTTTTTTGTTGCTACTTGGTCTTGACTTTTTGAGCTTTGAAAAATCACATTTTAAAAAATTTGTGTAGAATGTTATTATTTCATTGCTCCATTGAAAAATATTGATTTCTTATTATTTTTACTGTAAAATAATAACTAAATAATGAAACACAATAATGATTTCAGCTAACCTGATTGTTTATAACACATAAGGAAAGACTTCAAAGCGTAGCATTTCTTTTGTTTTTATTTGAAATAACTAACTCATTTTCATATGGGTTTTTCTGAAAGCTTATATACAAGATGCTGTTGTAACAGTGGCATGAATAAATTATCGTACTCTCTTCCTGTAACTGTTCAGTGACTTGAGCTAAATTATTTTCATGCAGGTCACTTGATGGTGTGCTGCAACTGACGAAAGGTGTATTTTTTATTATCAGTTTTATAAGATTTATATTAAAAACAAACAAACAAAAAAAAAAAACTGATGTCTCGTCTCCGTCTGTTTTATTGTACATAGTTTTCAGAAAGTGTTGTTTTTTGTTAGTCCTAGAATAGTCGGAATTATCAATTAGAAATCACAGGAGAAAAAACATCATTTATCCTTTAAATTATTTTACCTCTGTAGATAAAAAGAGTGAAATTAGCATTGGACATGTGTTTCTGTAGAGTATTGTATTATTGATGAGAATTTACCAATTGTTATCAGCGATGGGAATAAATCAACCAAAGCAGGAAAAAATATTCTTTTTTAAAATAATGATTGCTATTTTACTCTTAAAACTTTGCATTCACTTACTTGAGCAGTTTCTTCATGTGACACTTGCTTGGTTAGAAATTCTTGTAAATTTAGTCATGTTTTCAAGTCTCATGCTGCATGGAAAATCTAGTAACAAAATCAATGAATTACTTGGGTTACATTAACACAATGGCAGCAGGTAAAGATTTTGTTTCCCCTTTGTCTTCCACTAGATCATTTCCTGGCAGGATGTAAATTATAATAAAGAGAGTTGTAACTATTTACTTAAACCACAATTGGTTTTTATCTCTATGAATAACTCTCTTCTTTATCAAAGTTGACATCAACAGTTTGACAGAGAGGAATTTTATTCTTAGCACATCAGATACTATTAATACAGGAATCTTGTTGGTGCCTTGCTGCCTACAAATTATTTGAGTTGTTGTTGTGATGGCATCTCTTTGTTTATGGCTGCACGATAACAGAATCCATGGAGATTTGACAAGTTCTATTCATCTAACTTCCTCCTGTCACCACCTATCCCCCTATTTACATCAGTTTTTGTCTTAAAGTGACCCTTTGTTCATTGAGTTGTCAATTGGTGGACTTTGTGGGTAGACTGAGTCTATACTTGAAAAAAAACAAAACAACACACTCTCTCTCTCTCTCTATTTTTTTTGTAGGTATATACAAGCAGTAATACTGTCATCTCATTAATAAAATTATTTAAGTAATTCAGGGGAACATTTTAATGAAAAATGTCCGAAATGAAACTTTTTTTTTTGCATGTATGGACAGTCTAACAGTCATAGCTAATAAACAAATACATTTCCATTAATTTATTTGTTGTTTTCATGACCAAAGCTTACATTGCCAGTACTGTGATGCTCTGTGCATGTGATTGAAGACTAATTCCTGATTGAAAATCTCTTCCAGTGTGGTTACACACGTAGATTGAGTCATGGAATTTGGTTGCAGCTATTGACTGCTGGTTTTACTGATGCTTGCTACTTTGCCTCATCTTCTCTAGGTTGATATGGTGTTATTTCTAGAACTGATGTCATTGTTGTATTACTGCAATTTGTTCTTCATTGTATCCTTGAAAAATTTATTCTGCCTGTCTTGTACATGGGTGCCATCCATAAGTATATCATACAGTAACTGTTTTGGCATTCTGGTGGTGTTTGTTGTTGTCTTGTTACCAGCCCATCACAACTATGCTATGATCAGCAAAGCTTCAACCTTTGGAGTGACTGCGTTCTAAAGTCTTATTATTTGAGACTTTAGCTTGCCTTTTGTTATGTATTAATAAATGAAATCTTGCATGAAATATTGGATGTTTCATCGGACGGTACACAACTATGACTACCTATGTACTGGTAGCTATATATGTACATACACATACATACATACAGGGCTCCAAAAGTATGGTAAATGCATTGTCATTGGTGACCAAAAAAATGTAGTTGGTGACCATCTTTTCTGTAACCATCAATCATGCCAATAATGAAAACCATGACCAGGTTAATATGGAGGTTTTACTAAAACCTACACAAACATGAATTCACCTGTATGGACCATTATCCTGCAAATTATGGACAACTGAAAAATTCAGTACTCTTGAAAAAAAAACCATGATTTTAGGAATCAAATTATGTCTAGTTCTAAGGAACAAGCAAGTGGCATCACATGACTAACAGAATTGATGTGTGCAATGCCACAAAATATAAGAACACAGGAGGAAGATTTTTTTACCTGTGTATACTTAATGTTGTATTTTCCTTACACTTGATATTAAAGATTTTAACAGTATCTAATGATCTTGTGGTTTGATAGGTGAACCGAGAAAAAAGTGTTACTTTGTAGTCTTTACTTCATGCTATGTAGACAAAACGGTTGGAAATTAATTTCTATTTTTTATTTTGATTTTTAGTTGATTGAATCTAGGTTTGGTTTTAGTTTTAGCAGTAAGTTAAAAGTTTTAGTTTAGATAACATGGGGCAGCGAAATGTTTTATTGGCCTTATCTGGCAGGGTAACGGAATAGGTACGTAGCAAAAAGGATAAATTCTAAATTCAACAAAACCTTTTTATATTTATTTTTTTTTTTTGTGTGTGTGTATTTTAGTTTTCAAGTTGCATTGACTAAAGAAATGCATAATAAAGGCAATTTATTGATTTTGTGTGTAGCTAGTTCAAGTAGCTCAGCTAGATTGTTAGCAGTTGTTATGCATCCTTTGAGGTTAGGTTATCAGTGCCATTGTATTTTCTTTGTGGACCTATCAATTCAATGGCATTGTTGGTGTTGGTTGCTCAAGATGAGCACGCGTCTCTCTCCTTTGGCATTTACCATTATGTACTGCAGTAACTTTGTAGATACAGCATAATGTGTGTACATTACACTACTGACTGATTAACTTATTTAATGTAAATCTTGTCTTATCTTCTCATAGTAATTTAACCCTCCATGTATCATGTTAATTTGTACATTATGCTATCTTGGAACGTTAGTTAGTATTTGTGTAGACCTGGCTGTGTATTTAGTCAAAGGTGGTCATAATGCAAAATATGCCAGTTGGGAGCCAAACAGGTTTTTCGATAAAAATGGTTATATTAATAAGGATGATACTTAGCATCAGCCCCTATGGCTCATACTAAGTAATACAGCTTTGTAGGGTGGTGGGGTGCACATAGCATTATTTTTCTGTCTAACTAAATACAGCTAGAATGATATGCAAAGTGTGCTTGTGTGTGGTTGGGGTGTGTTGCTGTAATTGCCTTTTCTTAGCCTAATCTTTGCATGTTTTGATGAATGCTGATTAGTCAAGTTACTCAAATATGTAAAACAGAAAATAGCATGGCAAGTTAATTCTCTCGCTCATGTGCAATACAGTAGTTCTTCAGAGGTGAAGGCCAGTTCCAATTCTTCTGATTGGCCACAAAGTGAGATTAAAAAGAAAATTACTTAACTATAAGCTGGAAATTGCCATGCTATTGCCAAACACTAGAAATTGGAATCAAATTCAGCTCTGTTTCCAATGCATTTTACTTTAGCCTAAATAGAGTGAAAAGAAAGTCTTGGCTTATTAATTGGTTGGGGAGAAGATAGAGAAAAATTCTAAACTAAAATTAACATAATCTATTCATCTGACTAACTTGCTGAGGAGTATTCCCATACTTGCTTATGGATAGTGTTTACTGGTCCTTAAGAGCTTCAAAGGTTTTGTGGGCTGCAGAAACCCTTTACATTTATGCTTTCCTGCAGCCCACAAAAATCTTAGAAAAACACATTTACAGAATTACTCTGTCAGGACCAGTTGTCATTTAACTCTTTGAAAAATACTGAATGGATTAATTATGAATTTCTTCAGTCTCTTTTGGTTAGACACGAAACATAAAAATGCATTCATAACATATCTTTGCAAATACATGCTCTTGGCATAACCAGTGGGCAGTTGATACCAATTATGCTGTTTTATCAGAGTAAATCTGTAAATGACATTTTTAAAAACCATTTTGCCACAATTATTTAGAATTTTATTGCATTTTATTAATCTGTAAATTCAAATCAGGGAAGATGGCAT
The DNA here is from genome assembly GCA_018389105.1 of Nautilus pompilius. NCBI lineage: Eukaryota > Metazoa > Mollusca > Cephalopoda > Nautilida > Nautilidae > Nautilus > Nautilus pompilius. Next base: position 103,469 of record JACATO010000669.1, read on the forward strand.
TCACATTTTATTTACTTTGACTGCTGGGTCCTTTCTTTAATATATTGTCTTAGCATCAGCCAATGCGGATTACTATTATTTTTTTGTTGTCTGCATGGTAGTAGCTGAGTAACATTTTCAAAGCAATAAATCTTCTAGCCCTCAATAATGATTGATGCAAACAGATGCTATGACAGTAAATTCCTCCACCCTGGAAAACCATTTAAATTAATTCCATAACACATCTGTTGTCCTGAACAGTCACAAAGATGAGTGGAGTCTGGCAGCAATTGTAAGTTACAAAATATTTTTGGAGTTTGTAATGAAATATTGGAAAAAATTTCCATGGCAAAGCAATTAGTTGGAATGGTGTTACCATTTTAATTTAATGAAATTTTCTTTTTTCCTTTAGATGTATTGTTAATAATTTGTTTAATTCTAAATTAAGCAATGAGTTATTTATTTTTTTATTCCTATTTATTTTATTTTTTAAAGAAATATTTACTGGTAACATCTTTTAAGTATTTGTCTTCCAAAAAAAAAGAAACTTTTAAAAATATCAAAATCAATCCATATTCATTTTCAAAATTTGAAATCACAAAAAAACGTATTTAAGTGAACAAGTAGAAAAACTAATTTGTGTTGTGATTCCAGTTTCTATATCATACCACAACACATTTAGCAAAGAAAATATTTGCTGCTGCACTCATTCTGCAACTGCCTGATGAGGCTATGCAGTGCCATGGTTCTCCATTTCTATAGGCGCCCTCTGGCACGAGACAAGGATGCTTTTTCTCCAGTTTTGATTTGTCATTGGCCACAACTCTTGCCTGATTCCACAACACCTATCTCTTCTCTACCCCCTTTCTGTCTGTCTCTCTATGTAGATTGTTGATTGACCAACTTTTTCCTGCCTTTTGGTTGATGGCTACTGGTAGCAAAAGAATGGCTTAAAGATAAACTAAGGTGAGAGAATCAGAGCAATATTTTCCCCCAACATTTTGCATATTAATCTAGCTGTATTTACTTGTGCATAAAAAAAATTGTAAACAGATTTACATGAGATTTAAAATTTTTTTAAAGATTAAACAGATTAATTTATACATAGAAAACATTTAAAGTATATTGAGATATGACAATAACATAGAAAGTATTTTAAACAAAAAAAACCTTATTAAATTTGATGAAAAATAGAAGTTAAATTAAGTTTATGTAAATGGAATTCTAAAAGAATATTTGGATAAGCTACACACGCAGTTGCCTTATTTAAACATACTGGTTAGTATTCTGTGTGAGAGAGAATTATTTGGTTTCATAATTAAAGGATCACATTGATTAATTTACTCAACAGCAAAAGCTTTTTTGTATTAATATATAATTAATTACATGGAAATTTCAGAAGCTGTTATTGCTTTATAAACATTATGGACAACACCATAGTACTCGCGTCAAAAAGATCACAAGCAACTTTGAGTGTCAGAACCGTGCATAGTGCTAAATGGCCTTCAGTTGCGTATAATAATTGTATAGAATCTAATTGTGAGTCAACTATTCAAGATGGCTGTATGGTGTTCACCTCATTGGTTTTGACACCTCACTATTACTACTTCAGTTCAAAAGATCTTAAAAAGAAAATATGATTGCTGCTGTCTTTGAAGTATCACTGAGAGAATATTCCGGTCTTATCACAAATTATCAAATACATATAAGTGAACTCCTAGCATTAACGCCAAATCATACAAAATAGTACATGTTAAAACTGTGGATTTAGGTATTCCTTTAAGAATTAAGCTGTTGATGAGCATTTTATGAAGTTTTAACTTGTAAATATTAGGCTTTCTCGTTTCCCTAAAATGGATGATGAACAATTGTTTTATCGTTGTTAATTTTTTGTGTGCTGTTATATTATTGTAAAAATTGGCTAATGGAGGATTGTGAGAGGGGGAACCACTGGCTGGATCTCAGCAATCAGCATCATGGGCAATACCACAGAATGTTATTATTAATGAAAATCTTACTTTGCCACATAATAAAACAAACCATTCTCAATACTTATCCAACCTAGCAAGTGAAACATTAGCTAAACTATCTCAAGACTCAGTAATACAGATGAAACAGTAGAAGATGGTTCTGGTGCCAGAGAGAGAGAGAGAGGAAGATGAGGTACCAGCTAACTGCCCTTGCTGATAGAATAGGAATGTTCACTTCAAAGATATGCCTGAATTGCAAAACAGCTGAAACTGTTAAACACTGAGAGAATGACCAAAATACACTGAAGACAGATAAATCTGTTGGAGTGACACTTTTCCTAGTATGACAGAGTAAGATAATTTCTAAAACATTAAAGTAGTAATAAGTTTCTAAGACTGAATTTCTGTCTCTTTGGAAGGCCATGAAGGTAATTACTCTGAAACATTGGGGAACTATTAAGCAAGCAAGCCTGTTGTAGTTGTTTACATATATTAAAAAAAAAAATAAAATTATTTTTGTAATAACTTAAATCTTTAGTCCAGCTAACTAGATATCTATCTTGATCAAAGAAAGTGGTGGAATATAAGTGGCAAAATAACTGAGCCAATGACAGCATTTGTTACAAAACTACTTTGCAGCTGATGTTGCTTCAGGAATGTCATTTTGTTAAGTTTTATTTCAGTGGCTGCCATATGCTTATGATTTTTTTGAATGTGCAAAGGTTTAATTCATGTAGGTTGAACAAAATGGTTTCTACCATAATTTAACTATTATTTTGGAAATGAGATTATTATTTGTTTTAAAAGCTGTTATAGGATGAAAGTAAGCCAAAATAAAATGTTCAACATGCTTAGCTACCAAGCACACGTGCGCGCGCGCACATGCACTACAATTGATGGATGTCGGACATTGTTATCTAATTTGGAAACTATTAGTTTTAAGTATTGAAGAAATCTGATTTTGTGTGTGTAATACATAAATTGCTAAGAAAATACAAGTACGCAATACAAGCAAACCTGCAGTTGTGAAGGTTTGTTTAGTTTTGTTTGTTTTGCTTTGTTGAAATACCTGCTTAGTATTTGGTGAAGGGAAATGTTTTATTCATTATATGGAGATTTTGATTTTACCTATATAATTAATGAGTTTTGACAATCAAATTTATTTGTGAGATGGTAGGAAAATGTTTTCCCTGTGTTAAGTAATTCTCTGCACACTAAGAGTAATTATTGGTTTTGACTGTTTTGTTAAAACAGTACCAGCATGTTGATAAAGCTAATGATGTATGAAGAAGCAATGTGTAAAGACTTAAGGAATGATGTGATAAAAATGTAAATATGAAGGATGTGATTATCATCCTTGAGTGATCTTTCTGCATTCATTGTCAAGGAAATTTACAAAACTTAAATCCACTTTGTGACATACCTCTGATGTGTGTGTGTGTTATATATATATGAATGTATCGTGGAATATTTTCTTTTATTTAAAACTGTGCAACTAGGTGCAGTATATTTTAAAGAGATGCTTATTGAAGGAAATCACAAAACAATAGTCAATTATAATATACTTTTCAGTTTATATAAACTATTAACCCAAAATATAAGTTTGTATGAGAAATCAGGGTGTTATTTTAACAAATCTAAAGTTTTCAGGATGGGGAAGGAACCCCTTGAAAATTTCCTGGCTGTTACCAAATTGTTGTTATAAGAGAAACACATTTAAGTAAATAAACATGTTAGCAATAAGTACGGAGTTTTCTTTGGTTAAAATATTTCCACAGGAAACAAGATGCTTAAGTCTGAAAAAATAAACAACAACTCTCTACCCCCCCACAACTAAGCTTTTGCTGAAATTATATCCATGTTGGCTAAAATGAAGAGAGAAATTATTTTAGCATTCTAAATTCTGGTTCATATGTAGATGGTATATATTTTTTTAGAGTTTCAGTCATTTGAATTTGATAAAACTGAATGTAATTTCAGAAAAAAAAGTCAGTTAACAAAAGAAAAGAAAGAAAAAAAGCAAAATTTTTTAATCTTTCTGGAAAATTTGTAACTTTTATTATTCTGTACTGAGAAAGTCTGAGAATTTTATTGATGCTACCTTTTTATTTCTCAAAACTAATAGATTACTTTCATAATTTTGCTTTTTTGTTATCTTTTTTTAAAAAAAAAAAAGATTTTCTATTGTTTGGATTTGGTAACTAGGGTGTTGTCTGTTGTTTCAACCTCATCCAGACCTGTTTAGCCTTCCATATAAAATATCGGTTTTTACCTTATTTAGACCGGCTGCTACACTCCAGCCTAGGAACAGCGGTTTGTATTGAGCTGGATACATGCATACCCATAATAAAAGTACGTGATGATGATGTTATAGATTTGTTGTTAAAAAGAGTCTGTTGATAAAGTTACTGTGTGTCATAATCTCTATGGCTCAGCCTGTGCAGAGAAATACAGATTTGAAGGATAGTGGGGTAAAAGTACACTTGAGGTGGTGGTATACAGAGGGTTAAAACAGCTTTTATGCAATCTGAGTAGGACTACCTGTTATCTGCTGATAATTTAGAAAAATATATTACCACAGTGCTATGCTACAGAAAGCCTTGATTGGGTTCTGGTCGAAAATGAAGTAAAATGCTTGAAAGAAAAAAAAATTAAAAAAAATATTTTAAAAATTGTGCTAAAGGAAAAAAGTACAACAGCAATAAGGATTAGGGATGGATCTGCTTTTGAAGAATGGAAAACGATCTCCGACTTAAGGGCAAATTGTAAATCTTCGTAGAAGTTGTAGGAAGGTTTTCTAAATTATTGGTGAATAGAAACCAGATCTAGATTGCAAGAGTGAGTGGCAGAGAGAGAAAGCGAGCAAATATAAAAACTAACCATGTCATCATTTTCGCTATACTTGATTGTTCTTCCATGGGCATTGCAACAATGCCTTCTAGTTTTGTGGCCGTAACAGTATCACTGATGGAATAAATTGTTTGGCTGCTAACATGTAAATTTAAGCAAGACTGTTTCTGATTTATCATCTTCATTTAGGTAAAGTCATATAAAAAAACTTGTCTGTTGCTTGAAAGAAGTTCTGCTACATCTGCTGATTAATTTTTATTTAGGAAAAAGCAAAAAAAAAAATTTTTTTTTTCTTTATTAATATTTATTTCTATATGTCATTGAGATATTAAGTAAAGAGGGGGGAGGCATCTTAAAAGAAATTATATTACCAGGCAGCAGCAGCGAAAAAAAAAAAAAAAAAAAAAGCTGACTCGACTGTTTTGCCTTGTCTAACATGAATCTGTCACATCCTCTACATTAGTATGAGAGCTGATCCCCTCCGCGTTTCTGATCTCATCAGTTTTGGTGACTTGCTATTTGAGCATTTAATTTGTTTGAAAATTTTCCCAGACTGGCATGAATAATGATAAAAAGAGCACTCAAGGATTATAAGTGGCTGTCTGACTTGTGTTCAAATAGTTAGAGAAAAAACAAGTTTGATTAGCCAATGCTGTTAACATTTGCATCATCAAGGCTACTGTTGGGTTACAGACTAACGTGTTGCTTCTCTTTTTTTCTTTTTTTTAAATCTAAAATTTGTAGAATTACGATGAACAAAGAAAATTTATTAAACAGAACAAATGATAATGATGAGTTGTGTGTGTATGTGTTAATTTTTCAGTTAAGAAACTTGAACAAACATTTAACTTATAAAAAAGAAACAAGGATATTAGAAATTATGCAAGATAGGTGAATGTACTGCGAGAGATCAAATCCTAGATAAATATTTTTTTTTTTTTTTTAGAACCATGTACTTTAACTGATAACCAAATTATTAATCAATCAACAGCAGATAAACTATGCAAACGTAGACCAAAATATCTCAAGGGTCTAGATGTGACCTTGTTATGACTCGCATTCACTTTGTTTTAATACTGTTGTTTTTTTGAGGATTTAAGACCATTAAAAGAGACAGATCCTTCCTTCAACACGTTCTTTCTTGCCAGCTGTTCTGAGAACTTTGGTTAAAACAAGTAACATGTGGCTACAACTGAAAACCAGGGAGTTTCCTCCAGTGGATGTCTTATGTGCCAACATCAGCATGTGGGTTTGAAGAACGCTATAAAGATGCTTAAATAATGGCAACAGCTTGTCATAAAGCAGGTTAATCTCTTGCCACTAGAGTATTAAAGGCGTGGTGGTGGTTTTTCCATAGAGACTGTGTTAAGGACTTTTGAAGAAAAAAGTTTTACTCCTTATTTATGGTGAATTCTATTTTTTTGCTTTTTCAAGGAATGTAAGTTGTAGAAAAAAATTTTGACTTTAAGTGAAATAAATATTTATTTTTTTTTTAGGTACGTTCTTTCTCTGTTGCAATTTATATTTCTGTCTCTAAATATTTAGAAACCTGAAATATCCGTATGTCAATATTAAAAAGAAAGAAAAAAAAAAAAACGAATAAAAAAGATTTAAATAAATTTATATTTTAAATACCTCCAAAACTTCAACTTAACTCTATTGTATTAACCATAAGCATGCTGTAAATGAAATAATTAATTTTTTTTTAAGAAATGGAAGTGTAAATCTCTTATTATTTATCTTATTATGTATCTGCTATTCCTTTGTAGCTGTTAGAGCAGAATTTAGATCTGATGTTAGTTTCTGGTTTTCCATGCATTCGTACTAAATCCATTCTTCCTGTTTGTTTGTTTTTTTCCACTCTTAATACCGGTCTTATCAATTTTCTGTTATTATCCTGTTATGCATTTCTTGTGATATTTTTACCATATAAATGTGTTAAAATTACACATCCCAGAACAAAGCAGTTTTACAATGATTTTACTTACTATATATATATAGTAAGTCCTGTGACCAGTTAAAAAAAGAAACAAACTTGAAATCGGATGACTAACAAACATATTTATAAGCATTTTAAGGTTTAGTTTGTTTTTCTTTTTAAATTAAATATTACCCTGATAAGCGACACCATTTTATCTGACACTGATCCGATGTTAATTTTAGTATCAGATATCCATTCATCTTTACGAGTAAATAACAAATCTGATAGAAAAGCAACAGGTAATTGCGTCCATCTTTTAACAAATTGTGTAAAAAAAACAAACATTTTCTTTACTTAAAAACAACTTTGAAAACAGTTGTTTCTTTTTTTTAATGCATGATTAAGATATATAATCAACATATGAGGGATGGATCAGATAAAATGCTGTGGATTTTCGCTGTAGAGTTTGGCAGTAAAGTTTGTTCTGAAGTACAGATATAAGCGGGACATTTTTGTTTTCTTTGTTTTAAATAATCTCTCCTCATTCTGACTCTGAAAAGATGGAGGTAGTGCGTGGAATTGGTTATGATGTAAAGTTTTACTCTGGCCGATGACCGTATTTATAAATATATATATATATTATATATATATATATATATATATATATATATATATACATATAACTGTTTTATATTTCTTTTCAGAAAAAACTTGTTTGGGGTAAAAGGTCAGGGTCAGGGGTTTGTTGACTTTTTTGTAATAGTAAAACAGGAAAGCTAGTGAGGCTAGTGTGGGAACCATGTTTCTTGAGCTTCTCAAATCAACAACAGAGTTGTTGTTCCTAATTCTCTTCCAATTTTATTTCCAATTTTCTTTTCTAAAGAGAAAAAAAACTCTCAAAGGGTTTTGCAACAATCAATTGCTGTTTATGAAAAATCATAATCAAATGCATGTTTATGAAGCTCTTCCAATCAACTATTGATTATTATTCTGATCAATCAGAATGCCACTGACATTCGACATGCACTAAATAATGTTATGAATTATTCCAACATGCAACCCACTTTATCAGTATGCAGTATTTCATGTGGTGTTTGTTGTTGTATTGTGATTAGAATTAATTAAAAGTGGATTCTCAGTAATGCCAATGGACTCCAGCCTGATGAAATGGCATACAAAGTGATCAAATCAGTTGAGCATGCAAACAAACAAAATGAAGCAAAATCTATGAATGTGATTAATAATGTTTTTGAGAGTAAGTTTTGTTTTCAAATGTTATTTATATGCCATTGAAAATCTCTTGCTATTTCAGACAGTAATTTTTGTAGCAAAAATATTCTTTAAAAAACAAAGATGTGGCTCTTCCAAATTTTAGGTAAAATATAGCACAAACTATTTTCTTCAGCAGTTTATTACCACTAATAATGCAATGCATAGATTAGTAATGCAGAGTTCTTCCCAGAATATTTTTCCAGACTGGTGTCAAACTCTCATAGCATACTTATTAATGTGAATTTGCATAAATTTTCTTACATTTTCCAAGTATCCTGAGTAGCTGCGTTTGTGCTTTGAATTTGATCTAGTTGGAGGAATGGATTCAGATATTGACAGTTGATGCTGGACCAACAGTAGGAGAATAGTTTCTTTCTATTTTAGGTGCTTTCCTTACAAAATCTGGTATTGATGGCAAATTTCCATTTTAAAGGCATTGTGAACAATTGCCTGTGAATACTGTAAATAGCTAAATGAGTGCAAAGAGTCTCCTCCATGTGTTACTACGTCAATCAATCATTCTGATTGAACATAACTTTGCAACTGGACTTAGTGACTCAAGTTCAAAGGATTCACTCACAGTATGAAGCTGCATTTTTGGACCAAAAAGAAGAGTCATCAGGTAGATGTGTAAATAGCCTTTCTTGGAATCCCAGCATGGGGCATTGCCATGCTACAATGCTTTTGTGAGAACTTTATAATGTAAAACTCCAATTTCAAGGATGAGAATTATTAAGATGTTGCACTATTAAACAGAAGCTCTCTGCCTGCTGTATAGGCACTGATCACAAAGTGACAGGAAGCTGTCTTAGCTTAGTGTTATCCTTCTCTACTAGTCACTTCAGCATTGGAACCGTCTTTGTTTATTTTTTAAAAAAACTTTCTAATTTTCTTTGTAAATAAATATGAAATAATAATGAAGACTGAACCTATTAAATAGTTTCACATAACCTGACCTTCTAATACTGTCAACATCAGACAAAGCATGACATAAGTAATATAATTCTAAAAACTGTAAACTTTAAAGTTTTTGATGAGTGTGCATTTTACAGAAACATTTTTAACTTCTAGGGCATTAACTTCTGTGTCTTTTGTATAAATGTTTAGTCTTGTAGAAGGAGAGTACCTACTGTCTTGAAAGAACACCTGTTTTGTGATACCAGATTAGAGGTGCAAAACAGGTTTTATATACTGAATCCCTTCCATGGTAAGCCACTGTCTGTCTTGGAAGATCGCCTCGATTCAGTGAAAGGATTGTCCCTCAAGACAGGTTATACAGTAATAAGAATATTCTTGAACATTCATAAGTACTTAAATAATAACACTGATGTTGTTATACTATTTTGAGGTGAGTTAAATTTTATTTGAACTATTTAGGTTCTGTAACCTTTTATCATTTTTCATGGTTTGGTGAGTGATTGTTATCTGGGGAAATTTTATTTTCATTATCTTTGATCATTGGGGATGACTGGCAGACCAGCAGCCTTTAGCAATGACATCTGGACTAAATGTGTTGTTAGTGTGTTAGGTTGCCGTTAGGTATACTATCAGTATGGAAATCCTCAAAAGCATTTCTCAGCTATTAGCCTGTAAGACTGATCAATCAGACTGGTATTAGCAACCTCAAAACCACGTAGGTGCATTTAGATTAATTCATGCAAAAGGACTCTCAGTAACTGAGCTTTTTAAGTGGACTCTACTTTTAAATGAAAATTACCTTTGTGATTGATTGATTGACTGATTTTTAAAATTTTTTTTTAAAGCAAGCAATAACAAACTGTTATCATAGTCCTAGAATATCATGAAAAAAGACAACCAGGGTATTTTTTAAAGTTATTTACAGAGAAAAACTGTGTAGGTTTCCATAAGCCTGTTAATTTTTCCAGGATTGAGGCTTGTGGTAGATCAGCTAAAGCAATACCAGGTATGTGCACTGTGTTGCATGGCAATGTACTTTTGCATGAAGCTGTGCCATGAAGATGCCACAACTGAAGTTTGTTTCTAATGACAAATGGGAGGCTAATTACAAGCTCAGCTCAAAGTACCTGCGATCAGTAATGTGTTATTAATAGCTAAGTTAACAGCAACTCTCAGAAATGGAAATGGAAATATAATTGGGGCTATACCTGGGCAACCTGTGGCATAGTGGTTAGCATAGTGGACTGCCAGGGTTGAGGGTCTGAGTCTGAATCCTGGTCAGGTTTGGCATACTTTCCTGCTACAGTGTTTTTCTTGTTGTTGTTTACTAGCCATTTGTGTGTTTCCTCCCACATCTTAAAATAATAGCTTTAGTGAGGATTTCTCCGCAGAAGTTATCAGTGCTGGGCTTTTGTTGCATAGGACAACAGTTTCTAGGAGATAACTGCAGAACTACACTTTCTCACCAGAGCAGTCTACCTTGTAGAGGCTAGTAAACAAAAAAAAAAAAAAAACTGGCCATGCTGAGTTTTTTTTTTTAAAATATAGTTAATTATTCATAAGTTAGATGAGATGTCCATCTGTCTGTTTTGTTTATTGTTTTACTTTCCCTAAGTCAAATAAAATTATACAGAGCATGTATCTGAATTCTTTTTGAGGATTTTTTTAGATCAAGGTGAGCAGTGAATTTAAAATAATAATAAAACAAAATTCATATTAATATTATGTGAACACAGGGTTGGTTAATGAATTATAAATGTTGAAATATCAGTTATTTCTATATTTTAACAGTTATTCTTATGTTAACTCTTTGAGGAGTATGTATACCCATATATTTATGAGTGGGATATTGACCCTGACAGAGTAATCCCATAAATGTACATTTCCAGGGTTTTGGCTTTAGCTTTCAAAACTTTGGAAATGTACAGTATTGGAAAAAATTATGGAAACAGGAAAAACTGAGTATAAAATGCAAATAATGCATGATAGAATCGCTTTTCATGCATAAAAATCAAATGCCCCATACTACAGTCATGTATTGATATAGTACACTGTGAACGGTTGTCAAGCAACTATTCAGAAAATGCCACAACTGCAAAATGACTATAAAAGTGTAGTCAGTGATTATCATTGAAATATGGTAAATGTAGGGAAAGGAAATATCATATGACAAGTGTATAAAAATCATAACTAGTGAAGACTATTCCATGTGGCAGACTGCAGTCCAACTTCATGTTTCAGAAGGAGATTTATGCGAGATTATGATGAGGATAAGTGAAACTGGTACTGTTGACAATAGATGCAATCGAAGAAGAAAATCAAAACTTTCCAAAAGTGATGGCAAGTACTTCAGGGAAGGTTGCTCCACGTGATAGATGACAAGCCAGTAGAGATTTGTACGATACATATTAGCAAATATTAGTCTTAATATCTTAATGTATGTGTAGCTGCCAGAAAAATTTTGATAAAGGAAGGCAAATAAATGTTAAGGATGAAATTGGCAGCAGAAATGAAACAGTGGGATCACCAAACCCGTAAGAAGATCTCTTTACAGATGAGTCCAAGTTTGAACTGTTTGACAATAATCAATGGCAGTTTTTTCAAAGATGGACTGGAAATGATGGTATCCTCAGTGTGCAAAAACTATAGTAGCATGAGTGTGAATCAATAAAAGTGTTGGACTATCAGCCAAGGATGTTGGTAATTTTCATAAAGTAAAAGATATCCTGGCTGCTGAAATGTACAAACAGATTTTCTTCCATCATGGCATATCTTAGGAAGACATTTCATTTGGCAGAGATTCATCTTCCAACATGACAATAACCCCAAGCATACAGTCACTGAGGTGAAAAACTATCTGGAACGTAAAGAGGCTGATGGGGCATTTACACACATGTCTTGGCCTAAACAACGTTTTGATATGAAGATCATGGAGACTGTATGGAGTTAGATGGCTACTTGAATTGTGGAAAGTGTTGCAAATATTTGGAATGATATTCCACTATAAGCTCCATGGTAGCATGAAAATAAGGTGTCTATGCTCTATATAATGCAAAAGGGGTCACATACCAAATACTAATGCATTGTACAACGTATTCATTTTGTTTTTGTATATTTTCTATAATAATGCACGCACTGTATACATATTATATACGTCTCTCAGTTGCATTTATTCATTATTTTTGTATATCTAATGTGTTTCAATAATCATTTCCAATACAGTATATTTGCAGGATTACTCTGTATCAGGATCAATGCCCATTTCTCATAAATACCCAATTCTCATAAATATAGAAGCATACTCATAGGGTTAAATTGATTCAGATGTCCACAGAATAAATGAAATACATTCTTTGATTTACTGGTTCCTTGCAACTTTTGTATTGTATAGTTAAAAAGCTGATGATCAAAGTTTTTAGCTTATTTGTTATTGCACTTTTGGGGAACTGCTTCTGGCAAGAGAATTCAGAACTAAATGAGCTCTACCTGTACATGAGGAGACCAAGAAATTTAGCATACCAAAATACTTTCGCTTTGGATAAAGGACTTTATTATACTTTTGTTTGATATGCATGTACAAAGTGGAGAGAGGTATCTAGAAGGTTCTTGTGGGAGGACTGGTACATAAAAAATACAAACAAGAAGAATCAAAAGGAGTAAGATAGTTCAAGTTGACTGACAAAAAATTGAATCCAATGGTGTATGCATAACAAGGCAGTATGATAACTACCCTTATTTCTAATGAAGTTTTTTGTTTTTATTTTTGTTTATTGGAACTTGGCTATTATTTAATTTTACATTAATGATTTAATTTTCATTTGTCAAAAAATAGAGTTAGCAAAGTTTTCTAGCTACCCAAGTAACATTTTGAACTATAGACTGGCCAAGAAAACTTTTTTTTTTTTTTTTAGGGTTATTTTTGCTGAATCAAAAGGAACAGCAGAATTTCATCCTAAGAGGGGTTTAATTTTGGCTAGAATTTGATTGTCGGCTATTGTTGACTTGGATGGATGTCACACAAAGCAAGAAGTAATGTAAACAGCATGCCCTCTGGAGAGAGAGTTTTTCACACCTATTCCTCGTACTCGCACAGCCAAGGAATTAAAGCCCTAGACTTTAAAAAAAAATTTCTCATTTGTTTTTATACCTTCAAAATGTGGATGTTTGCTATAAAAAATAATAACAAGAGTATGCTGTATAATACCATTAAATAATTTGAAATATTTTTTTCAAGGTGGTAAGGCAATAGTGGGAAAGTTAACGATGAAAGAAAAATTCATAAGTTTAGGAATAAGATAATTCATAGAAAAAAATTACTAAAGGATGTTAAAAAAAGTGTCTGCAGTGAATCCTTAAATCTAAAAGTAAATAGTTTGTTGCCGAAGTTCTTTGACATCTAAAGTTCAAAGACATAAGTGTTCTTAATTTGCATGGGCTGTCCTAGGCTAAACGTAATTTGTAGAGTATTGCATGCTTTCCCATAACTCACTGATGAAGCTGAGGAAAGACATTATCATCTTCTGTGACTCAACAGTTTAAACAATGCTAAGCATCCAGATAAGTCAAGCATTTTGTGGAGCTAGTTTGTCAGATTAAATTTTAGATTTAATTTAAACGTGCAAGTCTATAATCTGGTGGCTAATACTTGAGATTATTCATCTTTTTCTTTTTATAAAGTAATATTATCTCTAAGATAACATCATAGGGTAAATTTTCTTTTCAAGGACTATCCAAAAGCCTTAATTATAATTCTTGGCCAGGAAATATCAAGCTGAACATATTTTAGGTATTACTGAATTTACTGGTTTTGTTTAATAAACTGTTCATTTTGAAAAGTTCTATTTTCATTTGTTTGTTTTGTTTTGACCAGAATATAATGAGTATTCATCCTTTTAATTGAGCATGTTTTATAGTTTAATCTGCTGTGAATCTGTAGATGACTAAATTATTCACTCACTAATCAATCTACCCTTTCTATGTTAATGTATAAAGTGATCACATTATCATTCCTACCAAACAGTCAGTTCTACTGTGTTAGCAAAGTCCTGTTGATATTACTTCAAATTAAAGCATTAGGACATTCAGTAAGGGTCATATACCATTAATGGTGATGCTGTTTCAGTTGGGTTTTATTTGAATGATCCTAGTAGTAGTAATTTTAAATTTGTTACAAAGGCAACATTCTTTTTCAAATAAGATGGCAAAACTATTGAAATATGTAATGTAAGTATAATAAAAATCTTTCATGAGTTCAGGTGAATTAAAGTTAAGTGACTTCAGAAATCTGTTCATACACTGAGAGTATTAAAGTGAAAGTAATTCCATTTTAGTCTGCTTTTCTTTTTGAAGTTATGGGTTTACTGTGGAAAAGTTTTTTGTCTGTTTTTAGGTACAAGGTTAATAATGCTCAGGACAAATGTGCATTTTGTTTGAAATAAAAGACGTACAGATGCTTCTCCAGAAGCACATCTGTATGAAGTAAAAAAAAACAAAAAACAAAAAAAAAACATGCTGGAATGAGGACTCTTCTGCGTAAGAAGGTGACATTATATTAACCCTTCTACTATGTTTCAGTTCTCTCTGACTTGACACCAGTTTCCACCAAGCTTAAAAGTTGCAATATTAAAAAAAAAAAAAAAACCTATGATATCTTTTGATTTTTTTCTAGTTGAGGGTCATGAACACCATGAGAAAATAAACAACTTTGGCATGTTTACTTTTTCTAGTACTGATCTTGCATTCAAACATTATGACCTGAAGCACAACAAAGGTAACTAAATTCCCAACAGGACAGGAGGATTGAAAGCATAGTCATGGATGACATGCATAAGAAGACTTCCTTTTTTGACTAATGTTAAACTAGGCATGCACAAAAGATTTTAACATCTTTGCTTTTCAAAACAAATTTGCCATGTATGGAAACAGAAACCTACATAACTGCCAATGGTGCTTTGCAAAGTATTCAAACCTGTTTATGCGTATATGACTATATTCCACATTCTCAAACAAATGTTGTAAAACCTTTAATTATATATAAATTTTTTTTTTTTTTGTGGACGATTTTGTGAACTAACTTTTTTCTCAAATGGCTTTTAAAGATTTTTTGGTATGTTTGTTGAATTATCATGGTACGCACTTTGATGCACACATTTTGCCTGACAGTTTCAGTATTTGTGGACAAGAATAATATTGGAAAGATAAGCAGAAGAAATTGCCATTTTCTTCTAGCATATGTTTACAATATCGCCTTAAGCATTCCAAACATATATCTAAAATTTCTGGTGCTGGTCATGTACTGTTACTGACTTCAGTGTATCCAGTTATTACACATTTTATGGCTTCAGTATAACTTGGAAAGTTAAAACATCTTGTGATTTTAAAAGAAACAGCAAAAAAATAAAAAAATAAACCTTGTTCCCTAAGCACTGATAAATAAATGAATTTAAAAGTTGAAACAGGAAAATTATTCTAGCGAAAACAGAATTAAAAAAAAAAACAGGAGTGTAATTCACTGGCATTGAAAGTAGGAGGACATGTTTTTCTATCCTTTTGAGACTTAAACCGCAATTTTAGTGTTTTGAAGTATCCAGAGACAAGACAGGAAAAAGAAAGGTATCTATTCATTGTCTGGAAATAAAAAAAAAAATATATGTCAAATAATAATCCCATTATTTTCAAATTTAAGTGTTTTGTAAAGAATTTGCCATTTTGGACCAACTGAGAAGAAACATTTTTTGATACACTTGATATTAAGCCCAAGAATAGTGGGTTCACAACTTTTTATTTTCATGGTAGCCATGATGACCTTTCATACTGATTGAATATGCAAAAGCACACTGGCACAGTTTTCTCCTTGACTAATCAACATGGGTGATTTATTTTTCTTTAAATTTGAAGTTTACATTTGTTTGAATGTAATATAGGGATTTTGTACATTTTTCACCTATTTGTTTTATTTATTTTTAGGCATTCTCTGAATTAAAAAAAAAAATTTGTTGTTGTGAAAATTGCCTTACCCTAACAAATTAATGTGGACAATGGATTTTCTTCTGACATAGAAAGTCAAATGCAATGTCTAAATTTTAAGGAAGTTGGATGAAAAGTGAAAACGTTATGGTTGCCAGAAATGATGGATACTTTGAAATACCATTTTCAATAAAGTGCATTAGAAAACACTGGAAGACCTTGATGCCACTAAAGTCCATACTTTCTCCACCCATGTTTACCACAGGGTCTATCTTTCCTCTTATACTCATTGACTTTCTTTTGCTGTATTGACTAAATATCCATTTACAAATCAAGTATTCATCTAAAAGCTTAAAAAAATCACCTGTAAAAAAATATATTTTTCTTTAATTCCAGAAATTCTCTTAAGGTGTTTTGGATGCATTACTTAATGTACAATGGTGCTAAGATTTGCAACATGTTAATTTATTTGAAGAATTTGCACCAAAATCTTTGTCAGCATAATTTATTATTTAAAAAAAACAAAACAAACAAACTCTGGGCTGATCAAAATGCTGTTTTCTCGGTTTGTGTTTGTTTCTGACATTTTCCAAATCTGGCCCTGATCTAGGCCCTTATTTCAATTAGCAATATTAGAATTTTTGCTTGTGTGTTTTTGTGACCTGTGGTTATTATCCATCAGTTCCCAGATCGGATCTGTGAAACTGTCTTTAAAAAATGAAATGCAAGGGCAAGATATGTCAATCTTTGTTAAAATGATTTTTCATCCAGTCCTTACTCATTGCATACATTTGGAAAATGATTAGATTGGCTAAAATGTGTGAATGTTATTGAATGATGGATATGTGGCTAACTATATGATATAAAAATAACAACAATATCACAATTCTCTTACCAGTTTAATTTAAGAATGATTTAATTTTTTTTTTTTTACAAATAATTTAAACCAAATATAATGAAAAAGTAGCAACTGATAGAGTTGAGTTGACATTTAATGACTAAATAAAAGCTAAGAGGTTGTATTGTTACGGACTAACCCTCTTTACTCATTCAAATGTCACAGCTACAGATATATGCTGTAAGTATTCTGGGAAAGCTATAAGGCTGGTAATGATGTTTGTGGATTCCTGGGGACTCTTTCCTGTGCCAAGTCGGTTGTGCAGCTCTTGATGAGTTGAGTCCTCAGTTGGTCCCAAATGGAATTTGAACTTTGACTTTAGTAATCCAGTAGTCTTCCAATGGACCACCTTGCCTTCCGACCTTTCCTGCAAAAAACTGGGATAGATACATTTCCAATATTTATGAGTTTGTTGGAAAATTAAGTTATTGCATTTGTGGATGGAAATATTGCAGTTTGCCATTCTCACTATTTGATGTTGGAGAGTGAGCCTAATTCTTCTTATTGTCATTTTGGTTCATTTCAGATCATTTATTAACGTAGGTATGCAGTTAGTGATTTTGTTTTGAAGTCAGGATTCAGGTTATATAATATTTCAAACTATTCTTCAACATACAAACTCAACAATGGCAGTTCTGTTCTATAGCTCATTGTATTTCAGAATCAAGTAAATGTTATATTCCAGTAAAGATGCAGCTAAATAAGATTTCTTTAATTGTTTATGATGGTTATTTAGCAATGAAACCTTAGCTTTTTATAAGGAAGAAAAAACAAAACTGTTTTTAGAAACAACAACTCTTTGCTTTAAAAAAATACAGCATTTTTTGGAGTAACCTTAGGTGCGTACTTTATTTCTGGTTTTCCAGTATTCTCTTTCATTTGGAAAATCCTCCAATAATTGAACAGAATGGAAACACATTTATGATAAATTTAAATAAAAGGTTATTGAAAATTGAATTCAAATAAATAGAAATATGCAACAATTGTCATTCTTGAAAAAGGCACAAATATAAGTAATTCTGGTCTATTTTAATATAAATATTTGCTGACTACACACAGAACGTGGCAACGCATGCATGCACTCAAAATTATGAGCCAACCATATGAAAACACATTTGCTTTTCCAACACTTTATTGTCAATGAAAATGCATTATTCTAACAAAAACAAAACAAATTAGGTAAACCATGTATAATAACATGTAAACCATTAATTATGATACTGTTATCACCTTAGGCTTTTTATATAGTTATGGATCCAGTTAGCTAGTTTTGTGAATGTTTAGTTCTTAACAAAAGCATGATGCTATCAGGTTTATCCAATTTTATTTCTTATCAGTAATTTGAATAATTAATTGTCAGCTCAAGTGTACTTTTGCATAAATGTTAATGGCCCTCCCTGCTGATCACTGATATTGCTTTGTTTGGCATATGAAAATGGTACCTAAAAATGAAATTTCATAGATAATCCATTATTACCATACCTTTACAAAGCTGGTTATTCTCAGTGGAAAACTATTACATTTAACTTGAATAATATCATCAAGATATTGGTCACATCTTGCAAAGACTTCAAACCTCAGAATCAGTAATCTCCTTTCATTAGATATTTTATTCTTAATGATAGCAAAACTTCTAAACCTCTTTGTTTCCTTAATTTGCATCTGTTTTACTTTTTTTCATTATTTATGGCCATCTTGTTTCCTTGTTTTGTGCTTCATCTGGTTTTCAATTGAAAATGAATTTTGATTGACTTTGAAATATTTTGGTATATATTTTTTGATTGTTTTGGCTGTTGCTGATGTTTATATTTTTATTTTTGTTAAATCTTAAAATTATTTCTGCGAATTAGCGCAGTTTAATGTTTACATAGATTAAATTTTTTTTTGTGTGGATGGTCTAGACACTTTTTATGATGGTGTTGCATTCACTGAATTTGGTTTAAATCAATAGACCCATTAGTCATGTTTTTATTTTCAAACAACTAAATTAACCAGCTCAAATGGAAGCAAACCAGCGATTTGGCAATAAAACTGTTATGTGCTATTGGATGTTTCGCAAAGTTGGAGTTAACAATAAACTTTTAATACAGGTGACATGCCGGTCCAGTGATTGGCCTACTGGATTGCTAAGGCTAGAAGGAGTTCAAATTGCAGTTAGCTCCTGGCATGGTGGTCGTCTTCAGCTGGTTACATGGCTTTTCTCCTACTTCTTAAAATGAGTAGTTTTAGTAGGGTTTTTTTTTCTTTCAGGTACATGTTCTGTGGGTAACTCGTGACTGGATTGTAGCTTGAGTCTCTGACAACTGTACTTAATTAACTTGCTTGGTCACCAAGGCTGGTACCTCCACACCTTCCTTGATATCCTCAGACCTTAAAAGTCAAGAAAAGGTTCACCAAGAAAAGAAGAGAGGCTATGATACATGAATTAACAACAACTTTGCACAACAAATGTTCCAGCTTCTTGAACATCGCCTCTTAACGAAAGATTACTTTGCAACTATTGTTGATGCAACTATATATATCTTTACAAAAAAAATGGTGTAGCATCTACTATAGCATCTGTTTTAATTAGATACCTTCATTGGAAAACAGCAAAATTGTCAATGACGCATACATTGTGATAAACATTTTGCATTGCCATTTTGAAATGTCCAATGATCAGTTAATCAGGTAATCCTTAGCTTTCATTTGATTAGTTTTTTTCATTTGACAATGCGAACAGGTGATGTGCTGATCAAAATGGAGTGCTTCCTTCCTTTCAACAAATTGTTTAGTAATAGCACCTAAGTAAGCAACATCTCATGATACACAGGTTGACATCTTATAACTATTATAAGGCATCAAGCTGCAACAAAAACAAATGCTGACCTGTGCGATGTATCAGAGCTTTGACCTAATAAAGCAAGTTTGATGGGTGATGAAGTTGAACATGAATTTGTCATTAACTCCATATCCATTTTAAGCAGTATATAATGTTTACACTAACAGGAAACAATTGTGCATGTTTTAAAAAAAAATGTAAAGAAGCTAAAATGATAGTCAAATAGCTGTAGATCAGACTAAGCATCAAAGCTACAGTAAAAGTCTTCAGTATGAAGTTTGCTTTTGTGTGTTTATGCAAACAAATTTTCTAGAATATTCTTATTTAAACTGATGGCTAGGGTCTCAGTGACTGATTTAAGGTATGGTTCCACTTTTAATGTCATTATAAGCTGCAGAGGTTTTCATATCAATAGCCAAAATCTCTTTCCATCACATGGAAGATAAAACCAGCCTTCAGAAATTCTTAAATTTTGGTTCTTCAGAGACATGGAATACCGGCATTTAGGGTGGTTTGACAAGCTTGGAGATTTGGATGGATGTTTGGACTTAGAAAAACCTCCACTTGAAAGATATTAGATTGGGAATGTCTTTGATGTATGGTGTAAGTTATTTCATTAAGTTTATTGAAATGGTTCTTCAGATGAATAAATTCATTTTTATGCATGCATGTGCCTGCGCGTGCGCACGCACTATTAATGGTGATCAAAAGTTGATCTATGTTTCTTTATTAATATAGTATTTAAAACTTTTCTTTTGCTGTAATGTGTTTGTTTTCTGGTAAATTCTGTATGGTTGCTAGAGTATGTATAAAATAGTATAGTATTTGCAAAAATGCAAATCCTGATGATGCTGAAAATGATCAATTTTAAATAATTGCATTTGTTGCATAGTCTTTTCAACACTGTAGTTTTTTCACTACCTATCATCTCTCATTTTGCTAAGTGTCTGGGGGGGGGGGATTGAAACGAGAAGGTTTATCCAGTTACGGTATTGACTAGTAATAATAGCCAGCTTGTGATAAAGCTGTCAATGACTCAATCAAAGCCAGTATTTAACTGTTTGATTCCTGATCACTGATAATCTGTGCAATTTCAAAGTGGGCATTGTTATTAAGTGCAGATATGGTAACCGCCGAACAGGCACATCAATATACACAGAAATACTGGATGGTTTTATATGCATCAATTCTTTGATGCTCTTGTAAATAATTTCCAGATTGTGTTAAAGGAAAAAGACTGCAGACAATTCAAATAGATTAGGAATAGCCAATAATAATTTTAATATTGGTTTTTGTCAAATAAGTTTTTCTTGCTGCTTGTTGTATATTGCTATCTTGCTGATTTAAAAAAAAAAAAATAGTTGTGAATTTTATGAAGGTAAGGATGTGGAAAATACCTATGCATCTGTGTGTATAAACATTTCAGGCAAACTGGTATGAATTTGATTTCCGCTTGTCACACCTGTCAGTAGTGACACTTTAGATCAGGATCATTATCTAAAAAAAAAAAAACAATTCTTGCAATTGAACCTGGATGACATGTTAGTCTAGATACTATTTCTTTTAATCTTTGGACAAAGTAACACTTCTAATTTACTTGTTTTTCCTATTCAGTGTATTTTTCATACGTATTACTATTTGGATTGGTCATTGTATGTAGTTCCATTTGATATTGGAAGATGGAATCTTGTGTCTGGTAATTATAGCATGGCATTATTAAAACACTAAGAGTGTAGATGTAATTCATTGGGTATGATGGGAAATTATGTATAAATATACATTGCTGGTGACAAAAGAAAGCTTCTCGGTAGTTGGATGATGTGACATTAGATGAAGACTGAAATGTTTGTTTATCTGTTAGATAGATAGATTGATAATAGATTTAATAAATGACTGATGACATTATTTATGATGTATCCTCTTTATTACCGTCCTGCTTTGTTCCCAAATTATGGTCTTTTATTTTTATAAAGTTCTTCTCCAACCCTTTCCACTTCAGTTGACTATTTTTGAACTCTGTTGCATCTAGCCTTGTTGAAAATGAAAATTTGAAGTAATTATTGGTCTAAATGTATTGCTATTGTGCTGTAAGCACCCAGAATCAAAGGTCCTTGCTTTCTGGCAGGATATGTGCAATGATTTTCTCTTGAATTAAGTGTATGAACTGTGAGATAATTGTTGCCTTTTTTGGTTGTTTTCTTTACCCCGTGTGGTTAGTATTTCACTTAAAGATACTAAACAATTAAAGAAGCTGCTGGATGGTTTATTATTGTAGATTTGAGTGTTTGGTTTACTGTTTATAGGAGGTTTCTTGTTAGATATTGTTGTTTTTATTATGTAAATTGTTTGCACTTTGAACGGTGTTGACTCAACAGGAGGGACCATACACAGCCTTCTTGGTGGGTGTTGGGTTAGGACCTGAACACTAAGCAAGTCATAATCATGTTAGGTGTGATAGCACTTTTTTTTTCCACTTTTAATTTGATTTTAGCTTACTAGTTATGTAAAAATAATAAATTATAAGCATAGAGATTTAATAAATGAAGGAATATTCCATTGGAAAAATGGAAAGTTGTTGGTGCTGTGTATGTAAAGGTAAAACAAGCTTACCTTGAGAGCATTTCTTATCTGATATGTTTTGACAAACTGCTATCACCACCATCAGGATTAGTCCTTAGTAAGGACTGTTTAGATGTGCAGATGTTAATATTGCTATTTGAAAGATCAATTTGCAGTAGATCTTAACCCAATTTCAGATGCTAATCATTCTGAGAGACACTTAATTTTTTGGGATAATTATTTAACCAATGCCCTAACCTACCGCCCAGTCAGAAGTACATTTTGGGGAATATTTAAACCTTCCTGCCTACTAGAAGGTGTATTCACATCTTGCTGACCTCAACAGTTTATATACTTAGTACATTGGGTTCAGGATTTATGACTTCTATTTATGTATTTTTCTTTTAAGAAAATACTGTTGACAACCTGTGATGGATAGAGCAGTGAGATCACTTTTATAGTAATAATATCATCATTGTTCACCCTTGGACCAGCCATGCAGATGGATCTTCCTGTTTTCTGGTTCAGCTGTTACAGAATTTAAATTCAAACATTTGAAAAATCACTTAAATTCTAGGTGTTGTGAAGATGTTTTAGATTAATGTCTAGATTGCAAATCTAGCCAGTACTATGATTATTTTCCTGCAAGATTAAATCTTTTTTTCTGCTTTTGAGAGATATGTAAACCCTATTTTCCATGGTCTGCTTTTGATACACATACACTGGCTGGCCAATTTATTAGGATCTGTGTACCCTTTTAGACTTGTGCCTGGCCTCAACTGCAGATGCAGATAGTGTTGACTGTCTTATTATGTTACAGGTGATCTTCACAGCATTATGTATGATTAGACAAGAACATTTGCAGTCGGCCAGCAGATATGGAGAAAGACAAAGACATTAGAGTGTTTGAAAAAGGAATGGTGGTGAGTGACATGTCTAGCAACAGTTAAGTTGATAGACTGCTTCAATATCTTGATCAATTAAATTTATCAGCGATGGCTAATGAAGAAAATGTCCGCTGTTCAGGAGGGAAGGGGGGGGGATTTTGACCATGAACAGTGCCAAAAAAGAGGAGAAAGGTAGAGAGATATTCAGTGCATGGCAATCTATACCCATCTCCAGCTGTACCTTAAAGAACAATGCAACAAATGGACTATGGCAGTAGGAAACTACTAATCACAGTTACCAACATAAGAAGATGCCTTGTGTAAAGAGCACAGACATTGGACTCAGGAGGACTGGCAAAAAAATGATGTAGTCTGATGAGTCTCGCTTCATTATTTTTGCACAGATGGGTGAAGACCACAGGAATCACTCAATCTGTCTTGTGTGGTGGAGTCAGGGTTTGGGGGAATGTTTTTCTGGAATTCCCTCAGTCTCTTTAGAAAGTAGAATGAATTCCAAAGCTTACCTAAGCATCATTTCCGATGCCCAGATGGGTATTACTACTTCTAAGACAACAACACTCTTATCCACCATGCTTACATTATGCATTCATGGTTTAAGGAAGATGCTGGGGACTTTGGGCATCTTCCATTGCCAGAACAATCCTCAGATCTGTGGGATAGACTTGAAAGATGCACATACCATTATGATCCCTCGGCTTCCTCACTCCATACATTTACTATGCAATAAGTGGTCCAACCTGTTGTTAGGCATAGATTCTAATGAAGCGGCCAGCCAGTGTATGCTTTATTTTTTATGGCATAATGCATGCCAATGCATTGCCAGCACAATACCAGCTTCTCAGCGACGCATCAATATGCAGTTATTTTGCAGTCTAGAAAATAAGAATTGCATTATTTCACCCAATTTTTTGTTGCTTTTTTTTTTTTTTTTCAAAATATTTCAGGAGAGCATTAGTCTGGACTTCTATAGCAGGCGGCGTGTCTTGCGCTGATAATGTTGGTAGTTGAGGCCCCAAGAATTTTTCCGTGTTAATGGGAATGGGGTCACATGGGAACCACTGTTTTTTACCTAAAGTTTCAGTTGACGAGCTGGGTGAATTTCATGGAGGCAACTACAGTAAATGTGAGGATGGCATCTAATGTAGAGCGGTTTGGTGGGTGGGTGTGTGAGAGAGAGAGAGAGGTGAGAATGTAATATTATAGTAATATGTATATTTTACTTGTGCAATACCTATTAAACCACAATGCTAATTTAACTTGGCAGTAGCATAACTTTTCTCTGGACACCATAGATTCTCTAGGTTGGTTACTTAATCTTTTTTTTATTTTGTTTTATTTTTGCTGTGCACGACATGAGTAGTATTTAAAAATGCTTGCTGTGAGGGTAACAAGCAGAGCTCCTTATTACAATATAGCACATGATGTAAATATAATGGATATGGATGACATATTCTTCATATGAAAAATAGTTAAACTTGAGTCACATTACTTGGTATTGAGAGGGAGAGAGAAAATGAGAATAAATGACTACATTGTAAATAGAGATTACTACTTTCCATTGAATGCATTTGTAAGTTCATTAAAATACCTGATATGGGACCTACCTTTTGATTTTCAACTTCTAATTTTTTGCATTAAAAGATTGTTTTGCAGTGGTAATGAACTTAAGAGTAGAATAATAGTTAGTTACTAAAAGAAAATTGTATTTTGTTTTTTTCCATCTGGACAAACACTGTGAAGATTTGCAATTGATCTTGTAGTTGTTTTCTCTTGAAGCTCTTTATTTCCTGTATCTATGCATTGCAAGCTACTTCTGTCATCTTTTACTGGTTGTATCACTGTCTGAAGAATTAAGGAAAACAAAAAAAAGCTAACATTTGTGCTATGGAAAGATGGGGAAAGAAGCCATAATAAGCTTTTCTTTTTCTACCTCAGCGGAGCCTTCTTTTCATATATTTTTTTTTTCTTAGAGGAAATGTTCATAGAGTCTAGATATCTATTACCACCATTTATCTGATTGATTTCATGCTAAAATTAGCAAATACAAATTATCAATTATATCTAAAAATAATTAATTTTGTAAATAATATTCTGGAGACTTCCATTTTGTTTTTTTTATTTTTGAAGTAAGAGTACAAAAAGAACTACTGCTGGCAGGATCTGTATGAACATCGTACAGCCACCATTTTGCACAGCTATGACATGCAAAATTATTTATGACCACCACAATGGGAAAGTTATTGTGGTGTCACTACACATTTGGAAATTATTGAAAGTTTAAATATTTATATACCATTGAAATTAATAAAATAAGTATAGTACATTTTAATAGTATTCTTGGTTCACCTAAATAAAATTAAAAGGGATGACTATGATATCAGTTAGAAAAAACAAGCAAGCAGTTATGTACCTCGTATATAGAATTGTTTTGCCATTATGATGATTTTATCTGTCTCAGCCTCCTGTACAAATTTCCAGGATAAAATCTTATTTGTTTTACCAGGCAGGTCCTAAAAGTGTTTGGGTTTTGCAGTATTCCTTAGCAATATTACTGTATTTAGCTACAAGGTTTTTTTGCATAATCCGTAATCACTATGCTAATAATAGAAAGAGTGTATTTAACCTAATTTTATAGTTGTCTGAAGTAATAAACTATATATTATTAGTGAGGAAAATAGAAGTATCCCTTACAATTAACTGAAGCCATAAATGCAACATAGTCTCTTCTTTTATTATAATATTTTTATAAACAGTCTTTTTTTTTTTTGTGGTTGATTTACCCACACCGGGTATAATAATTCCAGATATTTAGATTATCAGGAAAAAAAAAATCCATATATCAGTAAATAATTATCTTCAACGGAAATAGCCCTGACATGTTAGTATTATTGGGACAGACTTGTCTACAGAGAACACAGAACTATGCACCATGAAACTGAGTCTGCACTGTTGCTAAGTATAAATACTGCATGTGTAAGTTTTCAACAATGAAAGGCAGGGAAAGAAAATTAATTTTTGAAACATAAGCTGAAGCCATGAAAAAGTTGGAGACAGGCTCTACATTCAGTTAATTGTGGTCAACTGTTAGCACATTCTGATAGTGTAACTTTGAATTCTGAAGACAACATTCTAATGTGACCATTTCAGGCTTTTTCTTTTTTTTTTCTTTGAACAGGAAACCCTGCATTCCAGTTCACCAACTATATTGACTCCAGAAAGATGTGAATCCCAAGTTTCCACATTATCCACATCTATGGATATTTGTCGCATCTGTCATTGTGAGGGAGAGCCAGACTTCCCTCTGATAACCCCTTGTTTATGTGCTGGAAGTCTCCACTACGTCCATCAAGCATGTCTGCAAAAATGGATCAAAAGTGCTGATGCAAAAACATGTGAACTTTGTAAATTTTCATTTATTATGACAGCAAAGGTGAAACCATTTCAGCAGGTATGTAGTTTTGTTGTTGGTTGTCTCTCTCTCACACGCACATGCACACACACTGTCCCTGTGTTAGGTCTTTTCAGGCCTGTAGGGGGCTGACACTAGGTCAGCAAGCTAACTGCAACCTTCACCCAATAGGGGCTATGCCAGAGGGCCAAACCTGTCATCTGTCATAGAACTCTTAGATATGCCTGTGCACTTGTGAGTGTGTGTGTGTGTGTGTGACTTATAAAAAGTTTTTACTAGAACCCTTCATTTATAGATGTGGGAGGAAAAACACATGGCTGGCTGGGAAAGAAAACTGAGGTATGCCAAACTTAACTGTAGCCCTTGACCTTAGCAGTCCAGTAGCCTAACCACTGGATTGCTGTGCTGCTTTGTGCACATGCCACGCACACATGTGTATTTTTCAAATTTAAACACACTAATTAACATATGTTTATTTATACAAGCTATATTTTTAGAATTGTGGGTATTACTGAGTTTTTCTTTCTGAAAAAAATGCATTTTCCTCTACATCTAGAAATGCTATTTACCTTAATGTCTTCTTTATTAACAATATAAAAATTACTTCTAACTATATTTGTATTTTACACATCATCAGTAAGTTTTGTGAAATGTTAATTAAAAGTGACAAGGTCATAATATTAGTTGACAGTTCTTAACTTTAACTTTATAAAAGAAAAGAGGATGACAGAAGAGGTTTAACAGTGAACAAAAACAATCATCAGATGATCAATACTCATCAGTATCAGCTATTTTCGCATTCCCACCTGACAGGAATAAGCAGTCTTTGGCTTTCAGATAGATGCAGATGATAATGTTTCATTGGTTTATTTTATTTTCCCACCTTTATTTTTATTTTTTATCTCCCCCTAAAGTGAGTAAATTTCTACAAATTATTGTATATTAGATCTTGGATACTGTAGGAGCAGTGAGTTCCTTTGTTGCAGCAGCAGCATTAGCTAGGGCGTGGTAACCTGGCTGCAAGACACTAACAGTGCATCTGTGAGAAATTTTCACCACTGCATTTTTGTTATTGAAAGAGTCCATTAAATGCTGCTGGAGCTCTTCATGCACACAGGCCTTTATTCCTTGCCATTAGCACTATTATCACCCTTTGATTTAAAGGAGAGGGCACTGGTCTGTAATGTTCCTGGCAGTGCTGTTAGCATTTGTTAGAATGAAAATTATATCTTTGGTGAATTCTGGCACAGCTGTTAATTTCCAGGCAGTAGCACAGATATTGACTTTAAAGTTGATGTGTGTGCAATCTAAATCAGGTTTCTATTTGCCACTGTTAGAAAGCCTTTTCATAATACATTGCTACAAAAACACTCTATGCCTGCAGGTATACTTGTGTGAAATTTCTTCCAATTTTCAGAAGCAGATTTAAAGGCCAATTCTTTTGTTGACACTTTTTTGTCAAAAGTGCAATTTTTTTCTAGCAAAGTTTTGTAATTATTTTTCATCTTCTATCTTTCCAATTTAATACCTAAACATTCAGAAACAGATAAATGTGATTTTTCACAGTGTTGCATTGTGGGAAATTTTTCTAAATTATCAAACAGATAAAATTCAAATTTGGATTGCATGCACAGCCACTAACTTATTACAGGTGTAGTAGTGAAAGCATTGACTAAATTTTTGGCATATCCAAGGTAGAAAATGTACTAAAACTATTGGATTATTGACTAAGAGAATCGACAGTTTTACTTACCATTAACTTTTATTAAAATTTTGGTGGATGATCATGCTAAACCTTGACAATGCAAAGAACTTGGCTCATTAATCTTGTTGGTGTAAACTAAAAGAATTTCAATTTTGTGAAAATTATTATCTGCATTCAGAGTGTAATGCATATTTATATACTTTGGGTACTCATCTCTTCTTGATTGAAGATTTTTGGACACCACCAATATGTGATGATAATTGTTTAGTAACACAAAGCTGACAAAATACCACACATTGAGAAATTTTAGGGATATTATCAGAAAATATAACACATCAAACTTATGAGTATTATTTATGAATAGTACATTAAATAGGAATGTTAGCAATTCAGCATATTTACTTGGTTATTTACATCTTTACTCAGTTTATTGGAGACTGACTGATTTGAAATTTAAATCATGCCCACACAATTTTAAAGGAATTTCAGTAATTCTTAGAATTGCTTTATTCAAAGTATGAAATCATTTGGAAAAATGAGATTTACAAATACATTAACATGAAAAAAAATTTTATAATGAATTTTAAGAAAAGTTAAGATAATTTTAATGTTAAAGAAGAAATATTTTCAGAAATTTCTGCATGATTAAGGTGAAACATTAACCTGGCACTAAAGCAAGCCTGGTAATGAAACAGCTTAACTTTCTCTCAAAATCTACCATGCAAAGCTTAGACAGTGCAATTGAAGAAAAGTTGTATACAGTTTGTTGGTGTCTCATGGAGGAAAGAAACTTTCCAGGCTGTCGTATCTCAAGATTGCATGGTGGGAAATTGCCAATAATCTTTTCCTAGACTTTTCAGTAAAAGGAACTTTATAAATAGTTTTAAGTATCCATTGGTGTTCCAATGAAAGGTTACTTGGTGTTAGATGGCAACATAAAGCCAAAATGTTCTACAAAGATGGACGCATTCAAAAAGGAGTTTTTCACAAAGCTAATGATAAAAGTATCCACTACTCCATGAGGTATGATTGCTTTAGATGCTGTCATGGATGACCATAGGAAAGCTTACAAAACACAGGCATGTGTCTTAAAGGTGTCTGGTTGGATACACTCTACAAATTGCAATTGCACTGCTGGTAGGTACATATCTATTTTAATCTAATGATATTACTAACAGTTAAAATGTTAATTATTTTTGTGAATGCTGATACTCATAATTAATTAATTAGTAATCATTATTTAATGGAATTTTTGGGAAGAAAAATCCAGTTAACTATGTATGTGCTTGTGAAATGTATGGTAATAGTTTAATGTTTGACATCAGTTATTTTATAATCAAATGTTTTCAAAATCATCACCAGTTTCTGTCACATTTCATTTAATTCATATTCAAGACTTGAAAAGTGTTAAGTCTCGAATATTGTATCAGAAAAATATATATATTTAGTATCTTGTGGCATTGATGTGCTAATTTGGACATCAAATTTTAATGTTATGAATGAAATATAATGTGTTTCACTGAATGTATTTAAAGATAATCCGCTAAGATTATTTTTGTTATCTTTATAGTTCTGGTAAAGCATGCAACCATGTGGCTGCTAGGCTGTATACACTTGTCAACTTTCAATAAAAAGGCAGAAGATAAACTTGTATACACATCCAAGGCATGCAAGTGGATCAAATTCTGTGATAAGAAAAATAGATTCTCAAACATCTGAAGATGTGCCATTTGTCGAGTTAAAGCAAAAACCTAAACAGAAAGTAAAAAGGTATCACCAAAGAATGTAGTCTAGACTGCAACTAGAGAATCTTGAAATTTTAAGACAGGATGAAGGGCA
The DNA here is from genome assembly GCA_018389105.1 of Nautilus pompilius. Classification (NCBI taxonomy): domain Eukaryota; kingdom Metazoa; phylum Mollusca; class Cephalopoda; order Nautilida; family Nautilidae; genus Nautilus; species Nautilus pompilius. The sequence continues at coordinate 133,484 of JACATO010000669.1, forward strand.
AGTGTCCTCAGGCTGCATGGCTTGAAAACTTCCAAGAGAAATGCAAGGACAAAAGCAGTGAGTGATGAATGTTACCGAAGAAGAGGTATTGATCATCTCTAAACTTATGCCAGCTAAGCATAAATGTTATTGATGGAAACGAGCCAGAGAAAGATGTATCACTGCATCTAATTTTGGGTCAGTGGTGAAAAGGGCAGTAAAATCCCTCCGGATAATTTAGTGGAAATACTGATGAACTATACAACTTTGAATCTGATGTAACAATCTAGAGAAAAGTCAGTGAACCAATTGCCTTAGATGAATACACAGTAGTGCTTCAGGTAACACATCTGCCGTTAACATTCTAGAAAAGTGGATTTGTGACGTCTTCTAGGTATACCTGTCTCAGCGTAATCCCAGTGGCTTAGAGTAATGTCCACATTATCTTTACTAATCCATGACAGGTTTGACAAAGTGTGCTGCATTAAGGCATGATGTACATTCCCTTGAGGCTGCCAAAGACAGACAGACACATACTTTCTGCATGGTGAAATCAGGGGTACATTGCAACTAAAGCATTTACATGCCTACTATTTCCAGATATAGGGCCAGCTTACAATAATCAACAAAGTGGTGTGATTTTGTTGTGTGAACAAAGAAAAAAAAAGTTTTGGATGATTGGTTTGATGCGTCATTGGTGGAAGGACATTGTTCTATTTAAACTAACAAATTTCTACAAGTATGCCATTATCTCAAGAGTAGTTCAGTTACCAGGTACAGTATGGACTAAGATTATATGATCAAACTGCATTTAAGTAGCTTGTACAGTCATATACCAGTTAGTTCACTTTGCAGGGCCAATTGAAAAGACTACTAACAACAACAACATTTGAAAGAGTTGGGCAAAGAAAAGACAGTACTTTTCAAAACAGTTTGCTTTATAAACTGTTAATATTATTTTGGTGTATGTACCATCATTAGTTCAGCAATCAAAACAAAATATAAATGTCTGTCATTTTTACAATAAAATACATGAATTATTTATATGACTGCTTCATGTACTTATCACAGTCACATGGTCATGACTATTATACGTTTCTAATTTAATTTTATCTGAAAATAATCTGCTTAAACATTTAAATAAATTGTTTAAAATTTCATTTTGGTGACAGATCTTAACGTGATGGTGTTTGAAAATTAAAGGTATGATAGTAATTTTGTAGTAATTAAATTTAATTTAACATTATACAAGGTGTCCTCAAAAGATGTATAAACACCTTTTGTAAGCTATAATACAAAGGCATTTTGTGTCTCAATATTAAAACTTGTTTCATTCAGAAGCTCATTGATGAAGATACTGCACAATGCAACAGCATACCCTTGATGTTGCATATTTTCATTAAGTGGTGAAAGTGTATGGGCATTTTGGATGAACAATTTACAGATTTTTGTTTGTTAGTGTGTTAAAGGATAAAGAATATGCCATAATATCAACTACCAGCACTAAGACTAACGGAGAAATGTTGGCATTTCTACAGCTGTTCCTGTCAAAATACATGCTTGGGCATGTTGCTCCATTGTCAGATGCTGAGCAGTGATCCCAGTAGGGGATGTTTTGAACATGTATTGTAATGTATCATGCTTTAGGTGTCTGATGTATTAATCAGATATTTTATCTAGCAATATCTCTTTGTTTACTAGGCTGCATAAATGTGCATACATTTTTTGAGACAACCTTATTACAATTGAAGTCTTCATAGAACCTTAATAAAAAAAAAAAATCGATCAGATAATTTTATGAAAAAAGATCTTAATGAAAAAGTATTATTTTCTGCTTTATTTCATAAATTAAAAATAAATCAGTGGAACATTGTTTACCTATAATAATAAACATTGGTTACTTCATAATGCCATTGAATTATACAAATACAGATAGAATTGCTCATCAGAAACTGAGTTTATTTATAACCTGGAGGGATATTTTTGAGGTAAAATATACTTTAATTTAGGAATCTAGGTAAGTTCTCACACTAGAAAAATTGCTTAGTTTTGTGAAGTTCTACTTAAAAATAATAAGTAATTTCTTATAAATATTCATATGACAGTTTCTCATAATTGTATCTGAGTGTGTATGTAAAGTTTCATGGCTTATTTTCTTTTGGGAAAGTTTAGATTTTTAAAAAAATACTGTATTTTCATAATCATTTATTTTAGTTCCCTCATCAACAAATCCCAAAGTCTGTTTACTATGGTACAGTGTTTTTAGAGATATTTGGAATCTGCTAAAGATGAACTGGACTAGATAATGGTTTTGTTATAAATTTGTACCAATCATCCAATTATTAAGGGTTTCTTAATGCTGGATGAATAAGATCATGCTTTAACTGAAAAAAGTATTGTAAAAAAGGAAAAATGGTAAATTAGCTCTACTTAAAGAGTTGGATACATTTGTTGGTACAGTAAACATTATGTAGTGTTTTAAAATTATTTAGTTTCTTGTTTGTAGCATCAATTACTGTTACTAGTTTTCTTCTTTTTTTTTTAAAACTCTCTTATAGCTACCCTTTAAATCTGTAGAATGAGCCATAGGGACAGGACAACGACAATACCTTCCTCATTAATGCAACTCTTTGTTGCAATAGATGTCCAACTTTGTATATTGTGCACTACAAGTGTGTTGACTAAATATCTAGCCAGTTCAATACAAATACTAATTGGTGCTTTGGTATGAGTAAGGTAAGAAATGATGTGATAAACAGAAAGTTAAAGTATCTATTCATAATTTGTGATCCTAATTCTGAAATTAGGCAGTGTGTGGCTGGCTAGCTTACCATCCTATGTGACTAGGGTTCTAAGTTTAACCACCCCCTGCTCATAGCAATTGCCTTGGTTTGGCAAACACCTTTTTATTATGATTTCTGCTTGCTTTTCTGTACCAGTCTGTCAGTGGGGATTTGCTACCAGAGAGAAGAGTTCTAGTGGAGTGACGACATTTACCTGCTCCTTAGTCTTATGGCATAGTTAGCCCAGATAATGCCAGGAAGGTTGAGTGCAAGTCTGGTCCCTTTCTGGTCACAGAACCAGGCAACACTGGCACCAGAAGCATAGGATATGATATGAATTCTGAAACTCTATAATTTTAAATTACTTCTTTGGAACTGAAGATGTTCCTTGTAGGTTATCACGATGCATTGAGGCAATTACAATACCCTTAACAGATTATAACCCAAATACATTATTTTTCATTACTATGATTAGAAGTTTTGTTTTGATAGTACAAAACTTTTTTAATTCTTGTTTGTTTTCTTTTTTACTATCAGCAAACCTTTCTAAACATTTAGTTTTTTTTTTCTTTCGTGAATTGACTTAATTGATTTTTCACTCTTAATGTTATAGTGTGCTATTTCCAACCCGGTGGTCCCTCTGTTTTTTTTTTTATCTTCCTTCCAATCATGTAAGAGGTTCACTTTTATTTTATAATGAACTACAAAAACTGATACGGAGCCTCCTGAGAGAGAAACTTGAAGGTGTTGCATGGTGGCGATGAAACTTTGTTGATCTGACTCTGAAGCAGCTTAATTCACGAGAGAGAGAGCCACTGCTGATTTATAGGACTCTGATGATTTAGAAAATCAGGCGTAATGGACTAATTGGGAAAGTAGTAACACTTGCTGCCTGTTTGATTATTTAAAAGCATAGAATAAAGAAAATAAAAGTTTTTTTTTTTTTATAAAATTGTTTTTCACAAATTTTGTTACGGATAAATATATATATATATATATATGTATGTGTATACATGCACAATTTTTGCTTTCAGTGGGAAAAATTGCAAATGTCATCCGTTGAGAAACGAAAAATTACCTGCTCTGTGACTTTTCACATTATTGCGATAACCTGCGTTGTGTGGTCATTATATGTACTGATAGACAGAACGATGGAGGAGATGAGGAGAGGAGTGCTGGAATGGCCCTTCTGGACCAAGATTATCGTCGTTGCTATAGGATTCACTGGTGGTCTGGTGTTCATGTATGTGCAGTGCAAGATGTATGTTCACTTAGTTCATCGATGGCGGGCATATAACCGTGTCATATACATCGAAAATGCACCAGAACGGTCTGTAACTTTAACAATGAAAATTAAATCGCAAAATGACCCCACGTCAAACACGGGGTATGCTGATGCTGAAACATTTTAAGCCAGCAGGTGCTCAAGTCAAAGAGACTGTTAGTGGGGTTTCACTATTTCTGAAGAACAGTCTCAAGATTTTGATCATGATGGTCAGATTATTTTATCACTATTATTTTTTTGAGAATTAAACTACTTCAGTTTTTTTTAAAAAAAAAATGGGACCAAATCTGTAAATGCAATGGAGAGAAAGGGGCTGCAAGTAGTTTTGCAGTTGGACAGAATATTTTCTACATTAGTTCAGTTTACGAAAAAAAAAACAAACAAAAAAACAAGTCTGACATTTTGCTCGCTTAGAAAGAAAAAACAAAATGGTAGTACACTGTCTGGAAAGCAGAAAGCACCAGTAGTATAAAAAGTCTATTCTTCGGTTATTTGAAAATGAAAATGTCAGCACATTTTTTTGCCTGGTTTATTTTTTGTTCCCTCCCCCCCCTCAGATGTGTGCACATCTGATTTTTATTGGGTTAAGGATAAAGTTTACAAAGAAGTTCACGAGACTAGACATTCTGAACTAATAAAATATTTTCCATTAAGATGAGAAAATATTTTTGTAAATTCAAAAAAAAAAAAATTTTTTTTTTCACACTGACGGATGGATGTTTTGCATCTGATCTTCTTTATTTAAAACCTCTTTGCTGTTGTTTTTTTACTTTGTTATGGCTGATTTTAATTTGTTTTGTCAGTTATGATTATTGCCAAGTAAAAAATATTTTAACATTATTTTTGAGCTTTTATTACTCAGTTTGCAAAGATTTGTATTTTTATTGTCTCTAGCAGAAATCTGTATTTAGTAGTTTTCTCTTTTTGTAAAGTTCTCTCACGTTGTTTTTTGTTGTTTCACGCAGAATTACTCCCAGCAAAAAGAGAATTTGATCTCAGTGATAACAAAGATAATGACTAATCACTGATTTCTGTTTGAGTTCTTTACCAGGCCTGGTGATTGATAACTGACGTGTGTCAGCCACTTTAATGAAAGCAGTCTTGATATATTTTACTTCTTGAAGAGGGTTAATTGCTTGCTGCTACTATTTGACAAGCCCCCCCTTCCTTGTCCTGGCCTTTAAGGTCTAAGTTATGTCACAGCAGTGCTCTAGCAAGGGTAAGTGCTAGGGACTTGGTGACCAAGCAACTTGCCTCAGTATGGTTGAGGACTCTGAGATTAAAGTGCAAGCCAGTCACCTAGAAAACCATATTATAACTCTTCAGATGTGGGAGGAAACTGGAGCACCCAGAGGTAACCTGCCTGGCTGGCTGGTTTTCTCGTGAAGAAGGGCAAGAACAAACAGGGGTTTGAACTCCCGGGCCCTCAACCATAGCAATCCAATAGCCTACAACCGAACCACTCTACACCTACCATTTGGCTTTCTACAGCAGATGAAATGAGATAATAATAGACTGTCTTTTAAACTATCAGAAAATTCATAATCCAGATGTCATAATCTTTTTTTTTTTTTAAATTGTTTAATCATTTTCAAAACTGAAGTATGAAAAACCATAATTTGGAAAGTTTACAATTACACGCAGTTAGAAAAGAATTTAATTTTTATTAATTCACACCAGTGTAGCGTTGATTAGGTTGTTCAGGGATCCCCAAAGAAGTTTCTTATAAAAACAAACAGGTGACAACGTGAGTTGACTCATCGGTGATTGACTGGGTTAAAGCGGATGGATAGACAAAGAGAGAGAGAAATCCCTAAGTTAACCCTCTGGCAGATTTATAAAAACAGCTGCAAGCACACACTGAAAATCCAGTCAGAAGAGCCTCTCGTCCATAAGTTACCCATGGTAGTGCACTGAGAATTATTTTCTGGTTTGTTAACTGTTCCGTTTGCTTTGTCTTTAACATTATTTTTAACAGGAGAATCTGTTTATTACGGCATTGTTCATTTATGTATAATAATTAAAATTTTTTAAAAACTTTTTCCCACACTCTTTCCAGGAGAAGTACATTAAAGAAAAAATTAGTTTTTGGTTTATTTTTCATACTTTCATATTTGAGCAATTAAATTTTCAAACTTCTGAACAGTAATTTCTGCTTGCTCAACTACATTCTTTAGAAACTTTGGTGTATGTCTTAGAAGTCGCTAAATGCTATTTCTTATACTTGGGGTATTGGAAAAGTTAATCTCCTTTTTTTTCCTTTTTCTTTTTAAGTATTAAAACAATCATAGAAAATCTAGAAGTTAGACTCACCACATTTTTTAAGTTGTCAAAAAATATCTGGGTGGGTTGGTTGGTTATTTTGCATTCCATTCCATACTGTGGAGAATTTTGGTTTTTAAACTTGCCATCTAATGCAGTCCTAATACAGTAAGAAAAGCTCTCTCTCTCCTAAGCTTGTTTATACTCATTGAAGTACTGGTATCTTTCCTTTGTCTTTGTTCATCATTGCTTTAAGCAGTTACCTCATTTTGAAATATATACCATCATGATTCCAGTATTGTCTCTGATTGCTCAGAACCAAAATAGGAAAGCAGTTCTCTCTTTGGGGAAAGTTTGTGTGTGTATGTGATATTTTTGTAAAATTCACTTTGGCTTCGATAAAGATTGGTAGAGTTTTTGTTTTTTTAAAAAAAATTAACTAATACTCTTCAATGAAGTTTGAAACAGATGTCAAATTAATTTGAGATGCCTTCTGTGTGTTACTACACGTGATTTTTGTATTTTCAGTTTATTTGTCTTATAGAAGAATTGATTAATTTTTAGTTTTTTTATTTTTTGTTTTACGATGGAGCTTGCCTAAATTGATAATACACTTGCACAGAAGAAGAGAAATTACAGGTGTCATACATTAAGTATTGTAGGCTTAATTATGGCAGATTTGTGAAAAAAACAAAAAGTTTAATGCACTCCCAACAATTATTTAACTCTCCAGAGGAAAAAAAACAAAAAATGCTTTCTTCAATTTATGTAAATATGCTAGGGGAATTTAAGTGAAAGCTGGTCTGATACCATTATGATGATGCTATTTCAGCTGGGTTTTATTGAATGCTCCTTGTAATTTGAAAACTATAGCTGACTGATCCAAGATATGAGCATATGATGCATAGAAACTTATTCTTTTTATAAGCCAAATTAGTAAATTTTCCAGGCTGAGTAATTAAAATTTCCTTGATTCTATATCAGAAGACTTGCATCTTGGCTGTCATAAAATGATCTAGTCTCTCTCTATTATTGGGTAACATGCTAGGTGTTTGAACCATTTATAAAATGCCAGGTTCTGTATCTGACTTCTTGGATACCATTTACAATTTAATAAGTTCTCTCATCGAAGGCTTGAAATTTTTGTTGTGCTTGCTTCAGCTTGTTGTTTTTATACAAACTATATATCAACTTTTTGAAGACTAATATTAGATGTCATAGCTGGACCAATACAGTGGTTACTTTTTTAAAAATAGGGAGGTCACAGAAACTTGTATGCCTTGACTGGCATTGCATTATTTAGGGACAATAGCAGAAAGTATGTAAAAATGTTTGTTTTTATGCTATGAGAACAGAATCTCATTCCAATTGTTATCAAAGAATGCAGTTACATGTATATAGTCAGTCCCTTCAACCCTTTGAATTTTTACATTGACAGTATTGGTTATGAGGTAAAAGACTGGTGAATACCGGAGTTGTCGTCATCTCCCAGTGCCAGTGGCGAAGCAAAAGCAGAAACCCAATCAGGTTCTATTTCCATAACTGTAGGCAATGTAATGAGGTTGGGTGCTAAGGTAACTGGGCAAGGGACTAGCTATTACAGTGTGCAGCAAGCAGGTACCAAACTAGAAAGTCCCTATTAGAAACCCCTTTATTTTCAGATGTTGGAGGAAATTTGGGTGCCCAGAGTAAATCCACATGGCCAGCTGGGGAAGAAGAGTGACAAGTATACTAAAATAAGCTGTTTCAATCCAGGACTCAAACTCTGGGGCTTCATCTTTAGTAGTCCATTAGACTAACCACTGGATTACCGCGCTGCCAAAGTACCAGAATAGATGAACCTTAATTTTCTTAAATATTGTTAAAAAAAAAGTATTTGTGGATTTTTTATTTTTTCAGAATTTTACAAAAATGCTAATTGATTTAGGCAAGTTTCTTTGTGCTTTGAATAATCTTTTTCTTCTTGAAATGAACATTTCCATCTTCATCGCATGTAACATAGGCATACTAAAAAAAACAAAAAAAATCTTAAACTTAAGACAATGAAACTTGATATTTAAACATTCCATAGTAGGTTGTGATATTACTATTTGTATCTAATATAATAGATGTGCAATACATTGAACATGAGTAGAGAATATAACATTTATATTATTAATGTAATGAATATGAATTTGTCAGATGCATAAATTGTGACATCTCTTATTCTAGCATATATATATATACATATATGAAAAAAAAGATGTTTTCCAGGAAAAGGAAAAAAAAAATGTATTTATTTTAGGTACATAAATGGTTTCATGCAAACGTTTTCTTGGTTTTATCTTTGGAGGACTTCTTTACCTCTGGATAGCTTCTTGTTACTACTAGACACATTCAAATGAAACCTGGGAAAACGCTGCTAAGGCAGTGCCGTTTCATCTGAATGTCCACCTATAGCACATGCAACACGCTCAACAATGGGCAGAATTTTGTATTTTACTAACAAAGAAGAGCTTGGCATTTACCAACGTATTAACGATGTTTAGTTCAAATGTCTTAAGTTTTTTTAAAAAAGTGATCATACGTTATTATTATTATTATTTTTGTTTGCTGTTAAAAAAAAAATATGGTTTTCATTCCTTGAAATTATAAAGTTCTTTTTAATTTTTGACAGCATCGTACTCGACATGTAAGCAGCTTTATAAACAAATTTCTAAAAAAAAAAGATTTCCAGAGTTTGTCCTGTTTGAACTTAGCTTGAAACCATTGTCATAAATTTATCTGCCATGATTTAACCCTTTTTATAAAAAAAAAAACAACAACAACAAAAAACTTATTAAAAAATACATCTTTGATATGAAAACAGTCATTTACATCTTTGGGTTTGATATTAATGTAATGACTTTCTTAAAAAAAAGATGTAATTTATCATACTTTTTAATCTATAAATTAGACAGTGCTGACTTTGCAGAATATAAGGCATTTTTTTTGGTCAAAGTGGCATGTTTATTTAGGGAAAGATGGATTAATCATAAATTAAAAATAAATATAAAAAACATGGGCTACTCTACCATACAACAGTTTAAAAGATCAGCATGTTGTTATTGTGTACTTTGTGTACTTTGTTTATATCACTGCTGTATGTAGCAGAGATAACAGTACTGTTAGTAGTAGTAATGTATTTTGAGGGAAATTTTAAAAAAAAACATCTGTTAGTGCAGCTTGCTTTTATTACCATATGAATTATGTTTGCAATTTTGAAACACTACATAAAGTATCAAAAGTTTATAGTTACTTTCTCAATTTATATTTAATCTCTTATAATCTAATTTTTGAGATTTTAGCCATCTTAAATATATGGATTTTTAAAATTAAAAATGGCTAATATATTGAAATTGTTTTTTATAGAGCATAAATGATTTTAGGTTATTGCAAAATCATTTTATCTAAATACTAAAAGAATTAGGAACAAACAGGATTATGAAGCTAGTTTTGGAAAAAAATGTGTGTAGGTTCTACCTGTTTTATCTTTATTCTGAATCTTAAGAAGTTTGATCAACTCCCAATTACAAGTAAACATGCAGTGTTGAATATTTGCTATTTTGAAGAAAGAAAAAAATACAGATTGCCCCAAAATGATGTATACACTTTTTTTCTATAGCCTGGTAAACAAAGATATATTGTTAGGTAGAATTTTTGTTTTATACATCAGATACCTTAAACACACTACACTACAATAGGTATTCAAAATGTCCATCATTGGCATCCACACAGGCATTGATGCATCTGACAAGAGAGAGAGACAATGGTGCATGTTTTCACAAGAATAGCTGTTGAAACATTGACTTTTCTCTGTTGGAGTTTGTAGATGGCAGCTGGTTTTGTGGAATGCACCTTGTTCTTGAACATAGCCAATCTGTAGAGGAGTATCCCAGTAAAATGTTCATTTAAAAATTCCCTTACATTTCTGCCACATGTCAGAGGTATGCTTTTGTGTTGCACAGTACCATTATGTTGTTTTCCAAATGAAACCTGTCTTAGCCTGAGTCCTGCCAGTGCTATGTATTGATCCCCAGCAGCAATTGCTTAGCATGTTGGTCATCGATAAAATGATCATCAAGGTGCGTTACACATAGTGCCAGCCGTCGATATATCGACTGGATGGTATCATTACAAATGGTGGTTTCAACCAATGAAAATATAGGAAATTCGTTTTGCCTGAGATCGCTATGATGTCAGAGGTATTTTCCCATCTATTTCTCATTTTCACATACTGTAGGCAGGACTAGGGATAACATTGAGAGAAAAATGCCTTTGTAGATTAATGTATGTAACTGTGTATACATCTTTTTGGGACATCTACAGTTTTCTCCTTCACACACTTAGCTTAATGAACGAATTAATAATTTTATTAGCTGCTTCGGGTTATTTTTGACTAATAAACCATAAAACACCTAACTTACGGAGAAAATGAGTTAAGATGGATGATTTAATCTGAGTGTTTTAGGCGTGAAAATAAATATTAAAAAAACTACTTAAAGTTTGGCTCAGAAAGAAAAGCTACTTGAAATACCCTATTATTGAAAGCTTTTTTTTTTTTTTTTTTGTATTTACTGAAGTCAAAAAGATTAAAATATTAATTAGGTAAAGTTAAATAAAAATTGTGTGAAAATTCAATTGCAGAAAACAGCAATTTTTGTTTTTATTTTTCAAAACCCGGGGCGGGATGCAGAAGGAACGATTGGACTGTTTGAAACCAGATTTTTATGTTCTAAACTTTCCGACAGAACCACCAAAGAGAAAATCGGGTTGTGACCAGGGGTTATGGTTGTGATGGACTGAGTTTTAATTTTTTTTGGTTGTGCATCTATATATTTTTATTAAATTGTTTTTTTTAAAAAAAAAAAAAAAGGGCAACCGAAAGTTTTTCTTTGCATGTTTCGTTACCACTTGATGCATATTTGTCAATCACTACATTTTGTGGAATTTTTGTTGCATCCTGATTAAAATTAAAATAACAACAATTAATTTGTTTACTCAACAAAGTGACACAAAATTCCATAACATTTGAACTACTAAACTATTTTCATAACCCCCCACCAAGACCGGTATATCACCTGGGGGCGCATTTGTGCCCCCCACTACCCTTCAAATGTGTATTACTCAGCGCAAGCTGAGCCATAGGGGCTGCGATACAGCATCACCTCTATTGATGTTACCCTCTGTAACAAGAAATCCTTATTGCTTCGCTCCCATGGTGTTTTGCATTGAGTCTGGTGGCTAAATACACAGGCCAGTTTAACATGAATGTGAACTCAGCCTCAAAGCTGCACCCCCCCCCCCCAGGTGGTGTTACAGGCATTATAAAATATTATCACTGTAAACGATATTCAGGTATTTGTAACGTTCTTGAACTTGAAACGACAGAGCAGTTTGTTAACCAAAAAAAAACCTTAAGTACAAATATGGTAATAATTGGAACAGGGATTGTAGATGGATGTTTTAGGGAAAACAAGATTGGTTAATTGTTATTGCTTAAAAGAAAATTTAAGTGCCAGCTTAAATTGCACATTTTTCTAAGTTTGATTGGTTAGGATTCTCATGGCTGATTTAGTATGTGTAGCAGGTCAGCAAAATCCCAGTTCTACTAAATTAAAATGTCCAATGTCACTTTTATCACCAAGATTCAGGTTATAATCTGTCATGTTTTATTGTGAGTTACACAATAAACTAGGGACATTCAAAAGAAACCAGGACAGATACCATTTTGGCAGTGGTATTTTAGCTGAGTTCCATCTGAACATCTCTAACATTTTTGGAATTTTTTCATACCATTTTTGTTGTTCAGATCTTTGTGTACGGTATTGTGCTAACAGCATTCATGAAAGGATTTCTCTGTGCCCAACTTGCCATTGTCATTGTAGACAGTAGTCTCAATGATTCTGTCTCCAGAATGTATTAAATTTGCAAAATTTTAAAGTTAGAGGTAATATGTGGATGCTAGCTGATATTTAAATGTGAAATTTGTATTCTGGCTAATTTATGCTGTTGGTGTTCAAATGAAACCTGGCCATCCAGGTATGATACAACATTTCTATTTTCAGCTGAGTTTCATTTGACTGCTGCTAGTAATTGCATTTAAAGAAAGAAAAAAGAACAAAAGGATAGAGAAAAATTACACAAGTTAAAATGGAGACATGGCATGATTTAGGTAATTGCGAGAAAACTGTTTTTTGTTTGTATTGTTGAGCTTGCATTAAGGTTTGCTGTTCAGGTGGATTGGCTGTTGCAATGAATATTTTTTCTTGCCTGTGAGATTCTTTGCAGATGGAGGGAAGTTGGCTAAAGACCTGCTAGGCAATTTTCTCTGCTTATAGCCTTGATTAGTTTGTGCACTCTCAGGTGAAAAAATAAGTCAGAATTACTTCTGAGCAGTTTTAAATGCTTCAAATTAAGGAGACGCATTACATTTGCAAAGAAATAACTTGAGGCCAGGAACAAAAAGGCTGGATTAACAATTTAAAGTTTAACACTTAAGAAAAGAAGTTACATAATAATTGAAATGATTGACCAGCCCATTTATTCAGTAAAAGTTTCTAATCTTAAGTAGCTAAGTAAATTTATTACTGAAAGTTTGAAATGTAAAGAACTAATCAGAATCTTGATGTCGGACAGGGGGGAATTTATTATTTGGACATTCATTTGAAACCTGGAGGCCGAATACCATTATGGCAATGCTATTTCAGCTGGGTTCCATTTGAACATTCTAAAGTTCAGGTGCATAATTTATTATTATTATTAGAATTTAATTATTGTTATTATTTTTTTTTACTACATATTGTTTTAAAATTTTACTTTGTTAGGCATAATTATTGTGTTGTCAGAAAGGAAATGCTTAGGTTTTTATTTTTTAAAATATATTTTTTACTGTTATAGTTTTTAACAGATTACTACTATTCATCTTCAAAAAAAGGTTTGCTAAATCATTTTAAGTTTACTTGAACAAGAAGAAGCAGAAAAACGAAAAGCTGTGTGCAAATTTTATGAATAGTACCACAACTTACTTTTCATGTGTCAAAAATGAACCAACTACGCTTTTTGGATGATACCTACATTGACTATAATGAACTGTAACTTAACTTTTCTTGTTTTCAACAGATTTTGATAAACATAGTTGTCCATTTATCCTGCATCAAAAGTGTTGAATATACCCCATTCGATTTTAGCAGAGTTAGAAACACCAGTTTAAAAATGTTGATATATCCTAAATTTGTTTTTATAATATATATTTATTTTTCTTGATTTATAGCAAAGAAAAAAACATTCTTTATTTGAAAATAGAGAATCCTTTATTTCCTTTTTTAATGTGGATTATTAATGAGATGTTCTGTCATTTTAGAGTTTTCAATCTTTTATGTTACCTGACCTTATCATTCCAGAATTTGGCACACTTTCAGTACATTGACCATAAATTCTTTCATTTGAGTACTAGGGTTTCTCATGTGAACTATAGTTCAGGAATTACTTTAGCTGTTCATGATGGATCATGATCTCTTTCAATGCAAAGCTTTCCACAATTAATCACACTATTCTAGGACTTAATATAGCCTTTCACAATGGACCACAGTTCATTCAAAATGTTTACTTAATCCACCTTATTCCAAGACTTTCCAAGGTTCTCTCTTTTGAGATTACATTTGCTTTGGAACACAAATTCTAGAAATAACCAACATCATAGCATTTCTCATATTGTTTCATGCCATTGAATCTCAGCTTCTCTTAAAATTGCTTCTTGTGATGATTTTATGGCAGTATTAGTGCAAATTATCCTTTTACAATCTGCATGAAGTCGTCTTGAATATCTTAAATTTTTTATTGCAAGGCAGTTCTTAGATGAAGCTTAAATTAATAACCTACTAGACATTTAGTGTGGGAGGTGATTACTGGGATTTTAAAAGAATCTGTAACATAAAATAAGGAATTATGTAGTGTTAACTTTTTCAAAACAGAGTATGGAAATGGACTGATTTCAGGAGGAATTGAGTTTCTGATCTGTAGAGAATGCATAAGATACCTTAAGTAATTTGCATTGTTGTTCTTTAGAAATTCTTGTCATTTGGCATAGCTATTATTGGTTTAATAGGATTGGAAATCTAAATTTATGGAGGCCATTGTATGCATATTCATAAATAATAGCAGTTTAGAAATGTACCATGTATAAAGTGCAGGACAATCTTTGAAGAACACTTGGTTTTAGTTTGCTATTGTGTAATCTCTGTTTGAGAATGTTGACTAAGTAACAGTTAAAGTGGTAACACAGGAAATGACCTTTGTGAATTGTGGGATTGTTTTAATGAAATGTCTACATAGTATCAACGAAGTTGACCATTTGGTGTTCAGATTTAATCCATTTTGAAGTAAACTGGTATTAAACACAATTAATTTGATTACTTTTATTTATTTTTAAACATTTTTACATGCATAAATTAAAATTTCTTCATTTTTAAAATTCTGAATTTTTAAACAATACAATTTTTTAATTTGTATTCTTTCTTTTAAAAAAAATTTCTGCATAAAATGTTTACTTAAAATTCTTCAGATTAGAAACTTCATTTTTAGAGAGATGAAAATGTAACCGATTATTGTTGTACAGGCAAAGCAGTTAGTTTGTTTTCAAGTGGATTTTGTTGCTGAATCTATTTAGTATTTAGTCTATAGAATGCCATAAATCAGTGAAGGAATTTTTAATAGACACATACATTCTGTCAGTGTACAATTATCTGCAATCAGATCAGACATGCAAGATTGAACTCTGGAGATGTTCTGTATTCAAGGATGTAAACGTCTTGTCATATAAGATTGAACAAAGTCAGTGATAAACATATTGTGGTTTATCCAAATGGCAGATTTTGTTGTTTTCTGTAAACCTATGGAGATAATCCTGGTGTGGAAATGAAAAGATACAGTTCTCCTCTAGAAAATTTTGCCCTAATCATGTATCCTGTGGGTCCAAGCACTTCTGATTTCAGCAGGTGAATCCTTAGTGAGTCTCTTCTTTTTTCAGATGCTTGGAATAAACCCATGTGGCTAGCTGGTGAGGAAGAATGAGGAGAAATCATGCTATAGAGGTACGTCAAACTGAGATGTGCCACAACTGGGAATCAAATGTATTTCCTTAATTTTAGTGTCTGCCAGTAGACTATCACACCACTTCATCCAGTTGGTAGACACTAGTCTTTGAAAGCCTGCTAAGAGAAGTAATATATCTAAATTTAAAGCACATTTAGTGTAAGAAAAATGATCATATCACCTATTGTCAGCTTAAAACAACTTTTTTATAAGCCATTGTAGGATTATTTGTAAAATGGAAAGAAAAATCAGATGAAAATCATAATCTTTTCCAAAATTTATCTATACAAATTTGATTGTGTGTGTGTGTGTTAGAAAATTATTGCATCATCTAAAATAATTCTGATTTTGTTTCATTATTCTATGACTAATATTTGTTTTGTTTCTGATTATCATTTATGTATTTCTTTTGTTAAAATAATATCTCTCAGTCAAAACAATAGTAAAAATTGTACATTTATTGAAGTTTACTTCTTTTGCTCAATATATTTAATGTAATAGAGGACCTATCAATAAGAAAGCAATACTTAATTGGCTATATCATGTTTAAAATGACAGTTTTACATTAAACAGAATGAGTTCATTAATTTTGGAAAATTCTGTGTGCTCAATCATTTTTTTTTTCCCATCTGGAATTTATAGCATAAAATTATGAGTATTTTGTTATTATAGAGTTAATAATTAAAAATTTTATAGCAGCAGATAATTAGTCTCTCATTCAAATAGATAAAGTGAGAGCTGACTTGTAATTCAACAGGATAAACTTGATAGAAAAATGCTACATCTCTGTTTTTTAGTTTGGCTGCAGTTTATACTACTCAATAGATAGTTTGCTACAAGACTTAATGATTGCTTGCTTTATTCGATATCTTGATTTCTCGCCATAATTCACTGTGTCTCCCCTTCCATCACAAATGATGGCGACTGTTTTACTGGATGCAGATATAAACAATAAACTGTGTTAGTGAGCACTGACCCTGCACTGAGTTTTATCAACTAGACCAGTCTGTCAGGCCAGATGTTGCTGTAGTGGCAGAGATCAGTAAGTGATGGTGGAGCTCTCTTGGATAGTGCTTTCACTTAATCTTCACTTGTGGATGATTGAGCAAATCTGTGGATATTCAGTTTTTTTAATGGCTACTATGGTATTTTCTAATCAAAACAATGATGAATACTTGTATTTTACTTTCACGATCATGGTCAGATAGGGCGTTAAAATGCTTGATTATTGCAGCTTTTAAATTTTGAGTTATCTTCTCTGTTTAGGTGTGAAAAAAAAACAACTAATTCTCCTCCTGCTTTTTTTCATCTAACATTTGTTTTCAGATTGATGATTTTTTAAAAAAAAAAAACATTTTTATTGCTAAAAAAGATGAAGAATTGATGACTTTAAAAGAAGATTGTTAAATTATATATATGAAAAACAAAAACAGTTTGCATTTTTTTTTTTGCCATCCACAATGCATTGCTGTTCATCCAAGAAGGGAGCCAAAACAGGAAAATGCTGCTTACTAGTGACTTTACTATGTATTGGAACTTCTCTTGATGTTGAATAACTGATGGAAATCTTTTCTGGAATAATTTGCATTGTTTTGCTTGCTCACTTGATTTGTTTATGCATTTTTCTGCTGAGCTATTAATGATTGGTTTTCATCTTGTGTCTCAAAGTCGTCATAATGGCTTCTCTCTGAAGTTATACGTAATGAATCTGTCAGTCTACTTTTATCTTTTATTTTCATTAACTGGGTAGTTGGTGAAATATCCACATTTTGGAAGAGTAGTTTAAGTGTGAATATTTGTAAAGATGTTTAGAAAGCTGAGCACCATTTCTTTCTATTGTCAGTGGCCATTTTGTTTAAGTTGTCTCTGCATGCTTCATACTTGTTACTGGACTTCTGCAAAAAGTTTAAAGCTGAAATCCTTGGAGTGGAGAGAATACTGAACAAAAGTTACTAGGAGTCTTTATAGTTCTATTACATACCATAATAAGAAAACAGATGAAGTGTTATTTTTGGGTAATTGTGTGATTTAACTTAATCTGCAAGGAAGACAGACTGGCAGGCCAATGATTAATCTAAGTGGACCTACCTTCTCTCCAGGTTAATTTGTAGCTCACTGAGATGAATCTAATATACTTCAATGCATGAAGAGCATTATCTTATTGCTGTAGCCTGTAATTGTGCAATCTGGGTTGATTATGATGGTTGTCTTGAGATAAGGTTTTATTAGAAAGAAATTTTATACTCCCTTGGCTTTGATTTCTCTTTTAATTAGCATTCTCATTTCATTTGGTATCCATTTGTACTTACAAACCACATTTAATGAAAATTCAACATTTAACTGTGACCTGCTTCCAACGCAATTTTAGTTGGTTATTTCATAGTTTTAACATTCAGAAGCTTACATCTTTTGCTTGAACAGTGCACCAAGCAGGTCTTGTACACTTCAACCGATATAAGTTTATTGATTTCCATCACAGTAAACTAATTCAGATTCAGAACAACAAACACTCAAATAAGTAAAAAGTGTTTCAGAAACTGGTGTGTTTCACTTCTGAGTCTTGCACGCTGATCTTTTATGTTGACAAGCAATTGCTGCCACGATACACAAGCACTGATCAACAAATTGGGGCTGACTGACATCCTCAGAACAGCAGTATTTTGTCAGTCTACGACGACGTGCCTGCCGCCTCCGAAACACTACAATGGATGCGCACATCTTAAAAACACCAGAAACCATGCTTTGGTTTAATGTGAGACCACATAACCAAAATTCACTTTACTTAGGACACAACACTGAAGCTTTAAATTGTATCACTGATTTTATAAATAGCATTCCGAATGGTTTAAGACTAATTAGAAAGTTATTTCTTTAAAGCAAACAGATTAGGAGGAACAAAAATATGGAGGATTGTAATAACCTTTTTTTTTTTTTTTTTGTTTGCTAATTGGGTAACGTAATAGAAAATTGTATCATCCACTTCCTTGAGTAATTTTTCTGTATAAGTACCACATGTAAGTAAAACTTTCATAATGTCCAAAATCAGCATTTGGCGGAAACCACACTAGGATAAAGAATGCAGTCAGAGGGTGTGGTTTGAAGAGGAAGTAAATAATTGATTTTTGCATAGAAGATGGAGACTAATACAATTGGAGCTTAACAATTTGTAAACTTTATTATTATTATTATTATTAACAACAAGTATAATTCATTGCAAGAATTAAATAAATAATAAACATTGAAATATTTGTAATGGATTTACATGTTTTAGTTTCCTTTTTTATTATTAAAATTTTAAATAGGGGATTAGTTTATTTCAATCAATACTTGATCAATCAGCCAGTCATTAGTTGGAATAAGCATCAGTTAAGCTGGATTTTAGTTACTAATTTGGCACATACTCTTGAAAATTTCTGTATTTTTAGCTTTTTTAAATGTTTGCATTATTCTTTTATAATGTGATCTAGAAATATCTAGATGTTCTGGAAACAAATCTTCCTGAAACTGTAAAATTATGTTGATTTTGTTCCTGGTTATTTGGCTTTGGTTTTTTGTGCTTACCTTCATTACTTTTACAGAGTGGCTGGATGATTGAGTTTGATTTCATTGTTATTGGCAATAAAGATACAGTTAAATTGCCTTAACATCTTAAAAAGTAGCATATATCATCTATTAACAACAATATGCCTGAAAAAATGTCTTAAGATGTTGCTTTTGATTTGAATGTTGCACTAGATGTACATCATTACATTCCAGGCGTACATGGCAAGATCTAGTCGTGTCTATATGAGGGCAGTAAAATGAAAACAGAAAGAATATTAAAAAGCAAGTAACAAAACCATTAATTTATTTGCAGCATTTCTGAACATCAGTAACTTTTACCTTTAGAAATGTAGGAAAGGAAAGGTTTATGCAAGCATCATGAACATCCATTAGATCAAGTTTTTTTTTTTTTCCTGGATGCACTGGCAATGGAAGGAAATCACATTGAGCACATTGATAGACACATTTCTGGTTAAATCTCTTAAAACTTGCAGAGCATGGAATCACACTGCCTTGGCGACTCGCAGAAAACAAACCAAAAGAAACGAGTCACGTAGAAGCGGATTCTGAAGTGCCTATTGATCAGGAAGCATTTAATGTTGGCTGCCATCAGACACCCTTTTGAAATGAATGACCACAGTTTCTTTTGATGTATTCTCCAGGGGAATATTTCACAAACGAGACGAATTTCTAATCTGAGTGACTTCTAATGCATGGTCTTGTAATTTCTGTTCACTTTTTCAATACATCATCTTTGTTTTGCACTGAATGTTTAAATATACCAAACAGGAAGAGATCGAAATTGTGTTGGCTTTATGGAAATCATTTTTCTCTCTCTTTTTTTTAAAAACTAAATATGTCTTTCGAATACCTAGGTGTGGCATATTGAAGTTGGAAATTGTTTCAGTGTGTGAGGTGAGAAAGTTCATTCTTCGATCCAAAAATATTGATCACCACAAATGGCAGTCAACAAATTTGTTCTTATTACTTTGTTGTGGTGCATTGCTTGTTATGGGGAGTCCGTTGCAAAACCCATTTGCATCCCACCATAGCAAACCATGCTTATAACAATCTCTCCAGATATAACGATCTTTGCAGTCAAATGCTGTGACCTATTAGAACACAGTTTTTCACCATGTGATACAGGGCTTAAAGATGGTGACCACCAGTAAGAGAATGTCTCTGTATCTCTTGGTAAAACTGCAAATTGTGGAGGATTTAGAACATAAAAAGAAATCTGGCAGAAAATTAAAGAACACGTCCTTGCTAAGAGTACTGTTGCAGTGCTATGAGCCAATAGGAAATCAAGTCAACTGTTGTAGATGGTGGGACATCTATTTTGAGGAAGAGGCTCATTGCATTAGATCATGAAGATTCGGACCAAAGTCTATTCTGCTGGTTTCAAACAGCGAGAGATAGAAACATCCCAGTTTCTGTTGATCGGATCTGTGTGTGTGTGCTAAAGCTAACAAATTTGCAATCTTATTGGGAATTAACAATTTCAAGTGCTTGAACAGATAGATGGCTGGAACACTTCAAACAATGTCACTATCTTAAGTTTAAGTCATTTCAGGGTAAAAAGCCACTGTGGACACTAAAAACCCTTTCAGTTGATTTCAAGATGTTTTCCCAACACTGATAAGGTACTTAAAAAAAAAATTACAACTATAATTGTTGCCTCTTTTTAGCAAATTGCAAAAAAAAACTGTTATAGTAAATGGTCTAATTTTTCCCCTCCCCAGGGCTAACGGAGGTTTGCTATAGTGATGTATGACTGTACACACACACACAACACACACTGCGCCAGGTGACCATAAAGTTACTGCAGCAGTTGCTTAGAACTTAAACTGTAAACAGAAATAAGTGTGCGCATGCAAGAGGTTATGGAGAATGCATTTGAGGAGTTACCAAATTCTGCCAATAGGGTGCCACTTGTGCTATGTGATATCGCACCAAATAACCGGGCCACTTTAAAAAATGTTTCTTTGTGCGTAACTGTAACAGATAACAAAAGAAAAATTGAGTTACCAACACTAATTTATTGAAACACTTTTGCTGGAGGAACTGCTGCTTTGGGTCAGCAAGAATTCCTTCCTGTAGTTTTTGCATCTTGCATAGAAATAATTTAGTAGTTTGTACGTCACCCTACACACATTTTGCTGGTGGGGGGGGGGGAGGGTAGGCCAGTAGATCTTGAAACTTGAGGGAGAGGGGCTGCATTCTTCTTGGTGATTTCTGATGCCACTTGTTGAATTTCTTAAACTAGTTCTACAGGTATAGGTGGGAACCCTGACTGCGATGCACCAGCCACACACTGTCTTTTCAAATTTATGCGCAAGATTTCCACAAGGCTCTTGGGCTAAAAACGGGGCCTCTTTGAAAACCTTAGTGCTGACAAAAAGGGCACGTAAAGCCACCCCTAGATTACATCCATCGACAGAGTAAAACATTGCTACGTAATCTTGGAGAGACACCCTGTTCATGGGCAGACCTACACATCCGACAGCTCTTAAAAGTTTATATATAGAAGAAAAACATCCGAGGTGATGTGAATGTACATGACACCCATCCATTGGCAAAATCTAGGAATACATTCGCCATGACCCAGCAAATACGCACTGCCGCCATTGCCTGTGTGTTACTGCAGGAAGTAACTTTATGGCCCCCTGCTATCTGTGTATCCTGCTTTTACAAGAGTATTATCCATTTATTATAGTGAACGAAGAGCATTTGTGGATGACACTGACCTTTATAGAGTTTTAACTTTAGGTTCAAGAATTTTGACTGCTAGTTTTGAAGTTTATCTGTGAAAAGTTTAATGGATGGTTTTTGTAACTGGATTTTAAAAAGCTTTCTTTATAAAATCATTTTTATAATTTTATAAATATTTGGAGAGCGTACGGTGTTTTTAATGAAGCCGTGGATGCATGCAGTACACACACAGTTTTAGAAATGACAAAAGAGTTATTAGTTAGCACGTGTATTTTTCCCCATTCAAGCCATGAGCAGTCTTTTTGTTTTGCCTCTATGCCCTGAAATAAACTTTTTTCTGATAGTTTTCATATAGATTCTTAAAAAAATATATATTATTTATAATGCAAATACAACTGAAGAAAGAGGAAAACATTAATAATAGTGCACTTGACCAAAAGTTAGTTATGAGAATGGTACTGTTAAAGTTAAGAGAAACATGGCCTCCTTATCATGTTCACTCCAGTTAAAGGTGTATTTTCTTTTTTCTCTGTGGGGGGGGGGGGAGATATTATTCAAAGAAATACTTTTCAACAAATAATTTTGTATGTGAGAAACAGATTGGGCTTTGACACGTTTTCTCTATGGTTTGAACATGTAACTAGGGCCAGTCATCACCTGGCACCTGGCAAAGAATAGACAAATTCATTTGCTGCTAGGTGACATGTTCCGTATTCCAAAGCATGGAAAAGTGAAAATAATTTTCAAATTGTGTATTTTTAGAAATTTCATATTTTAAAATTGCTCTGCTATAAAACCCATGTGTCACCTTACATTGATTAGTGTCTATAATTGTGTGTGTGTGTGCGCGTGGATGTGTATAGGAGTTAGCTTCAGGGAAGGGGGAAGAATCCTTATATAAAATATGGAGAAAAATTGCATTACTAGGGTAGACACCAAATGCAGATACAGTCTTTGCAGGAACTATTCTCACAGCTGCACCAATTTACTGTCCAATGTTAAGTAAGCATCTGAGTTAAAATGTAAGTTATCCAGTTGTTCTCAAACTGTTTTATTAGAAAATAATTAACTCCAAAGGAAAGAGAAGGAAACAGTTTCTTCATTGGGAGGAAATTGTCAATGCTGCCAAACATTAGTTTTAACTGCACTCCTATAATTCAAAAGATAGATGAAGATTTAGATAATGTGCAGTTAGCAGATATTGCAAAAGCAGACAAATAATTTCTAGGGTAAATTCTGAAAACACTTTAACCAATGATAAGAGCAGCAGAGTTGTATAGTAGACTCAGTCACCATGGTGGTAACTGCATCTTCATTGGTTATAGTAATGCATAGATGTGGTGCATTACACATTAGAAACTAGCTCCCTGTTTGTTGGTTTTCTGACATCTACCAGTGTTGCTGGTGGCTGCCCAAACCATCTTCCACCAGTAACTCATACGGATGTTGCTGAATTCCATTGCATCAGCAATGTAGCTGTGCAGAATGGAAGATGTAGTGAAAGTTCTTGCTGGAATTCTTTTCCCCTCAAGGCTGGCTGGCAAAGAAGAGTGAGATGAAACCATGTTGGGGAGATATGCCAAAATGAACTGGTTCCAACCGGTATTCTAGCACTAGCCCTCCCAAGCATTAGCAGTCCAGTGGTCCACCCCAAGCATAAATAGTAATAGCATTTATCTCTTCTCCTTTTAGTGCAAAAATAGCTGATAACAAGAAAAACAAAATTACTTTGTCATGAAGTTATGAATCTACATCAAAGATAATTCAACATTTGCATGACTTCGGACACAGAGAAAGCTTCAACTACATATTTTGTAATATTGAATTATTTCAAATTTTTGGGAGATGTGATCAAAGGATTTAAGAATTTTTCTAATAAGGAAAATGTACAGGTCATAAATACAAGTTAAACAAAAAATGATTTTGACTGGATGTATGAAAAGACTTTTTTCATAATTGGTTAGAATAGTGTCATTGTTGATATGGAAACAACAACAATTAAATATATATATATATTCATTTAATAATTTTTCAGCAAATGGGGTTGTATATGTTTTAAAAATATTCCTACCTTTCTGGCTAGTTATGTATATTTTCTATTTTTCAAAATTCTTAACAGGACATTGTGAACTTGTAGGTGTTTTCATCTCTTCCTATCATTTATGCTGTTTAACGATTGTGTTATTTCTTAACCTCCATTCCACTGACTTGCAGTTATAATCACGTAGCAACCAGTCTAGGGTTTGAAATGTTCAGGCAGAGATCAATCAGTGTCTGGAGTGTGGTTAACCTTTGATTGATCAGTGCTAATCTGTGGCATTAACAACCAGTTTTTAACCACATACCATTGGCAATGAACCATGCTGATACTTGATGTCCACCTAAAACTTTAGCCATGTTATAGATGTTGCTAGATTTTGGAATGTAAAATATTATAAAAAAAAAAGCAATAAAAGAATAGTACATTATCTTGGAAGAGTAAAGCATAATGCATGATTTTTTTTCATTTCTTCAGTTTAGTTTAGTTACTATTTGATAAAGAGGTGAAAAATTCTCAATAATAGTATTTATATGGCATCAGGAAGTCATCTTAGGTTTTCCATAAACAGGTTAGGGAAATGTTTATTTACCTGGTTCATAAATTTTTAAACACTTAGATTATGCCTATTTTTTTCTTTGAAAGGTCATCTTGTGTTCTTTCGAATTTTACATTTCATTTTCCTTTACGTTTAAATTTTCAAAACCTTAAATAATTGTAAATGTCTTGTCTTAAGATTATAACCCAACTTAGCCAATTCTGTTTGCTTTAGACGCTCTGAATATTCAAGATATCTGGATCTAGGAAACCACTTGGGAACCAGTTTTAGATGCTTCCTAATCTGTAAACATTTCTTTTGAATGTGGCTGGAAATTTTCCGCCTCCATTGTCAGGCTGTATTGAATTCCCCGGATTTACGTTTAATAGGAAGTGTTTCTGTTCATACCTTTTACCAGCTTTGAATTGGTTTTAAAAATCTGTGTTGCATAGCTGGACTAAAGAGATTTCTTTCTCTGATTTTTGAGGACCTGAAATATTTCTGCAACAACTTCCATGGGTGAAGGTGGGCTTATGAATATAGAGGAAAAATTGTCAGAGTTGATGTCGCTTAGCCTAACTAGCAACCTTTCTCCTCCAAGTGGCAAAATTTGCAAACTCTTGGGATGCATTCCACATAATCTCCCTTTATATGCATGCAGTCTTCTGTTAATGTGTGTGTTACAGTTTGGGAATTATAAATGATTTTCTGGAGGAAGTAACTTTATGGTCACCTGCTACATATTCGAGTATTAACTTTATTTCTAAATAGACTTTTATATGGTGATGGTCGAGTGAAATACTGATAAGTGAAGGTCTTCCATGGTTGGTTTTTAAAATTCTTTCTCTAGTAGTTAAAAGTAGCTTCACAGGTTCCTAGAGAAGAGAAAAAGCTATCAAGATGATTCTTAAATTGATTAATATCAATGGTTGTAATTCATTTTATTCTGGCTAGTTCTATTACAAAGAAAAAATATTGTCTGATATCTGATTTTTCGTCTAATTGGTATTATGACCCCTAGATTTGTAACTATAACTTTTACTTTTTCTTCATTCTGTGAGTGGCATTCTTAACTGATTTTGCAGCTGAATGCAGCCACAGGTGCACATAATTTTTTTACATCTTTTGCAAATTGCATGTTTACTACATTGGTAGTTTTGTATAATGACATTCGGTGATCTGGTGATTTGGTTCTTAATGCTGACTAATAAAAACAGTCAGCAAATTTTGAAGAGGTTAATGCAGTACTGGTTCATTCACTTGTTTTCAATCTCTCCTGAAAGGTAAATGTGAACGGATGGACCACTTTCACTGACATTATATCAAGGTCTAAGAACAGACTTCTCTCAGCAGAGGCTGCAAGGTGCAGTGTTATCATTCAGCTTTTGGTGACTGAGTGAGTAGTTACTGAGGTATGGTTGGGGGATCTTGAGCAGTAGTGCAAACATTACAAGACTTATCTCCACCATGCATACCCAGAAAATCCTACTAGAACTGTTTATTTTTAGATGTGGGAGGAAACCCACGCTGCCTGTAAGATTGTCTTGAAACTTTAAACATATCAAAGACAACCTTTTTTGTTTTTTTAAGTTATTCAGTTTCAGATACCTTGTTTGTTTTAAAATGAGAAACAAAAAAAACCCTATTTAGGTAATAATTTGAAACAAACAAAAAGAAAGATATATCTGGTATAAGCAATGACTGTTTTTTTGTTACATACAAAGTTAGTAAATAGAGGTCATGCCCTCATATTTGACTCTGTTTATTCTTTAAACAGGGCTTTTTTTTTTTGTATGGTGCTTTCTACAAGAGAGACAACCCTAGCATTTCTGACCTTGACAGGGATAAACAGGATTTATCTCATTGTATCTTGTGATTTACACACAGTGTCACTGTTCCCTCTCTCTTTGGTAACAAAAGAAAATGTTTAGATATTTTTTTAATTTCCTTTTAAATTATTGTTGTTTTTTTAATGCTTATGTATATTCTTCTAAAAACCTATAATTGCCATTCTTAGACTATGTCCACTTAATCAAAATTCTCCCGAGGACAGAACATCTCTAGTTAGGTCTTTAAACTCTTACAAAAATAATGCCAAATTTGTTTGAATGTTGAAATGCTTTGGAAATATGCCTGACCAACATCACAAATTGGCAGATTGTTTGTAAATCAGGTAAAGCACACATTACCTGAATTATGATATTGGTAATGTGAGGGGATTTTTTTTCTTCCTGTTTGCAAATAATCAGATTTATATCAATTTGGGGTTATATATATGTCAGCCATTTTTGGTTTGGCTTGATGTATTTTAATTAAAAGATAAATTGTCTGTGGTTTTTATCTGGAACAAGATGATATTTACATTTTCCATCGTGCAGGTGTGTTGGCCAAGCCTAAATGTATTTTTGACAGATGTTTGCCTACCACCAGGAAAGATTTACTGTTTTTCACTTCCACACTTGTTCTCGTGTAGTTGTATTGCTGCTTCTATTATTTTGTGGATTCAGGAAACTGAATTTGAGTGGATAGTTTTTCTTGTCTCCTCCTTTCTGCCTTTGTTTTTAAAGAGTATCTTTACGTGTTGAGACTGTACATTCCAGAACTTTTGTTGCTCCATTAAAATCTTTTAATAAAAAGAAAATGAAGTATTTGTTTCTTTTTGTCAACTCTTTGTACAAATTTGTGCACATGCAACATGTGCAATGCATATAACATACAACAGAAGAAATCAGTTCTTAAAGTTTAGTTGTGCCAGAGAAAACATCTAGTTATCCTAACCCTTTCTTGCATCTTAACGAGGTAATAAAGTATAATTATGAGAAAGTTGCTATTGAAGATGCAAGATATGTTGGCTCATGGATGTCTGTACAGTGGCTAGTACAAATTTCATCTCCCATGAATAGTCTGGTATCATTCACATTATTTAAATATAATATTACAATTCTCTTAGTTTGAAGATTGTACTGAAAATAATGAGACCTAATTAATTTTTATTAACAGGTGTCACAACATTTGATAGCTTGGCTTTGATGTCTGTTGGAATGTAAAGACCACAATGTCATACTTGCTCAAGTGAAGCTGCACTCAACTCACTCATTATACAGTTGCGCATATACATTTTTAGGGTTTTCACCTCTTGTGATAGACACTATTTTGTTTCTACACCATTGCGGAGGCATAGACTGGCTCTCTTTGGCATGGTTTTTCTTCTCTCTCCTTCACCAGCTGGCTGTAAAGGTTTTCTGCCACATCTGAAAATGTAGATTTCTAGCAAGGAATTTCATTATCTGTGTTGGCAACAAATACTTCGCTGTCTTGGAAAGACCTGATCTCCCAAAAAGTACTATTTTGGCCAACAGCAGTGATGAAACATAGCCATGGCGAAACAAAATGGAAGAGGTTGAACTGATTCAAACACTTTCTTTTGGGCTGGTCTTGGTGTTTCCATGAGATGCTACATTTTTTTGCAAATGAAATCCCATTAGCCAGTCAATAATTTTTCAAAATTTGTCTGCTTCTGAGATTAAATTATTTATTTATCATGCATTTTGATGTGCTGAATTCAAATATAACAATCAAAATTGTTGATTGGCTATCGTTCCAAAGATACAAGAAATATATATCTTTTATCTTTATTTTAATTTCACATACTCTGCATATGGTTTACATAGATGGTTTTCAATCATAGAACACTTTTAACACTTGTAACACTTACTAAGCATTAGTTCATAGTTCAGTCCTTAATCAGTGTCTATGCCTTTTGGCTTGTCGCTTGTAGGCATTAAATGGAGCATCTCTTGTCACCATCCAACAGTAGTCTGCAAGCATTACTGGACTCCATTTGCCTTGATACCGTTTCTCCATGGCTGAAATATCTTTGTGAAATCACTCACTGTGCTCATCACTTACTGCTCCGCAGTTGGGTGGGAAAAAATCCAGATTTGAGTCCAAAAAATGAATCTTGAGTTACATATTGCATCCCATGCATTTATATGCCTTGATGAGGTTTTCCACCAATACCTTGTAGTTCTCTGCCTTCTTGTTTCCAAGAAATATTGTAGCCACTAACTTGAATGCTTCCCACGCCTTCTCCTTGCCACGCAGTGCACAGTCAAATTCACTATCGTGAAGTTCACGAATCTGAGGACCAATAAAAACACCTTCCTTTATCTTTGCATCACTTAATCTGGGAAATTTTGTAGTGAGGTACATGAAAACTGTTTCTGCTTTGTCCATTGCTTTGACAAAGTTCTTCATCAGGCCTAGTTTTATGTGTAAGGGTGGTAACAAAATCTTGCTTGATTCAACAAGTGGTGGATGCTGAATGATTTTCTTCCCAGACTCCAATGATGGACGGAGTGGCCAGTCTCTAATGACATAGTGGGAATCTCTCGCATGACTATCCCATTCACAAAGAAAACAGAAGTACTTTGTGTATCCAACCTGCAGACCCGTCACAAGAGCAACAACCTTCAAGTTGCCACTGACCTTCCAATGATGCTGGTCATAATTTATGCACCTCAAAAGCTGCTTCATGTTTTCATAAATTTCCTTCATATGGGCTGCATACCCCATTATGAAGCAAAACAGCTTTAAGACTTGTCTTGGATGAATCTATGAACAGCCTCCAGTCACATGGATCATGAACTATGTTGAGGGCTGCCATCAGACCACTGATATTGTTGCAGGCCACAAGATCACCCTCCATGATGAAGAATGAGTTGAATTCCTTTTGACGGTCTTGGAATCTGGAAACCCTAACATCATTTGCCAGGAGATTCCACTGCTGTAGTTTAGAGCCTAACAGCTCTGCCTTACTCCTGGGTAGCTCCAGATCCCTGACAAGATCGTGCAGTTCACCTTGAGTTATGAGGTGTGGTTCACAGGAGAATTTTTGGTCAAAATCTGGGTGGTGTGACATTGATGGTCTAGGACTAGAATCCCCATTCTCTTCCTCATCTGACTCAATTGAGAATGATTCTAGTGCATTGGGAAATGGTAGTCCTTCTCCGTGGGGTACTGGGCGAATAGCTGATGGAATGTTTGGATACTGCAGTCTGTTTTTTCTTCCTTGACAGACCTTTCCCAAGCAGAGGCATCATGCAGAAATAACAGTTGCTGCTATGATCTATTGGCTTTCTCCAAGTCATTGGCACAGCAAAAAGGCATATCCTTTTCCTGTTCAACTACCGGCAAAGATTCGTTGCACAAGTGTTACAGCATATGTGAGGGGCCCACTTCTTCTCCTGATCACCAATTTTGCATCCAAAATACAGGTGGTAGGCTTTCCTAACCATAGCAGTTATACTGCGCTTCTGCGATGCAAGTCACTTCACCACAAATGTAGCGGAAGTTATCTGCCTTGTTCACACAAGTACGAGGCACCTGAAAGAACAGAAGTAAAAACTAGAAGGTAAGAAGTAACAATACTTAATAACTTGATACATCAATATGTAGGCCAAATACAAAATACATAGTGTATTTAGTATTAGGCCTACATACACTGGGCATCTCAGCGACATCTAGACGGTTTGGTTTATAGAATAAATATTTTTTAGAATAAAAAAATATCAATATAAATTTATAAATAAATATAACTTACTCTTCAATGATAAGGTAAATTACTATGCACAACCACCTCGTTCGACAGCTGAAACAACACTGAAAGTGTGCGAGTCTGATGTACGCCGAGTATACATCTGCATGTTTGTACTCGTTGTGACAAAGTACTGTAACTTGAAAAACTAGAGCTAATCAACAATTTTAAACATCATTTCCATTCTCAGTGAACCACAGTTGGTCAAGATTGACTTCAATTGTTTCAGAAGCATTTTGACTGTAGACCAGTGTAATTAATTCTGTCTCAATAAAGTGAATGAATATAGTTATTACCTGCCACTTCAGCAGTGTAAGAAATGGTTTCCTGGACTATAAGCGATTGCCAATGGCCAGGAAAGCCTACTTGTGCATTGTGCTGATGGATTTAAATGTCAATTAAGTTGTTGGTGTTTTTTATCTCCATTTTTTTCTTTTGTTCATGCAACTCTGCAGGGGTGAAGGTAACAACAGAAACCCAAAATGTATGTAAATGAAAAAAAACAAAACTAAGCTATTTCGTCTTTTCTGTTAACAACTTTCATGTGGAAGTAATAGGCATGTACTTAGTGTTTAGTCCAAAAGACATTAAAGAACTTTGGCAGGTTTACATTGTTTCTCTGATAATACCTTATTGGTATATTCTCTACTTAAAGCTGGAAACAGAAAGGAAAATTATGCTACGTTACTCATAGCGGAACAAGATGAAACAAACGTTTATTTTAGCATGTGGAGAAAAAAGTCTCTCCTTTTCCCAGATGTGTACATTATACAGTTTCATATGTTGAGGATTCTTGCCCATTGCAAAATTACTTGATAACCTTAAGCTCAAAAGAATATTTCCACATGGAATTTGGCTTTTTTTTCCCCATAAACTGAGAAGAATGTCTTCAATCACCAAACCTTGTTGGTGGCGTGTAAGGACTGCACAGCCAGATTTGTGAATAACCACCTATAGCACGAAAACGACCAGAGACAGGTGGTGATGCTGCCGCCGTTTTGAAAGCTGTAGAAGGGTGTGTTTCAAGAATTAGCTGTTTAACCATTTCAAAGATAATGCATGACTTCATTGACCATCTGAAATAAAATAGTTGTCATCAGCCTTGCCTTAATCTCTGTTTTTGAAGGAACACCATATATGTATGTACTGCATCTTTTCTTGTGCAAGAAAGTTCTAAAAGATAAAATTAAATTGTCAAATATACAGGGAACTGTTCTTAATTTAACAAGGCTTCTGGTTGAGAGGCTCACGTTAAAGCTAGCTTTGGGAAAATCTTATTTCATTATGAAATCTCTTTGAAAACATGATTGATCCATGAACCAGACCTGGTCCAAGAGATCTTATTTACCATCAAAACCAATAGATAAGCAATGGTGACTGTTCATTAGAGCTCTGGAGCTGTCATTTTAATATGTGGTTCTTTTCCTTGAGAATTTTAGTATTACACAATGCTATGTTACTTCCAGTCTCATAAACACAATCAATAATTGCTGACTATTAATGCCCTCAGTACCATTGTCCACATCTTAAATGTATCCTTGAGAAAGGACGTTAATTCATCAGTTTGTTCAATGTGGATTTACTAAAAATTTTCAGGTTTTAAGCATTTGGCATATGCTAAATGTTAAAAGGATTATACCTGCAAAGGTTGAATTTTAAACATCCAAGTGAAGACTTTGGCTATCTACAGTTTTTATTACTATGGGGTTATAATTAGAAGTTAGCAGATTCTGGCATAGTTACATATCAGAAAAAGAAAAAAAATTCTAGTAATGGCATTAAATTATTGGCTTTTCCATGGGGTCCCTTACATCAGCTATGAGGGCTACACAGTAAATTGGTTAATTTGACAGGGCAGCCACTGGAGAATAAGCTGATGTTTCAGTGACCTTTTCCACGTTTTCACAAATTAAAAGGATGTAAGAAAAAGAAAAAAAAAAATTGCAGGGTCTATTTTTTTAAATAAACCAATGTCCACAAGGGAGGCAGTACTGATAAGGGAGCATCATCTTGCTATTGTTCACTAGAAAGTATTGCCAATCAATTTTGCCCTTCCAACTTTGGCAGGGAAATCCCTACTAGAACTCTTCACTTTTTAGATGCGAAAAGAAACCGTGCCAGGGAGGTACACTGAACCTAGTTAGTCCCCTGACTGTAGTAGTTCTGTGCTGCCCCCTGGAAGATGACATTACCAATAATGTCAACCATTGCAAGAGAATTTAAGCCTTTTTTTAAAAAAAAACTTTGTATTGACCTTATCTTTACCTTTATTTCACCTGTAATTCTTTAAAAAAAAGAAAACAAAACAACTTAAGAATGCCTTACTTAACAGAACTTGTCCTAAGAAGTTTAGTTTTGTGAGTAAACTAGATCTATTTTAAGTCATTTGGACCTGTGCGGATGATAAGATGACTGGTTCCTGCTGAACATTGTCATTTCGAATTTTTAATAAAATTAGCCAAATGCATTAGATTCCTGCTTAGGCAGATGACATTATCGTTTAAAGGTAAAAATGGTCCTGATGTTTTCCATTGATCCAGTTTGTGACAAATGACACGGAAGCTATTTAGTCATCTTGTTGAAGACTCATGACTGGGAATGGTAGGGTAGACACCATTATCTGACTAATTACATTGGATAAGCTCATCAGATTAATGAGGATACCAGAATAAGTGTCTTGACAAATATTGATTAGTGATATTAATGAGAAAATTAACAAAGGGCGACGAGTATGTATTAGTTTTTTCTTCTATTAACTCAACTAATAATTTTTTCTGGTCTAAAAATTAAAGAAAATGTTGATTTTGTATTTAAATCTTTTTTAGCCTTATGTTTCGGATAAAATGAAATGCTGTATACCTTTCCACATTTTTAGGGGTTAAAAAGAGAGTTCTTTTTCTAACATTTGCTACAAAGCAGACAAATTATTATTAAACTGCAACATTCTTTCACGTATAATCATGAACTGCAGTTTATTTTGAAGTAACTGTAGAATAATGATATAATTGGTTGTGTTTGAGTAATTTTGTTGATGATAACAGCAATGATATCATGATGTGTACACTTAAAAAAAAAAAAAAAGAATTTGCTACTACATATTCATCAGCTATTTGTGAACAAAGAACAAGTCATTCTGCAACAGCTGAGGTCTGCCCTGAGTCTTCAGTGTTGGTGATGACATTCCAACCACAGAATGGCTGGGAGAGCTGTCCATAGTAAGGTCATATGGTACTGGAAAGACCCACTGTTGAGTCACCTCTCTGTACCCAGTACCTTTATCATGCAGGTTGTTGGTTTTCTTCATTTATCAGGATGACAGGTGTAAATTGGTCATTCATCTGAATCCTATTAGATATCTGCCTAAATATAGCAATGGGTAGTAATAATAAAACCAGATGAAGCTGGTCAGAACCAATAACCAAAGTACTTAAGCATCATTTTTCAGTGGACATAATATAACAGCAGGTTGCAAGCAGGATCTAGGACAGGTCCAGTTGTCTGCAGTTACAAAGGTCTGATGCTAGGGACAACACATTCCTGACCATTGATTTTTCTGAAATGAAAATCAATGAGTGTCAAGCTGCTCTGACCAGAATTCTAGACATGATCAGTATGGATATGGTTATGATTAACCAGGAGAATACCGTTAACACATGTATACATAGTGGCCTTCTGCATTAATTGGGACATCTCCATAAATCAATCTGGCCAAGATTTACATAGTTCAGATGTAATTATGTATGAATTGGATGTCTTGATGGGCAGATAACCAGTGTACACCATCACCATGCTGAAAAACAAGCAAATACTACAATAATTCTGTTTACTTTAATCTATTCCACCTATTAACAGTTCTATCACACAACAAAAATTTTCTGATACCTAACCATGGTAGAATCCCAGCAAACATGACCTCCTACTATTAGTAATTGTAGATAGCTTTAAAAAAAAAAAAATCCATCCACATGATCAAGATGCCTAATTATTTTACAAACCTTCATTAGGTTTCTGCTGCTATGACTAAGTGCCCTTAACTAAATAAGGGGAGGTATCCCAGCCACAAACCTCTGCTTACAATGCTTAGCTATGGAGTTATGCCTTCAAGTTGATTGACATCAAAATTGATGTGATGAGCCATGTAATAAATAACGAGGCTATTTTTCAGATAGACTGTATTAGCTTGTTCACGGCTGTTACAGTTAAATGTAATGGTGCAGTTTAAGACATTCTATCAGCAGCACCACCACCTCCAGGCATCATGACGTGTCAATGCTCATCTGACCAGGGATTAAAGAGAAAGCAGAATTTCACTTTTACACCTGTTTCCTTGCAATCTCCTGCCATAAAACTGCTTTGCCAACATACACAAGGGATGCTGCCGACCAATTAATAAAGCCTGAATTGGCTTTTGTACTAGCGTTTAATGAGAGAGAGAAAAACAGACTGACAAGTAGTGAAAGAGATGGACACGTTGTCACATCTCCGCTAATGCTTCCTTCCTACAGACTGGCAAAGGAGTTAGTGAACATAGAAATAGTATGTCATTACTGGGCAAGGAATTTTACCAATCCTTCTGTAATAACAAGATAAATTTATACAACAACATTATTTCCAATCATCATTCACCATAATATTCCCACTCCACTTTAACTGTTGCAGGTGTTCTAGATCTGTCAGCAACTAGAATAGGCTAGATAATTTTGCATTTGAGAATAATTCATCATTTTAATCTGATCGTTGTATATTATGTAGTCACAAACTTACGTGTGCCATATACATTTTGAGTTCTATGAAATTAAAATAATAATAAAAAGGTAAGGATGCAAAACAAACTGGAACTATCTGGCAATAATATACAGTCTCCTCCAGTGTATAATTACAGGTAAATGATTTTATTTTACCTTGAAATTAATTAAAACTGCTAGTTATAGTATAAAATGGTTTATTTCCAACCAAATTACGTGCAGGCAGACTGACCTTGGTAAATGTATCAGTCTCTGTACTGCAAATACATTTTCATTGATTTTAAGATGTACATGTTAAACTGGAGCTAAGAAACTTGTATGGTGGATTGATTTTGAAATGCTAGAGCCTATTCATGTACCTTGGAAATGTATATTTACAGGATGTCAATAGTCACTTCCTGTTGCTATGCAAGCACACTCAAAGGGTTAAAAATAAACAAGTTTAAGTTTCATCCTCAATCATCAATTACTTTCAGAATGGCTTCAGAATCTGACAGTTTTACTGATAGCCAATTTTTCAAACTTTATAGAGCATCAGGCTGTGTGAGATGATGTACTGCTTTTTAAAAATCTCTCTGGACCAAGAATTGACTTGGTTTTTCTAAAATAGCTTTTGTTTCATAATTAGTTTTTTTTGCACACCCCTACCCAAAGCGTTTATAGGCTAAGGACATAAATTAGTGCCAGGTAAGTGCTACTAAACCATAATGAAAAGGTGGGGACAAAAGGAAATCATTTAAACCAATTGCAGATCCATCAAACCAGCTTCTTATCTGTAATCAGATAACAGTACAGAGTTTTCCTTTCCAAAAAATTTGGAAATTACCATAAACTCCTTAAGCCTGGGAATCTTGTGGTTAAATATATCCCATCCCCCCTTTCTGTAAGAGATTTGAGTATTGCATAAAAAGGTAAAGATAAACAATTCTGCACCATACATATTAAAAAGGGGACTCTCCATAATTAATTAATCTTATCCACAAGAGATACTGTTTATTGTGGATGAAAAAGCATTAGTTTGTTCTACAGTGAGTATATTCATATTAATATATGACAACGCAATGATATCTGGAAGAGAAAACAATATATGTTCTAAAATTATTAATCATGGAGCTTCAGTTGGTGTTTTAAAATTCTTTATCAAGAGTACCTAAAGATGGCAATTGATATAATATAATACATACATTAATGATAAAAGAAAGATAATCATTCTTAAGGTACTAATGTTTAAATTCAGTTCTTTCTACAATGATGTAATAAGAGATCATGCAGATCCTTATTCATCTTTAGTATAAATAGACAGTCAGGGGACAAATCTCTGTCAGTAAACAAACTGACCTCTAACAGAATATTTATAAATTTATAAACGATCAATGATGGTGACCCATATCATCATCAAAGTTGCTCATGATGAATATTGCAGGTAAGTTAAAGATTTCTAGCAATGTATATCTAAACAAATTTCTCCTAAAAAAGTTTAAACTTCCTAGAAACTATTCTACTAGTCAAAAAACCAACCTAAATCCCAAACTCCTATACTAGATGTAAAATATTGGTAGTTGTGCACCAGTGTTCTCCATACTTCCACTCTGGAATGAAGAACACATTATCCTAAGGAGACTGACTGAATCAAAGCAGCTATCATTAAATACCCAAAAAACTGCAGAGTCTTATGAATTTATTTTATTTGGTTTTTTAGTCAGACTAGTCTCAGTTGCAATGATAACTTTTCTGGAATCTAGAGCAGCCAAATCAGTGTGGAATATTTATTTATTCAACTGTCTGTTGTACCGCATGCTACCCTTCAAATTCTTCTTACTCAGAACAAGATAACCCACAAAAACTGTGATGCACATTAATGCACTTGCATTAATTTAACCCTTTGTGGTGACAAATTCGTATTTCTTCAACTCTGTGTTTTGCATTACGAGTTGGTGACTGAACATGCAGTTAATTCAACACAAATGTTAGTGTTTCTAGGCTGGGAGAATGCACTCCAGTTGGTATAAGTTAAAAAAAGAACGACAGACATGGTATATGAAGGGTTAATGGTTCAGTGTTGGCAAAAACTACGAGCAGCCCCATAGAGGAATATGTTGAATTAAACAACTTCATTAATGTAAAAGATGTGATGGCACAGCTGCTTTAATATACAGTTTGCTCAGTAAATAGCTGTAACATACCAGTAATGTAGAAATACTAAATTACGCTGGGTTCTACTAGTGAAAATCACTGT
Source organism: Nautilus pompilius (assembly GCA_018389105.1). Classification (NCBI taxonomy): domain Eukaryota; kingdom Metazoa; phylum Mollusca; class Cephalopoda; order Nautilida; family Nautilidae; genus Nautilus; species Nautilus pompilius. Next base: position 170,312 of record JACATO010000669.1, read on the forward strand.
TATTTCTAAAGTCTCAACCATAAGCTACAGAACTTAAGCTAAGCAGACAATCATTAATTTCCTCCCAAAAATAGTCTTTCACTTTTCAAGTAATGAAACCTATTGATATTTTGCCTGTTTCAAATTACAATAATATTGCTACAAAGAGGGAGAACAAAATCAATGGTACCTTGTGTTCTAGGAAAAGCACAGTAACAAGTATTGGTAATCAAATGTTTTGCAAGCATTGAAGGAATATTTAATGATCTTACAGAATGCAGAGCGCGAAAGCTTAAACGTTTTTTAACCTGAAAATAGGATTCATCCCATGTAAGCAAAATTAGAAAAAAAGTAGTTTTGTTCTCATACAATAAATAGAAAAAAAAACTATGATCCTATTACAAATTAGAGGCCATCTTTGCAAAATGTCTCATGCAATCAGTAGAAGTTCTCTTAGGTTTGTTCACACATAAGCTAGTTATACTGCAGGTAAGTCTACCATTGATTCCTCTGGTTTTTTTGTTGTTACCACAGATACCCACCATTTTTCATTTTGCATCCAGCTGTCTGCGCTGTAGTTACTGATGAAAGGCCCAGTTTTGGTCGTTCAAGAGGCTCTGCTAAAAATGTTACTTCCTGTTCCTCTGTAGTTAGAAAATTACGATGAAGGCTGCAGTAGAATCAAAACTAACCTTCATCGGAGGTAAGCAGGGTGGCTACCGGCCTGTGCAAATGGAGGGTCTGGGTTTGACTCTGGTCTGGTCTGATCCAGTTTGGCATACCTCACTGGTGTGCTTGCTTCTCAATCACCTTCACCAGTCAGCTGCCGTGTAGGTATCGGTGGAGAGAGAGAGAGAAAAAAAAAACAATAAAACAACAGAACTTTGCCTGATTTTTTTTTTTAAAATTAACACTGAATTAATACTACATTTTAACACAAAAAGAAAAACCAGGGCAAGAATAAAACAAAATTAGAGAGTCCGTACACAAAGGTCAATAAACCTAAATGAACATTTCAAAAAAATCAGCTCAGGCACATGCTGCTGTAAAAAAATACCACATAAATCAGAGAAAACAAACCACTAAACACGCAGATTTTGATGAATGGAACAAATGAGCTCTATCCTGTATCTTTGACATCATTTAACTAAAATTCATAGTCAGAACCGAGAAGAATATGGCTTAATGAAGCTGAATTCTCCCTTCCAGATAAACATAGTATTTCTCTTACAGATGCCCACATAGGTAGTCTGACAGGGCTGACATTCAGTCACATAGGTAGCGCAAGATCTATCCAGAACATTAATTTGATCCGTAAATGGAAGAAAGAAAACAGTACTAAATTGGTATAGGACAAAAACAAGCTTAATTAAAGATTTCCATTTCTTAAGTAGCATACATAATTTCACAAGATATCTATCTTTAACGTTGTAGTTTCACAGTACTCATGTCTGTTCAGTGGATCTTTGATTATATAACAAGAGTTTGCTGTTGATTCTGATTGATTTGGTTGCATTCAGGGAAGTCTTTCCTAAATTCTTGCATTCTCTCAAATGAAACTCGGAAAGGCAGCAACACGATTAGCATAGGAGAGAAATTTGTCTTTGGAATCATCCATATGCATCTTGTGAATATTCTAACATACATGGTGTGGTGGCCTACAAGATCATGCATGCTCATGTACAGGGGTCACCAAACTATGGCCCGCGACGTCAGTTCATCAGGCCCGCCGACGGTACTTGCATTTGCGTGATAAAACGGATGGAACACGAGATGTTGTGAAATAAAATTTTTTAAATTTTTTCATGGATAATTGACACATCATGGGCAAGAAGGCTCAGAAAAATTCCCTGGTCAAGGTGTTAATCGAGCTGGTCTCTAGGCTGTTTTCTTCACCCTTTATTATGGCTACTAAGAAAAGAAAAGTGGACGCTGAGTGTCGCGTTTTCAATGAAGAATGGGGAGTAAAGTACTTCTTTGTGGAAACAAAGGACCAGAAAGCTAGTTGCGTGGTATGCAGCGAAAGTGTTGCCGTTTTGAAAGAGTACAATCTTCGGCGTCACTATGAAACAAAACATCTATCAACATATTCAAAGTTTTCTGGAAAGTTACGCTCTGAGAAATATGAGTCCATGAAACGTGGTTTAGAAACTCAAAGAAATCTCTTCACGAGAAAGTTTGCTGAAAATGAATCTGTCACTCGTACAAGTTACAAAATAGTGCATAAGTTGGCAAAGCGAGGAAAACCGTTTACTGATGGCAACTTCATCAAAGAGTGTATGATGGAAGCAGCAAATGACTTGTGTCCTGAGAAAGCCGATTTGTTTGGAAGCATCAGCCTTTCGGCAAGTTCAGTTGTGCGGAGAACAGAAGAACTTGGAGAGAACATAGTGCTACAGATACGCGAGAAAGCTAGGAACTTGTTGTGGTATTCTCTGGCGCTGGATGAGTCTACTGATCTCTCGAGTACGTCACAACTTCTTGTGTTCATTCGTGGTGTCAATTTGGACTTTCAGATAACGGAAGAGTTGGCATCCGTTTGCTGCATGCATGGAACAACAACTGGAAAAGACATTTTCATGGAAGTGCAGAAAACTTTGCAAGAATATAACCTTCAGTGGAATCAGCTTCGAGGTGTTACAGTTGATGGAGGAAAAAACATGGCTGGAGTGAGGAAGGGTCTGGTCGGGCAGATCAGGACTCAGTTGGAAGATTTGCAAATTCCGGGCGCTCTGTTCATACACTGCATCATACATCAGCAAGCACTCTGTGGGAAAGACTTGGATATTTCTTGTGTACTGAAACCAGTCGTTTCTGCTGTGAACTTCATTCGGGGACATGCACTCAATCACCGTCAGTTCCAGGCTTTTCTTGAAGAAATTGATTCTGATTTCTGTGACTTGCCTTATCACACAGCAGTGAGGTGGCTCAGCTGCGGTAAAGTCCTGTTTCGTTTTTACAAGCTCCGAAACGAAATAGATGTTTTTCTCACTGAAAAAGATAGAGCTGATCCACAGCTGTCAGATCCTACCTGGCTGTCAAAGTTGTCATTTTTGGTCGACATTACATCCCACTTGAAACTTCAGGGAAAGGATAACCTCGTCTGTGATCTCTACAGAATCATCAAAGGATTTTGGAGAAAGCTGTCATTGTTTGAAGCACAACTGGAAGGAGAAAACTTCTCTCATTTTCACTGTTTCAAAGAGTTTTGCACTACAATTGCTGAAGATGTCAACCTCGATTTTCCTAAAAAGATTATTCGTGACTTGAAGAAGCATTTTTTGGAGAGATTTTCAGATCTCGACAGAATTGAGAGTGACATTCTTCTGTTCCAGAATCCGTTTAACTTTGATGATGTGTCAGTTGAACTACAGTTGGAGCTCATTGATTTGCAAGCAAATGACTTGTTGAAAGAGAAGCACAGAGAAGGAAAACTTGTTGAATTTTACCGCTTCTTACCTGATGTTGAGTTTCCGAAATTGAAGAAATTTGCCGCTGGTATGGCATCATTGTTTGGAAAAACTTATGTCTGTGAGCAAACATCTTCAAAAATGAAGTATGTGAAGTCAACACATCGAACGAGATTGATGAACATTTGAAAGCAATTCTCTTGATTGGATGCAGCAATTCCAAACCAAACATTGATGATATCTTGAAAGCCAAACGTCAGTTTCACAAATCTCACTAACCTTTTTTGCTGCTTAGTTTGTAAGATTCGGATATGTGCACACTAGGTCTGATGTATCTATATTTTTGCTAACGTCGCCTTCTTTGATAACTTTTTAGTAAATAAATATGTTGGTTGTCTTTGTTTTTTGTGCATTGCACGCCACTCACCCATGATTAACATGGAATGCTAAACTTAGTGTTTCGTCTTTTTTCCCAGAGCCTTCGTTCTGGCTTGCAAGTACTGAACAGAATGATTATGCGGCCCGCGCTCGTCATTCTTTCAGTTGTCCGGCCCACTATGAAAAATGTTTGGTGACCCCTGCTCATGTACATCCTGTAGTGGTTTTTCCAGGGTGATTTTGTGATCATGCCTACAATTTTCAACTGATGCCTCGATTACAAGATTAGTTGTCCAGCAAGAAGTTTATCATTGGAATCTACATCGCTAACCTTGCGTAGTATGCTCACCTTAACAAAGGGTGGAAAATCACTTTACCCTGTGGGCCAAATAAATGCTGCTGGCATTGCTATTAAACTTAATAGTTTTGTGTAATTTCTAATTGTATGTATTAGATTTACAGACATACTTTGGTCAATGATCATCAGGATATAATGAAGACCCCTTTGCATATTTGTGTTATCTTTTCCCTAAACAAATTTATCCACATGCAATAAAAATCTACTCACCATGGAGAATGAGACTGCACAGCAACCAGGTACCTGACATCATGAAAAAGTACAGCAATTAAAAAAATACAAAAACAGGTAATAAGCAATGCACCTGAATTATCTCTCTTAAATCCTATAACTACTTACCACATGTTAAAACAATATCTCCATAATGTCATTTCTATTGGTTTTTAGCTAAATCCTGCAATGCATAAATCTTATATGGAAAGATAAATGATAATAAATAAATAATATATATATATTAAAATCAAAATAAAAATTGTGCAATTTAGAAATAACAAAAATTGCAATTTTTAATAAAAATGCTTTCATTGGGGAAATAAGAATATAAGTTAAATATGAGGATTGCAAAAAGATTAGAAAAGAAAAGATATTGAGAGAACAGAGGATTTGTAGCATGTGGGTGTGTACATCTGCACTTTGATGACATTTTACTGAATTTTTTTGAAGAAATAGACCATGCACAAAAGCTGTTAAGTAGAGCATAAAACAGAATGATGAATTTATGGAACTAAGAATTTAACAACATGCTGATGGAGAATGGTGTGTGTGTGGATATAGATTAAAAAAGGTCTTAATCTTTGTCTGTACAAAACCAACTAATGGTAAAAGTGATTTGTAGGTGAGAAATGTGCAGTACCTTGTTTGAGGTATTTTCCTGTTTGTGTACAAGCTGCAAGTTGAATGGTGCAGGCCTCTGGCAGAATGTGGCTGATTGGGAACAGGAAGGAAATCCATGCGGAACAAGTTGATGGTACAGAGAAGAGACAGAACCCACAACATGGGATGGACAGCACCAGGGACTGAATCACTGGAGTTACCAAGCATGCCACACACACACACATACAATGCCCTAAATGGCTGAACCAAAGGGGGGGGGGACCAGTCTGTTTGTTTGTTTTCTTCTTCTCCTCTTCATCATCTCACTCGGAGCATCGCTGACACCTTATGATACTGTGGCCTATGCTTTTCGGCTTTGTCTTAACTCTTTTCATCTAAAAGTTACAAGCAATAGTTTTTTTGTTTGTTTCTCTTTTTCCAAACAAAAACCAGCGAGGATAGATAGGAGCGCCTCTGGTGTCAGTTTCTTTATTTTAAAAGAAAAACAAACTCTTTTGTCAGACAGCATCCTATGTTATCTATAACTGTTTGGAGTACTCAGGGAAAAAAAAAGACCATTCTTCGTTCTAAAGTGAACATTAATTCCAGCTACCTGGTCATTAAGATATCTGAACCTTAACAATTAACCAACATGTCCACTCATAGCAGAGAAACTGGATTTATTTTTCGAAGTGTACAATAGGCATATACCACCACAATTTTATTTAAAAAAAAAAAATTACAAAAATGCATTAAGCCGAACATTTTCATGGAATGTGGAAATTTTGGATATTCAAAGACAGAAAGAAATCAACAAAACAAGTGATAGCTATGATCCCATGTAAATTAAGTTTTTACATTTCAAATGGCCAGTTTCCTTTCCAAACCATTTCAAAAAAATGTCAATGAATGGGAAGATCTAATATCTCTATGATAGTTTCCGGTAAATACCTAAGATTTCACAATGTTGAAATTAATTTTATGAAATTACAAATAACACCTACCATTGTTTAATGCCAACCAATCTCCACCTTATCATTGTTCCCTTTCATTAGAACCAGCCCTTTAAATTTCCCGAATAAGAGATCATATTCCTTTAGCATGACCATCTTTTTTTGCATTAAGGGTAATCTTCAGTAAAGAGAGTTATTACCATGTTACTGTAGTTCTCATTTATCTCCCCCTCTAAACAGAGCTTTTCAATCTATGAGCAAAACCCAACAAGTAAACATTAAGGCAAGTTAGCTTTTGAGAAAATTTTGTACAGTGAAAGCCAAGAAATACAGTTGTCTCATTTTATATAAAACGGCAGAAGATAATATATCACAATAGTTTAATGAGTTAATCAAAAAAACTTAACCCAATACAAGTGTAATATTTTTAAAACAGTTAAATATGTGGAATTCAAAAAAAAGGCACAGAGTAGGAATATCAATACGACATCTGACTCAGCTTCCAGCAGGCCCTCTTTCTTGATGCTAAACAAACAAACCTTACATCAAAGTTTAGAGAATAATCTCTAGGATGAATCTGTAAAGAGATGGAAGCTACAGATAGTTATCATGAAGTCAGTAAGTCAACAGGTTTTAAAATAAATGTATGGTCTTGAAAGGAGTTCAGATGAAGCCGCTGCAAAAGTTTCTTCCCTACTTTTATCACATGGGGACTTGTATAACAGGACAGAACTTTAAACCTAGTTTTATTTATTGGTACTTGGTATTATTTGAAATGTAAACATTAAAAAGAAAGAAAAAAAGTGGGGATTTTTAACAGGCAGAAAGAGAGATTTGTATTAGGACATTGTTTTGGTAAACAAGAGAGATGTTAAAACATACATGTATGTTATTTACAATTGTCCTTCATAATTTGAGTAGGCAACCTTCTGAGTTATGTTTCCTTGGGTCTGGACATCATCAAATGACTTCTGTAGTTTAGTTAATAAAACAAAAACAGAGGGGTGCAGCAGTTAAAGGGGAGGTACAAATTTATAATACTTGGGGACTTTAAATATCAGAGACCTCAGTCTACTAAGTTGTATACATCATCATAGTTCAGATAAAACCTCTTGCAACATTTTGGATAACGTTGGCTTTACATTAAAAAAAAATTCTAACAGGGTGTATAAATCAAGATAAATTCCCAGTTCTGGATCTAGACATGTCATCCTGCAATGTCTGGCCACAGTTGAGTGATACCAGCTTGCGAACTTTAAAGGATCTTCTGCCATAGTGCTGTACGAAATGAGATATGGTGATGGAAAAAAAAAAGATGATCAAGAATTAAGTTTGAAACTAAAATGATAATGATAATGATAATCCACGCCAGATGAGAAACATCTGAAAACAATTGGTAGTTCAGAGGGAAAAGTTTTAGAAGTTTCTAGAATTTTCCTCTCGGTGAAGGGTTTAAAAAAATGGGGGAGGAGGGGTTAAAATATTAATAATAATAAAATCAAACTGATGCCGATTCTGTTGCTATGTTGGCAAGGTAACAAAGCGTTAACCATCCAAACGCATGAATAGATAAAATGGTATCCATCCGTATCACTTAGTTTTATTAAAGTTAATATGATGTTTCTGGTGAGTAGACAGATTTGTAGAAACAGGAACAAACCAGCATCATTCATGAGTTTTCTTCCCTTTCACAACCTGATATATGATAAAGGAAATGGCTCAGGATTTATACAATCCTGAAAGAGAGAGATTTATTTAATTATTCTTTTTTTTTAAAGACTATTATAGGATATGAAATCGTACAGGTGTACATGGCCAGAGAGAGGGATAACGTATTTCTGTGCATGTGATCTAAGGAATTACTGCAATAAAAATACGTCAGTTTATTTTTTGGTGGGTGGATGGGTGGGGCTGTCAGTTAGATTTTTTCTAGAAATAAAAAAAAAAAAATAAAAATTAATTACAAAAGGAAAAGCAACACTCACTTCCTCCCCCCATGCCTACCTCCATTGGAGAGCATGAAAACGGTATAATTACTCCTCCCCTGCCTATACATTAAAACCACTGCTGCATTAGATAGTTTTCCTACCTTTTGTCAACAATAATCCATGGATGAGCTCTATTTCCCATTTCTGTTCATCCCCCTTACCACAATGCTCAATGATCACCCGGAATCCACACTGCGTCATTTCTCTGTCTTCGCTGATCCCAAGCATCACATACTCTGCACGTGCTAATTCATCTTTAAAGTACTTACAGAAACTTACGGTTGGAGACAGAGAAAAGGATCAGGAAATTACATCGCACTGGGATAATTCAGCTTTAATTTGTGGGGAGGGGGCTAGTCAAGACTGTGGAAATGTCTGTTAAAGGCTTACAATAGTTAGAAAAGCTTATTGCATTTATAATCAATGTGCATACTGCAAGCTTAGGGGGAGGAACAATAAAAAAGGCGCACACAGTCCGGTTTTAAAATATTCCTTTATGGTGAGCTTTCTGTTCCTGTGGGAATCAAACTCTGAAGTTTAGCAAGACTGAGGTGAATTTTACCAACAGCATGGTGAAGCTAAGTAGCAGCTCAGATCAACGGACTTGAAGATGCTACCACATGTAATATTAGGCAGAATTACCATTTTCACACACACACACACACAAAAACAATCTCCTTTACCAAATACAAGGAAGCGACTGAACTGCTATGGCCACAATCCATGAAGCAATTACATTTTATTGACATTGGGAAAAAGAAACACCAACTATCAAAAACAATTTGGTTATTTACGTCATCTCCCCTAAACAAGTTCATATGCATTTCTGATGTGGGGAAGCATTAAGTCAGCCAGTCACATTCCTTTTTAACTCTAACTGTTTTCACTTTGTGCTTCCTTTTAACTTTTAAGAGAACTTCAAGGCATAACATTATTACTGCATAATGGCAAGAACCAGTCTAGAGCATCTGTATCGTAAACACAAGAAAATCAGGAGGACATCGTCTTAGACCAAGTAATATGGATGTTCCAAACTAGTATTTAACAACTGAGAAATTGAAACATGTGGGAAAGCCAAAGTGCCCTTTGGTTCCCTAAGATTCTAAAAGTTACAAAAAATGTGCCCATGCTGGAAGATCAAAAATGACCAATCAGAAAGAGTAATTTATAGAGCAAATCGTGCACAAAAATTTTTTAAAAAAAATTGTGTCCAGTTCTGATGATGATTATTATTATTATTATTATTATTATTTTGCACTGAATAAAAGTATGATAAAGTTCATTTTGAGAAAAGAAAAAAAAAATGAAAAACAAGGGATCTGCTTGGAGCTGGCCCTAATTTATTCTCCAGACTGACAAGACTTTTGTTAAAGTACATACCCACAAAAAAAGGAAAAAAAAAATATAAAATAATTAAATAGAATAACATCACCAGCCATTGTAACCCCCCCCTACCCTTTTTGGAATGCATGCTTATCAAGTAAAACATCCAGGAATGCAGTAGGAGCTTGTACTCGTCACCATGAGGCTTTTCTTGGCCAAATAGGATTATGAAAACACAACTGCGGCTTCTCAGTTACTTTTCATCTTTCAATCAGCATTGTTTCTTCAAGCACTGACAACAACATGTCCGCTCCATGACGAACTTTTGAACTCTCGTGCTGAGAGAGCTCTTTCGCAGTTTCAGCAATTCCAGTTTGAATCAGTTCTTCTTTCAAATTACCTAGAAAAAACAAACTCATTTGATTTATAAAGCTACCATGATAAATGTAATTACTGCATCCATTAATAACATCTTAAACTGAAAGTGATTACTGATGCGTGTTGCCTAATTATTATGGCAACGTACTGTATAATCTGTGTGAAGGCTCTGCTGCAATAATTTGACACCTGTCACTATTATATTAGCTTATGGAAAATAAGGACAAGCGGTAAGGTGAAAATCTTTCTGTAAAGACTTAGTCAATCAAACTACTTACAATATAAAAAACCTCTGCTCTATTTGGCATTGAATCAACAAGAGTTTCTATCAAGGTCTGATCCAGAGGTTTCCCATATCCAAGAGAGAACTTCTTTGATTCCATGATACTGGTGAGACATGGTTGGGTTGCTCTCTCAGGTGACAATTCCATGAGATTCATATAAAGGCTTTATTGACCAAAGGAAGATGAATGTCCTGATTTCTTCCCCAAACTGGTAACACAAGGTGTGGCATCATATACCATCTCCATAAAGAATATGGGCATCTAATCTCAGTGTGACTTATCTGTATAATGGCAGGAGATATATCTTTAAAGTGGCAATGCACCTGGAAGAATTGAGACATCAAGACTGCAGCCCATACCATGATACTCCTACCTCAGTACTTGACTGTGGGCTAAGGTCTGTTAGATTTTCTTTAAGCCAAGATGTGACCTGTAAATGTGAAATGCTGAACCATGGACAGAGAGAAAGAGAGAGTACCCACTGCCAATAGTTGAGTGTCTTACCAAACATGTCACCTGACCAGACCTTTTGAAGTGTTTTATTCTTATTGGACTGAAGGGATTTCTTATTTGTTATACGCCATCCATAATCAAGTTTGTGAAGATGTTGATGGACCATTCTATTCTTTGGCTCATTTCTATCTCATGGGTGATGTCAGCAAGAGAATCTTGACAGTGAATGCAGACACAGTCAGCTTATTCTTGTTGTGATGTCATTGTTGAAAACTTTCTAAATCAGTTTCTTGCAGAAGTGACATTTCCAATAATATTGGCCAGATATCCAAAAGAAATATCAAGATCTTTGTCAGTACATCAGTGACTTTGATTTATAACATAAGGATCCACCTGAGTGTTCAATGTACAAATAATCATACCAGGGACATGAATTGTGTGCTCAGATACACTCATTTATAGAGTTGACCAAATTAATATGGCAGACACTGTATGTGTATAGAAGCAAATAAAACTGCTGATACCCACCCTGCATGGTTGTGAGGAGTCCTGTACAAGCCAGCAGACTACACTGAGATAGGTGAGGTGGTGATGGTGTAGCTAGAACAACAAAAAAACAAAAGCTGATTTATTGGAAATAGCACCCAGTGATTAGTGGCAGATTATGAAATTGTAGCATTGCTAGGAAAGCAAACTATTACTGTATAGATGGGTGTCTTATTCTCTGGCGTACTCTACTGTATTGCTGGGACTTGGAACCCTAGCCGGGTGTTGTTGAGAGGTTTCCTGAGGTTGCTTGCTCTGTCTTTTGACTAGAAGTGAAAGAAAACTATGTAAAGTCCGCATAGATGGAGCGCTCACTACTGACAGACAGAAAGATGGATGGATAGATAGATAGATGGCTCAAGTGACTGACAACACAAAAACAGCCTAGATCTCTTAAAGGTCAAACCATGGTGGTTGTACTACTATGACAAAGGAGAGTCATGTGCTACACTATCCATCATCTATTTTTACTCTTTCATTAAGTTGTATAGTGCATGAATATTTGTTAACTGGTAATCAGCATGCTATCATTGTAGAATCCTATATTTACTTATTTATTTGAGTTAAAAATTAATACAAATAAAAATGTTAATCTTTGTTTATCAATTTTCCATGTATCTGGAAAAAAAAAATCATTTATTTTCTGGGTTAAAAGCGATATTTAAAAAAAAGTTTATTTCCCATTCTTCCTTCCACATTCTGCCTCAGGTATAGGATTAATGGAAGATGCTAATAATCATGAAGTTTGCAATGCTGGAGTGACTTGCTGAATAGCTGTTGACAACCAAATCTGATTTATGAGCTAAAATAATAAAAAAAAAGTCCAATGCCAATTCAACAACAGTAGTTGTTCAGCCAGGTGTGAGTTTTCTTGCATCTTGGTATCTGTAATATTGTATCACTGACCGATAACCTGACAACTTTGTTGCTATTACGATGTCTGGAATATGCAAAAAAAAACAACAACAACAATCCGAATGATAACAATGATGCGCATATACACATCTGCCTTATCTAAATGGAATAATAAGCACTGCAGCCTTGTATCCAAATGCACAAGAATGAGAACTAAAAATTCATAGTGGACAAATTAATTAGTAAGTACAAATTTTTAAAAGGACACACAGGTAGAGAGAAGAGACTGACTCACCAGTGAAATACTTTGAGGAAATATTTAGTCATATCTAATACATATTTCCAAGTGTTTGTGCATTTGTTTGTTACTCTTTCACGGCGAAACCAGAGCACCTGGAGGCCCAAACTTTGGGTGTAGGTACCTCATAATCTGGGCAAGGTTTTAAGCTACCACACATTGACCTTGAAGGCTGTTTTGAGGCCATCAAAGGCCACTTTTCAAAAGCCTTATAGATTACCTACCCTTAGTTCACTATACTTATTCAAAATAGGCAAACTAGCAACCTCAAATTATAATGAAGGTGCCTCAGGGTACCAGAGCCTGGCCTCAAAAGCCAACAAAGACTACCTTCCAAGGTTCAGAGTTATTACAGCTTCACGGTGTTTATTCAACTCAGAAAAGACCACAGATTTTGATTTTTCAACATTTAGCCTTGAAAACCATCAATAGCAGTTTTTGATATCATATGTTCAAGAGTTGGCCAAAACAAAAATCTGTTTCACTTTTCACCTCAAGAGGCCCTTATGGAAAAACGTTAAATGTAAGTGTACAGCTTGTAGAATGTTAAGAAATGTACCATCAGCCTCAGTTCAATGATTGCATGTTTAAACAAACAATTTCTGTTCTTCAAGTTAATATAAAGCCTTTTTTTATAAAAGCCATTTTATCCTGTGCAGCACCTAGTGTAATATAATGTGACTATATTCACAAAAAATTTATATAAGAGTAAAATATAGAATATTTCAATGGTGAGTTCACAGTTATGATTAAAGAGTGTGAGTGTCTGAAAGAGTATGAATGTGAGTGAATGAGAAAGACTGGGAGATAGAATGTGTGACAGAGATACAGTAGGATGAGTGAATGTGAAAAAGTGTGCAAGAGAGTTTGAGAGAGAGAGGCATCACGTGTGTGAGAAAGAGTAAATGATAAAAGATGCATGTTAGGGATAGTGTGTACAAGTGCAGTTAAAATTATTAAGGAACCTTATATTTTTAAACAAAATATTGTGCATTACATTGTAAAATTAATTATATTTTAGATGCAAGACAGCCAGACATAGCCCTGTCTGTCCAGGTATTCACAGGACCTGTGTACTGAACACCCTGTAGAAATTTTTTGTGGAGATACAACTAGTGGGTAATAAAACAGTGAACTTCAATAAATGCACACATTGCAATGTTTTTTGGACTAAAATAATACAATTTTAACAAAATAAATACAGAAATGATAAACCAGAAACTACAAATGCTAAGACATTGTTGTATAATTCCATTTAAACACAAATTTTGGCCACTATTTTGTGTTTCTGTTAGAAACACACGCAAAGACAAACAAAACTGGTTAATTTCCTTTTTATGTTAGAACAAAGACGTGCAAATGTTTCAGCACATTCTTTACTTTTGCTAATTATAAAATAAAGTGTAGACTCATTCAAAGCACTACAAGAAGTAATTTCAGTTAGAAGCTCCTGTGTGTCATGGTCAAGCTAAAGTAAATTTGAAACTTAGAAGAGCCAGAGACATACAGTTCATTGATATACATAGTCACAATGTTCTCATTTGTAGATGCTTAACTTTTTTTTTTTAAAACATTCATTACATTCACTTTCTAGAGCCATAAGAACAATAAGAACAATGTAAGTCATCACCTTAGTGTTTTATGATCAACACTGATTCAACAGCAGCATCTTAGTTTACCAAAATTGGAACGAGAGTAAGAAGAAAGGCTGTGGCTGGACAGTTCTGCCAGATTTAATCCTGCTTCAGAAGAAACCTTTTCTTCTTCACCGCTACTCTTTGAATTCTGACTGATTTGGTATCAACACATTGCACTGAACACCACACTTAGCTAAACTACTGTCTTGGTATCAAATGATTTATCATTGAATTCCTAGAACTCCTCTAACCTAAAGCCAACAAGTCATTACAATGTATGGTGGGAAGAAGATTGTTTTCCTGTTTCTGGTTCTATAGAATCTCACTGACCTGCCTGCAGTATAGCTCTGGTCAAGGATAGTGTGTTAGCAAGGATGTCTGGAATGGTTTGCTGGTTCTTCAGCAATGAGGCAATGACATCAATCAAATCTGCTTCTTTTAGCGCCATGGCTGCTTCATCTGGAAAGATCAAAGATAACTTATGTAAAACTATCTTACAGGCATTGCCAAATTTGAATTTGAGCTACATTTTTTGTTTTTTTTCTTTTCCTCTTAGCATTAAAGATAAACTATCAGAAGTATGGTTGTGTTGCGCTGAGCTATAACAGCCAAGTCCCATGTAAATAGGTGGATGTTCTTAATGCTTGGTGCACAAAAATAGGGGTGTGTTTAAGTGACATTTGGCAAATGGGCTTAGAACTCAAACAGGAGGGAAGCAAGAGAACTAGATAAATAATGTGTTGATGGTATTGCAAAAAGAAATGCTGAAGGAAACCTTGCTAGTTGATTGGTCTCTCTGACGTCTACACAAATCTCTGGTGTTTCTGTCCAACACCCTGGCAGGAGACTGAGGGTTTTAGGACACAAAGCTATGGCACTGAAACTTTAGCATACACAAACTTCTGGGAACAATGCAACAGATTTTTTTTAAAAAAAAAAAAAAAACAAACTTACTTTCCGTTAACATCTTGCGACTTTTTTAAAACTTAATTTCCTTCCTTTTCTTAACTTAAAAAAAAATAATGAGACTTTCATTCTGATGTATGAAAACTTTCAGCACGATACCGGCAGGAGATATCGAAACTTAAAATAAAAAAAATAGGGATTTATTTCTCTTAGCGCCATGAAAACATCCATCCCTCATCAAACTGATCTGGAGTCAACACAATTTTGTCAATGATGTTAACACCATTAAAAAATAAATAAATAAAGAATAATGCTTTCAAATGACTCCCTGTGACACAGAAGAGTTGGGGAAGAATTTTCTCTTAAACTCAGGATCAAATGGAAAAGAACAATCACTACGGCTTTAATTATTTTTTTTTTCTTTTTATAACAAATCAAACCAAAAAAAAAAACATTTTACTTCCAAACTCCCACATTGTAACATTTCAGCTTTCTACAGTGATATTTATATCTTTTTTAAAATTCTGTGCTGTCTGCGTCCAGATGAAATATAAAGGTAGGCCAAGTGGAACCTATGTACATTAAAACAGTGACTGACAGCATTGTAAATAAGTCTGGGGCCCATTGGCAGATTCGTGACTACTACTATTTTATTTTGTAAATCTGCTTGCTAACCCTAACCCTAACCCTTGGTAAGTAGCATCTAAGTTTGATTTAGAAACATTGCTGAGCATTCATTAAGAAATATTTTTTAAATGTAATTCCAGGTTATTATTAACAAAAAAAAACTGAACCTATTTGAAAATTTGACATTTCTTTTAGATCTCTCACATTCTTCACAGAGTTTACTGACATTTATAATGTAAATTAATTGAATGGAGCAGTATATGATTTTAAAACAAACTGCTGCTGCTGCTGCCGCCATTTTGAAAAAAGGAAGGACAAAAAATGGCACAAAAGATAGATCATGACTTCAGTTGTATATGGACTTGGGTGCCAGAAAACTGCAGAAACAGGTAGAGTTCTTAAGAATGGTGTTTACATAAAGCTGTCTAGGTTGGAGCTGATTAAATAGTTGGAAAACTGGACGAGATACAGACATCCTAAAAATCCTCAGCTGGTTAGAAATACCCAGTGAACATTTCTATCCTCATCAGGAATGAACTCTTGTGATTATCTAGCCACTTAAAACAAACTTCTCTGGGGAAAGGAAACATTACAATTGCGGTAGCATACAAGATACCACAAAAGATGAGAGGTCAGAGAAGCAATCAAACCAAGTACACTGGATGGGCAAGTCCAATTATTCAGTACCATATAGATTATTCAGATACTTAGGTGATGGTCTGGATGTGTATGATTGTCAGGAAAAATTGGAGAAACGCTGAATGGCTAGAAAAGCACCTGTCTCATTAGGAGTATGTCTATTGCATCCAGAGTGCGTTCCCAAAGCACACAGGAAAAAAAAAAAAAAAGAGTCGCCCAAAAATAAAGGGCAATGCCTGGTGAAGCTTCATTGGGTTAGAGCCCCAATAGCTTGACATGAGGGTCAGGGCACTCTGGGACCATCCTAGCCACGAGAAACATTGAAAGACATCCGTGTGATGCCAAATTGTCGGGATAAGTCAAAGAGCAAGTTTAGCAAGACTGTGATTGAACCACTGGTCATAAGTTCCAAGCACAGAGTTAAAGCTGTAACTGATAGTAATATGAAATACTAGGCCAATGTCGGAAGCAAAATCTGATACAAAATTTTAAAACATTTAAAAATATTTTCCTGAATTAACCCCACCCCTACCCAAAAAGCATGCTAAAAATAACTGCCAAGACCCCTAAACTTATTGAAAATACTGAAAACAAAGATTCTCCTCCCAACCCAATCAATGCAGCTAAATAGAGAGAGAGAGAGAAAACAACAACCCATACCAAGAATACTTGATCCTATCATGGTGAGAGCAACCAGTGCTTCATTTTGCATGACGATGTGTTCAGACGTTGCCATGGGAACCAGGTACTGAATACCATCAGCCCTCACAATATTCTTCATGATTTCTGCGGACTTGCTATTTTTCACAATCCAAGCGAGCAATCTAGTGGCTTCTCCTAGATTTAATGAGAAAACAAATTACAGAAATACATGCTTGCTTATACTAATAATAAACGCTTCCCACACCAACAAACAGTATGCCAAAGCTTTGGTTAATATTATCCAGCAAATAGAAATCCACCTTACAGATTAATGTGAACTGGCTGATGTGTATTCAGCAGCAAGAAAGATTAATCTGTAAATATTTGCATTAACATTATTTGTTATTGTACCTCATGTACATGCTTTTTTTTTTTTTTAAAAAATTCTTACATTGTTTCCAAAATTATGAAAAGTACCTGTCAATTGAGGTTATTATTTTCAATGTAAAAGAAAAAAAAATGACACCACATTTTATTATCAATTTTGAAGACATTTTCTTTTCCTACATCTAAAAAAAAGCTGATGCTTATTTCTGAAAGATACCAAATATTTCTCTGATCACCTACAAAAAATCCAAATGCTGTTGAATACAAACTAATTACTTCATCATTATGGTGTCTGATGCATAAAGACAAAACCATGTTAAGTTTTAAACTTTTTAAGATGAAGAAAAAATATTAAAAAAGGCAAATCAATATGGTTACTCAAAATGCACCACAGAAATTGTGCGTGCGCTTGTGTGGGTGTGTATCAGTGATCTTCCACGATGAAAGGAATTAAACTTTGATGGAAGCAACAGAAAAAGCGTCCAAAAACACAGGTTCATCAGTTAGTTCTGTTACCACTGGGAAATGTCTGAACTAATCCTCTACTTTCTTTATATAATGCGTTATCAATATATTGCTCTATCCTTATCGTGTTACTCAACACTTCTAACTAGAGAATACCTAAAACTAACTAATAATGATACAAAAACAACCTGCAACTTTGGCTAATTATAATTAAACAATTGTCAAAAGACTGATGGATACAATTTCACAGTTAATATAACATGACGATGATGATGATGATTATACTGATGCAGTCTTCAGACTTTCCGTTTTGTATAAGAGGATAATAAACAAAAAGAATTTTCAGAAAAATAATTTTAAGTTATTTCGAGTTTTGCGAAATGTTTCAATAAGAAAATGAAAACAAAAAGATCTTTAGCCGGAAGCGGGAGATCCATACATTTGCTTCATCTTTTTCTAAATACAGCAAGTTCATTAACAACTTTCAGTTTTTGACATTTTATTATTATTATTAATGATAATTAGCCAGCGGTTTTAATATGAAAATGAATTTTTTTTAACAAAGTGAAATTAATGAACGTTTATAATTTAGTTAATACAAATATCCTTCCTCAGACCTGATTATGTGTGTGTGTGTGTGTAACGCATTTCCCAGATTTACGGATGCAAAAATGTGTAAAAACAAAATGTTCCCACACAAAGAATGTTCACTGATACTATATTTAACTTTATCAAAATAAAAAATAAAATTGAAATTTTGTTTTTTTTAAATTAAAAGGTGCCAAACACAAAACATTGAAATTGTTCATAGTGGCAGCAAATATAAAATATTAATATTTCATTTTAACGTTTAAAATCTCGAAAATTCTAGGGATTAAATACTATAAACAATTTATCTTCCTTGTTTTGTAATACTACCTGTGTTAAGCATTACAAGGGCAACATCATACTATATATATATATATATACATATATATGTACAGAGCTCCAAAAAACATGGTCTACGATTTCCGATAATCATCAATGACACTGACAGTGAAAGCTGCAACCAGGCCAATACTCGAGTTCTACTAAAAACCTGCACAGATGAGAGCTGACCAATTTGGACTATTACCTCGCAGATTACAGATGACTAAAAAACTCAATATTCTTGATTTATGATCTCAAACAGCAAAACAGGAAAGAAATCACATTAAGACGAGTTTTAAAAAGTGTCAAGTGATTAGCAGGTGTGAGTGCATGCCACAAAAAATTCAAGGACATGAGAGGACAACGTGAACAGGAGTGAAACATGGAAGTCAAAAGTTTACTGTTAGAGGAAAGAAATGACTATTGCAGCATGAAGAGCTATGAGACTTAGTCGAAAAAATATTTGATAAAGACGGTTAAAAATTGCCCACAGACTCTCAATCTGTCATTGCACCTTAGGGTTTCACCTGTTAAAAAAAAAGCATAGGCTTTCAAACTTCCTGGCCTTCTCTGCTCAGGTGATAGCTTGGATAGTCACAGCCAAAGCCATTTCCGTGTAAGGCTTCACTTACGCGTGAGAGTCAGAAAACTGTTTTTTGGATCCTTGGTTAAATTATCCAAGCTTTGGGCTGCCTGGAAAGCAAAATAAAATCTGCTCAACATCCCTTTTGTGACCCTATTTTAGCTGATGACCAAAGTAAAAAAACAAAAAAATTTGGAGCCCTGCATCTGCAGCTTACAAAGGAGAGAAGAGGAGGAAAAAATGTGACTACTTTTGGATATTGTATAACACATTTTCTTTAAATTAAAACAGTTTGTCTAATGGTTTTAAAAAATACACAGAATGGAAACAATTCTTGGTCATAAGTGCAATCAGTTCGTTTTTTAAAACTATTTTTAGTTTTATTATTTTTTTTAAGAGTTTACTTGGCTAATTTTCTTCTTAGCTTAATTTCATAAGAGGCTTAATTTTATCATTGCAGAGGGTGGGTGGTGGTCCAGTGGTTAGACTACTGGACTGCCAAGGCTGAGAGGCCTGAGTCTAAGCTCTCCGGTCAGGGTTGTTGGCTTGATTTACTCTGTCTGGCATGATTTTCTTCCGGCTCTTCTTCACCAGCTGCTGGGTATCCTTGGGGCACTCTGGTTTCCTTCCACATCTAACAGTGAAGACTTTCAGCAAGTCTTTCCCCACCGAAGTCAAGGAAGTGACTGGCACCTCATGGCGCAAAATAGGCAACTCTCCATTCCCTCACCAGGGTTGTCTCCCATATAGAGAGGTTGTATCGACTGTAGAGACCAGAATATGACAAAACCACCATCACACCAGCCATCAATTAAAATACGCCAACCAAAAAATTAAACAAACTTGCTGCACAATTGTGGAATCTATTTTATAGACAAGATTTTGAATTATTTGAAAATGGAGAGCATACCAAGGTTGCAAACTTGTAAAGCATGTTGAAAAAACAAAAAAAATTGAGTTTAAAATTTACCAAGTTTGGATATTTGTTGTCTAATGGAAGACTGATAAAATTTTTTAAAATGTCTCTAATGGTTAGGGGTCATAATTATGAACTGGCTAAAATTTTAACATGGCTTAATAGAAACTGAGAGAGAGGTAAAGGAGGGTAGAGATAGAGGCGGAGAGAGAGAACAAAATTGTGAACAAATTGATTACTTCCAATAATGATGGCATGAATCATGTTGATGAACATTTCTTTCAGTTGGGGAAGTGTACAACACATTAATCATGCCGCCATCCTTCCTTCTTACAACAGCTATGGTGAACCACTAGCTAGGAATTCAATGAAAATGGAATCTTGGGACAATTTCCTGCAATACTTTACCAAGCAAGCCAACTGAGAATTTGCTAGATGTTCCATTTTCAATAAAAAGTGAAGTTAACAGCACACGGAATTCCTATGAAAAATCTCTTTCCGTCCTTCAAAACTTGGGCTGATATCTGAGAGTTTTCCTTAAGATTCCCAGTTGACAGCTGGCAAATGGTAATTTCAGATCGGAAACTAAGAAGTTGTAATCAGAAAAGCTGTCGTCACAGAAATATTTCCTTCATTTATTTCTGGGATATCCCAAGGATGGATGGATGGACAGATAAATAAATAATCACAATTCCACATGGCTCCTAAGACTTATCAGGAATAATTTTGTATTTGAAAAATTTTTTAAAAAAAGAATTAAAGAAAAAAAAAAACACACACCAAAGGAAAACCTAAATTTAATTTCTGTTCAGATGGTGATTCAGTGCATAATTCCATTAGAACAAAAAAAAACTAAAATAAATGTTAAAAAAGATGCATATCAAATGAAGTTCTATGAACAAATAAGAGTAATCACCTTGGAAATCTGAAAAGCAAAATCTTTATACAAGCATCATTTGGGTCTTAACTGGGAGTCATAAATTTACTGCACTCCATCAGTAATGTTTTGCTATTTCTGCTGCTGCAGCTCCAACATTACAAGGCAGTCCTATCTGAAATGATACCTACCCTATGAATTGTTGATTTAAACCTAATTTGTGATTCAATGCATTAGCCGTTAACTATTATCCTCATGTCCGTAGAGAGATTTCTCGACAATTTTAAAAATAAAAAAAAAAAAGGAAGGAAAGAAAGGAGCTGATGTCTGAGATAGAAAAATGGTTAAAATATAAGGGATGTGAAAGATTCAATTTCAGCTCTCTCTCCCCCCCTGTAAATGTTCCTGGCAAATGCTGGTGTGCAATTTTTCTGGTTACGTTTAGTAAATATTTAGACAGACAAATAAACAATGGAGACGAAGAGTTCAGCAAACAAGTTCATTTTGTAGTCATGGAAGAGAAACAAACAGAAGCAAAGATTCACCTTCCTTTCCTGTTTTTTTTCTCTTGTTCTCAACACGTCCTTAATTCTGTTCATTGATTTCAACGTAGGTATGGCTAATGTAGACAAGAGGGGCACAAATCCAGAACAGCGATAATAAATTAAGACAGAGCTGATTTAAAAATTCAAGCAACAACTAATCATCTGTAGCTACTGACAGAATCAGCTCAGAACCATTTCGTCTTTGAAAGAAAAATGTTTAAAATGAACAACACGCTTCATAGTTTAGTGAAGCAGTCAAGCATCAATAAGATAACAAAGCTCATCATTTTTGATCAATCGTTTGAATAGAGGGCACAATTTAAAATGTGCGTGTTTAAGGGAAGATATAATAAAGGTTTTGAGAGTAACCAAAGCTTTTTAATGGGTAAACACACACAAATTTGTATGGCTTCCTGTAGTTGCCAATACTAGGCAGCATAATTAAAAACTAGCTAAGATTCCGGAAGTGCTGGACATCAGAAAATACTCTATCAGTAACAGATTTATTTACGAGTGGAATGAACGACTGGCATAACGACAGTATTGGCAGGCAGCTTCTCAGACCAAGACAACATCTCACAAAAACTAAATTATTAGTAATTCCCATTCCACATTTTCCAGTTTCCTCAATTCTTCTTGGAACCCCCCCCAAAAAAGGCAAAGTCTCAGCTTTCAATTCTCAGTTCCAGGTGAGAGAGAGAGAGGCATTTTTACTGCCCGAAATAAACCAAATACATAAATATCTGATATCACAATACTATTGACAATGCGCTGGCAAGCACACAAGAAAAAGTTCATTTAGTAACCGATCAGAAATTTTAATTTTAATTGTCAGAAGAATATCAAAGAGGGTGGCACATATATTTAAAAAAAAAAAACAAAAATCCTTAAGGAAAAAAGTTTGGACAGACGTTTTCATATTATCTACTATGCCCGACCAAAGGATGCAAAACTTTCCCACACAAGCCTACCTTTTCTCAACTTCTACTAACCCATTTACTTTAAAGAGAATGGATTTAACATCATCTTTAGTGTTTTTAATAAAGATCTTTACATTTTTATGCTGCAAACATGAGAAAAGTCCAAGACAAGACCCGCTTGGTATCTCTTGGGCTACACAAATTCCCTTTCTGTTTTTTTTTTTGGCACTAACTGATGCTTTAATATGAAGAACCTAGAATCCTCGCAATTTTTAAACACAGGCTATAAGGAATGTTCTAATGAAAGCCTCTGAATCTGACAACATTCTGTATTCTCTTTTATTTTATTGGTTGAAGAAGAATCATAGTCTTGCTCTCTCTCTCAAAATTTGATTAAGCAGTATTCATCAATCTCATGTTCCACTACTGTTTTCTTTCTATATTGTACTTAGGAAAAAGAAGAAAAAAGAATAATTATGAAGCTTTTGTTTCTTAGTGCTCAAAGTTTTTTGATTTTTCTTTGTTCATAAATGTACTGCATTTTGTTATTATTGTTAAAATCGAAACCTATATATATAAATTAAAACAAAAAGAGAGACTTGGGTGTTTCTAAGATGTCCGCTAATTATCTCCATCACTAAGCCAACAATTTAATCTCCTTCCACACCCACAGCATAATTTATTTGCCTGACTCTGGACACTACAAAAAAGAGACAGCGGATATACAAATATCAAAAGAATAATGCAAAGTATGTTTTTAACTATGAAGATCTAATGAGAAAAATGCCATCACTAAATTTCCCAATACCTGTGTTAAATTCTTTTCTTTTCATATGTACAAGTATAGACAGAGAGGTCTTACTACAGAGGCAGTTTATAAGAAACATTAAATAAGAGAAATGTTCCAGAATCAAATTCCACAATACTTGTGTGTGTTATAGTTGCTCTATCCGAGAGCTGATTTTGTCAAAAGATGATATAGTCTAAGGGGAGACAATTAAACTATAACATTCACAATCAATACAAGCATGCAGAGTTAGCTTAAAAGTATCTGATGTAGCCAATATGTTAAAACCAGCACGCTATTTTGCCATTAGCCTAAGTAAAGGAAAGAGTTAAACAATCACTACAGACTAATTATTATTACTTTTTAAGCAAAAGAAAGAAGAAATGATGCTGAAGCTGACATATTTTGCACAATTACTTCTAATTTCCTGAAGGGATTTTTTTTTGTATGCTCATAATGGGTTCAGACACTTTTAACGAGCCGAAGCTGGGGATATTTTGTTTGGCAGACTCTGGGCGAGAGTCATCACCGATCGCAGAACAAAGGCAACGCACCCTTGACACACGCATGCTCTTCCACCCCACACCACTCCACCAGCTTCGCCAGGAAGTCTCTGTCACGTCCCAGCTGTTTTGCCGCTTCCTCTGTGTGGAAAAAGAAAAAAAAAAATATATTGTCAACATGTATCTTAGTGCGTACAGAGAGACAGCTTCTGGTCATTTTGTTTGTTTTTTTAAAGATACTGTCACGAAAATCCAATATGAGACAAATCAGTGTGTGTGTGTGTGACACCAACTAAAAAATCAGACAAACAGAAAATCACCATTCCTTGTGCTTCATAGAGAATTTTAAAAACAACCTTATTTATTGTTATTCACATAACACCAGCTAACAAAGACTCTCCCACCCTCCAAAATCAGCACATCATTACAATCAACAAACCAATGCGGACAATTTATTTCATTCATTTACTATTCTATTATCAAAACAATGCCATCAGCATGAAATATTTTCATTTCTTAAAAAGGTGTTTTGCATATTCTTAGGTAAGATTCTGCGATAGTTCACAGTCAAATGTTGATTGAAAAGTCAGTCGGTAGAAAACTTTGAACGTTTCAATGTTTGGTATTTCTCAAGACTTGTCTGTCTGTCAATCACTATTTCTTGGCCTGCAATATGTACTGTGACTGCAGTCATAACAACAACAGATGGAATATGAAACCCAAGATGTATTCCTGTTGGCTAAAGTAGTATGTGGCAAAAGGTTGCATCCTTCCGAGATGATCATCAACTTTAAGTATCACAAGCATATTAAATAATAAGCCTATTGAAAGAACCTGCTAGAACCCAAAATTTTCAGATGTAGAAGGAAACTAGAGGAAATCCATGTGCCCAACTGAAGCAGAAGAGTAAGAAGAAACCAAACTGAGCATGTCCCAATTAGGATTCAAAATCATGCCAGCAGTAGGCTAACACCAGACTACACTGCCCAGGGAGCTACTAAATAACCATTTTAACAAATGAGTTTACCATGACCATCCACCAGCATCCGCAATGCTCCGAGCATCTTAAAGGACACAGCCAGGATTGAGGTTGACGTGAAACTGAGGAGGACATCTATCACACCTGTCTTTATCAGCTTTGACTTGTTTGGAGCTGAAATGTTAAGAAATAGATAAATAAAGTATGAGATAACTATAAGCAAGTCAGAGAGTGTTTATTTCAGTAATGATTAGAGAAAGTTTTTCTTCTTTTGTAAATCCACGCTCTCTTTTTCTTCCCTGCATGCAGTTTTACTTTACTCTGTTGAAGTTTAATAGATAATGTCAGAGACAAAGGTTATGGAAATGGTGGCTGACCATAGTCATGGCATGTTGAAAACCACTTTAACCCAGGAAAATGTGTACGAGTCCTAACAGTCTTTAGCCTCTGTATTTCAGCATCATCTATACATGCAGCCATAAATGCAGGATATCCAATAAATTCATTCATCAATCATGAAGGATATTTTGATAAAGGCTTGTATAACAAAGTTTTGAAGAACATTATTTTATTTTACCCAAAATGATTTTCTAAAAACTGTATACTACCATATATATGTAGTAATAAATTGACTATATATGATATATAAGATATAATATTTGTTATCTCACAATTATGGAAACCAGTGTATATTAAAACCTTGCAAATCTAATAATTACAATTTTTTCTTACTCTATAATTTTTACCCTCTCCAAAACTCACTCTCCTCTCACACTCACCTCTCTCTGTAATTATCATTATTTTATGGAAAAATAACTCATAGCTAAGTTCCACATTAATCTGGCTTACCCCACTAAACTAATTAACCTCTTTGATTTAAAAGTTCTGGATTCTTTAAAAATTTTGATAATTGTTTTTTTAATGTTCATCACCACCACCACAAGTATCACAAGCAGCTCAGTATAGACTGGACCCTCTCTTTCCAGCCGAAGCCATAAAAATAAAATTAACCTCAATATCAAAAGTCTACAAATATTTAATATTTTCTTAATTTTTATATAAAAAAGAGAGTAATATCTCACTTTAATAAATGACAAACAGCAGCAATAATTCTGGCAAATAGTTTTAAATTAATATCAGAGTTTTGTAAAACAAAAAAAAAAGAGAGAGAGAGAGCGAGTGAGCAGTATCAACATCCAAAGTTGTAACAGGAAGTACATACTATAATTATAATTAGGCTTTGATACTAAAATTAACCCTTCCCCTGCTATGGTTTTTTGGCATCGTCATTTCCTTTATGATTCACCCCTCTGTTGACAGATGACTTGGAGTTCCCACAAGCGCACTCACCAATGCTTAAACTAATGGCACCTAGTGCTACTGACCAGCCATCTATCGAGTGTCACAAACATTACGTTATATCGATGATCTCCAACTTTGGCAGGGAAAGAGTTAACAAACAAACAAACAACAGACTCATAAAATATGTAAAAACAAACATTCCAGCTTGGGCATTGCACTGATAGAAAAGCAATTTCTTGTTCTTTTGATTGAAATTACCATCAACACGATCGGAAGTAAACGTGTTGCACACAGTCACTTTTCTTGTTTTATAGCAAAAATCTAAGGACAAAAGTTTAAAAATTCCAGTGACGACTGTTTATATTTGTGGTTTCTTCAGATAACTGATGGAATGTAGTAAACTGCCACATTACTTTTTTTTTAGAATTTGACTCAGTTCAAGTCTATTAAGAAGTGCACAGGTCATGAAGTTGTGTAGGGAGAAACTCTCATATTCCAAGATTGATAAACAGGTTAAGTACTGTAGAACAGCTTATTGTTTACCCCAGAAGTTTTACAAGCAAATAAGCATCTACATCAAAAGTCATAAAAGTGGCAGACCTGAAAAAACTGATGCTTAGATGATCAGTCTGAAATGGATCAGCACAAGATATCTGTTGACATTTTAAGGATCTACCAATTTCTGAGAGAACTGTCCAGAGATGCTCTGCGATTACAAATTGATAGGGCATCAGCATGAAGGAGTTGCTCAAAGATCAGAAAATTCCAGTTTTAAAGGGGCCAGTTGGAATGATATAGACAAAGCCATAAAGATGAAAAAACCCCAGAAATTTGGATCAACCATTCCAAATTATTTAGTTGATTTGGGCCAATATTTCCATAGATTAGTGTATTTGTCTTGTGGACTGCATGCCTAAGTGTTGTCAGATTGTAATTGGTGATTATGGCTATGCAACCAAATATTAATCTGTTTATCTAATGAAATCTCTAAAAATTGGGTTTCAGTGACAATATTTAAAATACGCTTGATTTATTCGTAAACTTTGCCATTAAATTCCATCATAATGTAAGAAACACGGGCATATACAAGATATTTATTATTAATTCTGCTGATGTATATGCTATTCCAAACAACAAGAAATTGCTTTCCTACCTATGAAGGACTGGTCATAATGAACTGTCTACTTTTACATATCACTTATGCCAATTCTGCCATTGTTCTTAAACTTTTGCCTGCTGCCAGTGTCTGAAAAGTATCACTGATGATGCAGGTAAGATATGTTTGTTTCTAAATAGTGTACCTTTGCATCATGACACTACAATAAAACCCATGGGTATGAATGACAATTACGTTCGTACTCACTGATCATACAAGTCAAACTCATGGAGGCTCTGCTAAATCAGTCAAGTCTAAAGAAATGAGATTCAGGAGTGTCAAAAATACAAAGAATTACCTCCTCTGATTAAAAAAAAAGGACAAGACAAGACAGAAATATTTAAAAAATTTAACCAGCCCTGGCCAAAATTTTTGCACCACCCTAGAACTTTCTCATCTTGCTTGATAAAGTCAAATTAAACCCGCTGAATTTATGTAATGATGTTATGTTAACATATAGGAGAGCATGACCACTTTGCATATTTTTCTGCATACTTAAAAAGGTAAAAAAAGACCAAAACTGAAAAATATGACAATGTAAAATTTAACGCAAGTGAGGGGTTTATGGAAAGACCTGAAAACAAATCATAATGGCAAGGGCGACTAAACGATTAGAAATACTTGTTAGTGTCAGGTTATATGTTCATGATCTGTAGACAGATTTCGGTGTTACTTACAGGGTTATGCAACTTTTGTCCATGGCCATAGCAGCCTGACTGAGCTGAATTACATACACTTCCTCGCAAAACTATTTTTCAAAATTTAAAGTCACTGACTTTCGCTCGTTCAAAACTAGAATCTACCTTCCAAAAAATGAATCTATTTTTCTTTCTTTAAACGGGTTTAGAATAAATATAATTTTTTTTAAAAAAAAAATACTTACATCATTCAAAGGGAATTAACTCATTAAAATGAAGTACATATTCTTTATCTTTTTGCTTGATATCTATTTTTGAAAAAAATTATTAGGCTACGCAAATGTTTTAACATTTTAAATAAGTATTAATTTTTAAGTGTAAATATAAATTTTTTATTAATATACATTTTGAGGGGACAACAATATTTCCCTGATAATGTGCAACATTTTTGAAAACAATTCAGTGGAACTGTGCAAACATTTAAATTTTTATTAAAGTTAATATTAATGCTGACAATAATTCAGAATACAATATCTATTTCACAATATATACAGGTATGTTTAAAACATGTTCACCATAAAAGCACCATTATCCGCCTTTTTAACGTTAATAAAAATGGATTATTCCAGCAGATAAGAACCATGTATCAGAACACATGAACCATTCAGTGTTGTTGTTGTTACCACTCATAAGCTTTGTTCATTAGCCCTCATACTGTGTTTCAGGCCTATTTCAGCTGACTAAAACCTGTTAAAATTTGTTCTGTTTTTTTAATGACTTTTCCTAATTTTTGGCAATAAAAATATTAGCAAAAAAATTGGAACCATTGGATCTTTACTTTTTTTTCCTTCACATGTTGTTCTTTGGGTCAGTGATTCAAATCATGTGCATGTATGTATGTGAATGCACACTTTGTTTATGCAAAATTAGTTTTTTTTAAAAAAATATTTTATTTATTTTTGTTTTCTCACTTCTAATTATTTTTATTTATAATTGTGTGAGTCTATTAGCATTGTTTTTTTTCTTGATATTATCATAGCAGTATATCTCTCTGGGTTTGAAGTTAAATATGAGTTTATGCAGGTGCTTCCCAGTTGAAATCTTAGCAGAGATGGAGAAAAACAGTGATATTGAAGAGGAAGTATAAAGTAAAGATATCATTGTTGATGATTCTGATTTCTGTGATTTATCCTCTTCAGAGTCTGAGGATTTGGATAACGTATCTACTCTGAGTGGTAATGAAATCTTAAGATCTAAAGATGGGAAAATGCAGTAGGAAGCATCTCCATGACCAAGTCAAGGCAGGCCACTGAATGCAAGTGTTATCCAAACAGTTCCAGGGTCTACTTGATACACCGTACCATGTATACACGACATAAAATTGTCATTCTGTCTTTATGCCACTGACAACCACGAGTGTCATTCTGGAAATGACCAACTTGGAAGGCACACACGTCTTCAGCAAAATATTGAATAACACCCACTAAATGTATATGCAAACTTATTTCTGATTACTTTATTGGAAGACATTTACAGGTCCAACAGAAAAGCAACTTCTAGCCTTTGGAATGCTGAAACTGGCTGTGCTATATTTCCTGTCACCATGTCTCTCAAAGCATTCTACATTACTTGGCTGATTCAATACAACAATGAGACCAGGGCCAGCTGGCATAAACAGGACAAATGGCTGCCATTCAAAAAGTATTGGACAAATGGATTCAGATTTTGCCCCTACTGTGCAATGCAGGGCCAAATGCTATTATGGGCAAATATTTGGTGCCCCTCAAGGGTCCTATCCATTTAGGCAGTACACGTCTGAGCCAACATGATATGGTTTGAGGTTTTGAGTGGCCTGTGACACAGAATCCAAATATGATTGGAACATGCAGGTGTATAACTGGGAAACTGCATGGCAAAGTCCTGAAATGTAATCAGGGGATGCATGTGGCATTGTATATATACCAGAGATTACAAGGCCATGAGGATAATTTTTCACATCATATTGGCTTGGAGCCATACTTCTTAAAAAAAAAACAACTCGCAATGCTGGGGACGATAATAAATAAGCCAGAGCTTCTGGCTGATGTTCTACAAATGAAGGATTACCAAATTCATCCATTGATATTTGCATTTATGTCAACAACAACTGCCATTTCCTACTGGAAACAGAAAAAAAAAAGTTCTTGTCAATGGAGGAAATAAGAGAAAGCCCCACATCATCTTTGACACCACCACCACCACAAAGGGGTATGGATAACCCTTTAACTACTGACCAGCTTAAACATAGCTTTGCATTCTGCCAGTCCTGTGCTATGTAATATATGCTAGTGGCCTTCCTACTTAATCCTTGGCACAACTGCTATTTATTTTTTTAATTTTATTGTTGATCGGAAGCTTTTTTTTGTTTTTGGTTAAATACATGTGATGAGCTTATGTCTTTTTGAAATTATGTTCAAACAATTTTTTTTTTGCTATGCATAAAAAAGCTTTTTATTAACTAAACTGAACCTTCTTATAGTTATAATTAAGAGCATTAGCTACCATTTTTTTTCCCCCTAAGTACCAAAAAATGCTCCTAAATTCTCAACATAATATGGGGGTTAAAACAGCTGAATGAATAACTGCTGTGCATACTTTGGGCAAGCATCTGGTTTGGTAGGTCAGTGGCTTTTCTCTGTAACCAACCACCAGTTTTCTTGCTGACAGTTCTATAGCAACATTAGTTGGACCCATTTCCTTGATTCTTCCATCTAGTTTCACTCAGTGGCCCAGTGGTTAGACTGCTGGACTTCCAAGGATATGGGGTCCAGAGTTCAAACGTTGTGGGTCAGCTCAGTTTGACTGCACCACTTCGGCATGGTTTCTTCTCATTCTTCTTCACCAACTGGTTGTTTGGGGTTCTTTGCAGTTCTATTAAGGAGTTTTCTGCCAAAGGTACCAGTGCTGGACCCTCGTGGCACAGGGATAATCCTTTCTGCGGCACCATGTTCCCCAGTTTCTCTTGTAGAGACTGGTAAAACAAAACACCAAAAAAATACCATGCAAGCTCAACAGGGTTCAGATCTGGAGGTTGAAAAAGGGAAAAACCAAGGCTTTAAGAAGCTCTTCCAAATAATGTGTTCTGATACATTGTTCACCAGGTATCTTTGGATGGGATAGCATATTTTCATTTGTAATAAAGTGTTAAAAATCAGATAGATGTCTTTATAGGATGAGCCCAGTTTGGAATGTGTGAGGATCATCTGGCTATTACCACACCCTTTAAGAAGCTTTCTGTGACCTGCCTAAGCTGTTTTCTAGTGGCACAACACTCATGTCTGCAGCACGACGCGTGCATACTGGTCGGTATACAAAGAAAACATTTTTCTGAATAAAAGGAACACCTTGTGACAGAGTTGCACACCACATCACTGGTCATGTTGCAATAACCAGTTGACTTGTTTGAGACTGTGTGTGTGTGTGTATGGGGGGGGGAAATAAAATGGCCACACCAAGTCCACAGTTAGTGGTGAGCACCATTCGTAACTGTGCTGCTAAGGTTCTAAAGTAGGAGGGAAGCATCAAATGTAAAACAAATCTGCATTTGCCAGTAAGTGAAAAAAACATTCCCTCAATGCAATGCCACAAAAACTGACCCACCTTCCATTAATCCGAAACACACAGTTTTCTCAATTCCATCACTTCCTTACTACTACTAGTAACAGTGATAAGAAGCATAATAATGATGATTAAAGGTTAAAATAGACTAATTTTAATAGTATTTTCTAAAATATTTAAACAATTTTTTTTTACATTTTCATTAGAACTTCTATAAACCAACTTTCCCATGTCACCTCCCAACTCCAATCAAAAGCTTTCTACTTTTCCTGCGTCCTCTTAATCATGGTACCAAGGTGATACTCAGCATCATGATTAACTGCTTATTTAGCCGAAGATCTGACAGTCACAACTCAAGGCAATGATAAATACCTCCACAAATTCCCCATTTCCACAGCCCTGGCTTTCGTTCTACTCAATAAACAGGACCTATGCGATAAATAACCAGCTTCTTAAATAATAATTTTAAAAATTCATTAACTGGTTGAGAGCTCCAGAGATAATTAAGAAATTTAAATAAAAGTAAACATGTGGCGCAAAGTATTCCAGACATCTCTGGACGTATGTATACTGTAACAGCATTATCAAGGTTTGTATATGGAGAAGATGAGTTAGTTTCAATGTATTCCAGTCCCCACCAGTTGGTTTATACACACTGAAGTGTTTACTGGTTGAAATCTCTCTTATGGAGATTTTGTGGTAATACGAGTCAAAAAAAAAAAAAAATCAGAATCATTAAATGTTTTTTCACTGAAACTTAAAACAACAACAAAAAAATGCACTGATGTTCTATCAGAATGAAGCTGAATATGATCCAGTTCTTAATTAGCTCGGCTATACATCTAAACCAACCACCCTCCACAGCAAGAGGTAGTTGACGTAAAACAAGACATTGCAAAACAATGATGATCAATTAATATGCTTATATAAAGATGATGCAGAAGAAATAGCATTTAGCTTATGAAAAGGAAGAAAATGAGGATAATTAAATACATCTGGAGCAGCCAGGCTGGTGATTAGGTGGTTAGACTATGGGACTGACAGACTGATGAGACTCAAGTTTGATTCCCGGTCAGGTCAGGATCCCTCTAACTCCCTGGTTGGCTTTTCTCTGATTCTTCTTTGCCAGCTGGTCACTGCAGGGGGAGGGGCCGATTTCCTCCAGTATATCTGGTTTACACCCACATTTTAAAATACAAAAACATCAGATAGAAATTTCCCTGTCAAAGCCAGAAGTGCTGGGGGGTCCCAAGCTCCTTGTGACATAGGATAAAGACCCTTTCTCTCTAACTGATAACCACACACTAGGGGATGGGGCTCCTCCCCTCTCCAGGGTCGTTTCCAATGTAAAGGAGCTGGATATCTCCACTGTAGACATTGGTGTAACACACAGTAGCAACATATTTGACACTTGTTTTCTGTTTAGGCATTTTAAAAATGCTAAAGAAATACAATGTGAAAGCTGACACTTATGCTCATTTTCAAAAATGCAGATCAACGTAACCTTATAATTCTCTGGATTACTGAAGATAGAACTTGAAGAATTTACTGATGATAAAATTCTCCTCCCCACCAGCAATGGGAGAGTTCTCCCTGAAAGATTTGACATGTATTAGCTAGTAATCTGACAGACACAGGATGATCTTTTCTGTGCTTGGAGTTCACACGGCCACAATGGGTGTCCACATAAATATTTCCAAAAATGAGGGAGCGCTGTTGGGTTCCCTCTGGTACCTTAATCACCAACCAGAGAGTCACATCCTGTCAAGGTGTTAAATACTATAAAGAATAAAATAAAAATTCTGGGTACCAGTTTTCCCTCTTAGCCAGGAACATAAATGACGAGGATAACCAGGCAATAGCCATCAGGAGCATTAAAAAACTAAATTAAAGAGCTGGCAAGTCCACAACCTTACTATCATGAGTAAGAAAACCAATAATCTAGTTATCCCAGAGTTAGAAGACAGGGATGCCGTGTTGGTCTGTCAAGCCATTGAATACTAGAGCACCAATTTCATCTGCTAGGCCATGAAACACCTGGTAAACAAAGTTACAGCTCATCTCCAAAGTACCTCAAAGGACTAAACAAAGTAAACAGAGAGCAGGTGCTCAACTAATCCAGATGGTAGAATCAGTAGATACCAGCATTAGCATTTAGAAAAAAAGAAAAGATAAAAGGAAATCATGCACTCAGAGCAGATTAAACAGGCCTTCCAGACAAATAGTCTGGTAGTAATGGCTAGAAACAGAGCAGCTATCTACCAAAAGTTAAACAAATATCAAAAGGTGGTCTGTTAGTATGGTGAAAGACAGAATAAACCTTACTAGAAATTTGGCTAAACAGGGAGATATTATTATATAAAAAAGATCACACAGTCAGATATACATAACAGTAGTTTCCAAACTCAGAGGTAATGTCCCCATCTAGTAAGGGGCTTGGCAAGGTTACTGAAACCAGGTCCTCTTCCACTGCATGTGATGTGATTTCACACAAACTAACCACCCCCACCTGTGTTAACAAACAAAAGTAGAAACGAAGACTTCCTCCAAAACTGTTTCCACTGTAATGCATGGCACCTATTCCAAGATTTGTTTCATGGACAAAAGTTGGTGTCAGTAATCAGTATCATAAATCACACGGATGCTAACTCTAAACCTTTCCCTGGCAAAGTTCTATCCACAAGCACAAGATTTGGCTTAGTATGTAGCAAAACATCTGTACTGGCACATTTTTACTCCTAAGAGAGAGAAATTACCTGTTAAACTCTCATTTTCTCAGCATAACAAGTTATTCAAAGTAGCTGCAGAGATTTAGAGAAAAGAAAGTCCACTCCCATTGATTTAGTTGATTGCAATTACCTAGAGAAATCAAAATCAGCAGCAGACAAACATCTCTTCTGGTGTCACAGTACGAGCAGTCTTTCTGGACTGATCTTTTATTGATGATGCTTCAGGCTGCATTGATATCAAAAACAAACTTATCTTGCATATTTAAATGGAACTTAACATGATCCTCTCCTTCTTCTGTTAAAGGATCAGAGCTTAAACTACCAATTTCTTGTTGTTCTTTATAGGATACCACCACCTGAATCTGAATTTTATTGTACAGGACAGATTAGTTTCTTTTGTTTGGGCTTTGTCTTTGAAAGGAACCCATTATTGGTTCTAATTCTTTTTTTCCCTTCCTTTTATCAATATACATGGTAAATAAAAAATAAAAAATTTCTTTTCAGCTCCTAAAGACCACACAGAGAATATACACTCCGTTTTTGAGGTAAGTACTCGAGAAAATCACACCTCTCCCATCTATGGGAAGGAGTTAGGTCACTGGCAGCTGCCACATACCACACACTTGCTTTTGCAGGGGGAGATAACCCTCACTTATAAACTGCTGTGGCAGCCAAGCATGGAATAGATCTATCTAACCCCACCCATCCACACACACACACTCTCTCTCTAATCTGCACACTGCTGTTAGAAATTCCATAAAAACAAAATACAAAATATCTTCACAAAATCTGCATCTGAGTTTCCTCATCCCTGGTGTCTAATTTAGGTTCCTCAAAGAGATGAAAAGTATGCAACATCTGTATTAATTTAATTGAAAAAAGTTTGAACTGAAAAAAAATAATAACTCAGTCCTAATAAGTAATTAAGTGGAAAACTGTGCCAGGGTGTTTTCACACATTCAATGAACTTTCAAGGTTGCTATGGCAACCATGGAAATAAAAAGCTGTGAACCCACATATGTTGAGTCAAATATCAAGTATATCACAGAATTTCTCTTTTTTAGTTGGTTTGTAATGCCAGCTTTTGATTATTCCCCAGAAAACATAAAGAGACTGGTTTGGGTATTTCTCATCACCTTCTTAGCAGCAATGTAACCGAATAGATGATTCACTAAACGAAGATAAGTATAAGAGGATGAGTCTAACACTTGCAAAAGTACACTTACTATAAATACACTTTGGTTTCAATATTTTAAGAAAATTATGTACACAATTTTTATGTTAATGTATTTTGCATAAAATATATATTGTACTGGAAAAAAAACAACATTTTGGACAAATCAGAATTTGAAAAAAATACCACCATTTGTGAGATGTTGTGTAGTGTCTGTTTTTTTTTAATAGATTCATGGTGGATAAATTGTGTAATATAAAGATTAAGTAAAGAATAAAAATTCACCTAGTACCCCTATTTAACCCTGGTAACAGTCAACACTAGTCTGATGATATGCCATGTCTAAAAAAACAAAGTTACCCTGGAATCAGTGTATTTAGTTTTCTTCCATTAAATATAAAAGCAATATAGCATATATATATATAATTTTTTTACAGCTTTAAATAGTTTTTTAAACACATATTTACAGTTAGGGTACTAAAACTCAATAAATTCAGAAAGCGGTCAAAGAAAGACCCATTATTAATATATTACCCAGGCCTACTGCTATTTACTATTATTTAGATTTAAAAATCTAGATGTAATATGGATTAAAAAAAAAATTAAAGAAGAATTAAAATGGGTATTCAGCTTTAGGTTTTAAAAAAAAGTTCATTTTTATCTAAACAGAAAGTTAAAAAAAATGTCTTTTCAATTGTATTTTATTAATTCTTTTTTGTCTTAAACCTATACAGCAAATAAGAAAAGCTATTCCTTTCTTATCTTTGTTACTCACAAACATGTTTAATGGATGCTATTTCCTGATGAAGTAACAGAGCTCAGTTAGAATACAAAACATGTGACTAGGACACATAGACCAGTAGGGAGGGGTAAACTGAAGCAAGCTAAACATTCAAAAGCTTGACTCCCTCCTACAAAGTACAAAATGCCAATATATTTATTTCTATAAAGGACTACTTAAAATGTAAGAAAAAAAATGAAAGAGTTTAATTAAAAATAAATAAATAAACAAATAAAAAAAGAGAGAGACTGTGACCAAACAAAAGAGAAATATCTCCCTGTAAACTCTACATAAGGTCCTCTGTGTATTGGAGATGCGACATGACAGGAGCAGGAAAAACAAACTGAGATATTGAAAATGCATCAAGAGCAAATATTTAGCATTTTGAAAACGATGTGCTGACTTGAAAGCCAAAAGCACAGAGATGGTTCATGGCAAAGATGGCTGAGTTTCTGCAAATGTGCTAGTGAGTGCAAGCTGGCCTAAAGGATCTAATTAGGCTTTAAACAGTTGTGTAGAGACAAGCTGAACAAACCAATTTTTTTGGCAGTATGAATTTTCCACAATATATTAAGAATGTAAGGTGGGAAATGTGTTCCCCAAAAAAGCCATTGAACACCAACTGTTTTTATTACCTGGAATGGCAAGGTTCCTGAGTACACTGAGAATGGCATGAAGCAATGAAATGTTTGGTTCCTTATGATCCTGCTGCTTGAGCAGTGACAGCATCTTTTCTGGAATGCCTTCTTCTACTAGTTGGAGACAGTGTTCATCTGGAAAGGCAAAAAAGAGAAGTGTGTACATGCATTCCTAGAAAACATAACAAGCTAGAAAGAAATTTGTTTATATTAAAGGAATACTGAAACGCATTACTAGCATCTGATTTTGTTCCAAGCCTAAAACTACAAATAATCAAAGAGGAAATGGATATTTAAGTAGTCTTCTATCAACAGTTCAGAGGCCTACACCATGTTTTCCAGCATGTCTCAGAGTAGAAAAAGTGACACCATAATTCATACAGCCAATCTTTCCCTACAATTAAGATCCACAGCCGACTGCCATACAACCAATCATCTTGTACAACCCTGATGCACATAAAGTAAAGTTGTTTGTGGGCTTACTCAACAAAAAATGTCATTGTGCATCATTCCCTTTAAAATCAACGATAGGAATAAATCTTACAAAAAATGTCTGATTTTTTTTAATATACAGTTGTCCCCCCGGTATTTGTGGGGGTTATGTTCCTAGAGCATCCATGAAGAGTGAAACCTGCGAATATTGGACGTGGTCCATAAAAATGCCTATAAACGTCAAAATATAATGTAAAATATAATAAAAAATATAAGTAAATATATAATAATAATTTAATAAAAAATACAGTAAAATGTATGGGTAGTCACCAATAATGAATGATATTGATTGAAGATGATGATGATGAATAAGCTGTGCAGTACGATGTAGATAATGACTGCACAGCAAAGCAGATGATTTAAAGCTCTTTAGTTGGGGCTGCTGGGCTGCATCTGCCTGAGACAGCGCCTCGTGGGCAGCAGCCAATCAGCAGCAAGGAGAAATGAATAACGCTCTCGGATTGGCTACTTTCAAACCTCCAGCCAATAGCGTTTATTTTATATTGATATTTTGATGAATTTACGTTAGTATTTATATTACAAAATTAGTAAATTATTATACTGTTATTAATAATTTCGCGTTAAAAAGCGTGAAAAAATATATATTGCCACGAAAAAAGCCATAAAAAAATCGCGGAAGATATTTGCAATTCCGCAAATATGCGAGGGTTTCCACGAACAATTATTAGTTAGGTTCTAAGGAAAATTCCGCGAATAACCGGGGCTGCGAATGCCAAACCACGATTACGCAGGAGTCGACTGTACATCTCATCTGAATTATAAAAAAAACTTGCATGAAGTCACAAATTTTGCTTTAGAAAAAAAAAATGAAAATAACTTCATTGAACCTTTTTCACCAAACTTTCTCATCATCTTATGAATAAAACCTGTGTGTACCATTTCTAGCAAAGTTTCCTATTGCTAAAGCTGCTGAGATCTGTAGATGGTCGCTGCTGCTCTCCAACCATCGCACTGCTTCAATATAAATTGGTCCATTGCCTTTCTGGAACAGCATCTCCATGCTCTTGTCTAAAAAAAAAAATATATATATAATATAATAAGAGGGAAGAGTTTTGTTTCTTACAAGTTAAATATTTTACAGTTATTAGGAAACTGTGCTGTTGCCAAGCAATTTTTGTGACTGTCTGGCAAAATCTCAGGAATGGAATGCAATTAGTTTAAAACTTCTGCGGAGCTCTCATTAAGAAAGTAAGTTAAGTACGGACGTGTCTAGCAGCAATGTGCAAAGAGAAAAAACATTAAAAAAAATTTTTTTACATCTGAGAAATTAGTAACAATATCTGAAGACTCATGGGTCTAGTCTGTTGAACTGCATCATAACCAATGATAACACACCCACCTCCAGTCAACAGCAGCACGATGAGGTCAGAAGAGAGTTT
Source organism: Nautilus pompilius (assembly GCA_018389105.1). Classification (NCBI taxonomy): domain Eukaryota; kingdom Metazoa; phylum Mollusca; class Cephalopoda; order Nautilida; family Nautilidae; genus Nautilus; species Nautilus pompilius. The sequence goes on from JACATO010000669.1 coordinate 208,557, forward strand.
CACCTTTTGCTGGCTCACATCCTCAGCATCTTCTGCATTTGACTGAATCATTTTGATTAGGTAGTCACATAAGGTTGTCTTAGCTAACTGAATCTTGATTTCATCTAATAATAAAAAGAGGGAAGGAAAAAAAAAAAAGAAGAGAGAGAGTTATTTCTTCCTCCAGTCCAGTTATTACATTTACGGTTTTGTTGTTTAAATAAAATAATTAGACAAATAAACCAAACAAATATATAAAACTAAGCTTAGCATGATTTAAGATGACAAAAGAATATACCTGAATTTTCTTATTTTTCATTAAGCTGTTGAAATGTTCATACACTGGTGAATAAAAGATGTTCTAACAAATGAAATATTCGACCAATTACAGGAAGAGAGAGGGGGAGAAGGAAATCATGTGTTTATGATAAGAAACTGTTTGACCAAAAACACAGCTGTAATTTAACCTAGAGCAGGGAATCATGGGAAATGTGAGTAGTTCTTAGAACCAATAATGAATGATGTGATGCTAACATGGATGGTTTGCAATGTCCAGAGCAACATAGTCGGCTGATCTTTAGCTAAAGATGTACAGTATCACTGTTTCAAAATTAAACAAAAAAACAAACTGTATTAAAATTCCATATTTAAAGAACAGAAACAACATTTTAAAAAGGTATTTGGAATGTCAGTGAGTAGTTTTGTAAAATAAAAACTATTTTGGTGCCTTAACCCAGCCTGCTTCTCTGATATTGCCTTTTAATTTTATCAAATTCAAAGGAAGGTGTAATGTAGGAGTTACCTTGGAGGATTTCCACAAAATAAAGAATTATCACCCATTCAGATGTCAAATGAAAGTGGCAAAATGTGCAATACAGACCGTTCCAATCTATAGGCACAAAACACGTCCAAACAATGAGCTTAATACTAATTCTTTCTTCACTGCATTAAAAAAAAATTTGCCTGTTAGAGAAGGAATTATCTAATGTTACATCTATGCAGGAGGAAGCCCCAAAGTGCTCCTTAAATGTTATCTGTATAGTGAGTGTTTACTTTACTCTCCCTGCCCCTTGCAAGTTAAGGAAAAGATATTTTGATATGTAAACACAGGTAAAGTGCCAAGAATGTGCATAAAGAATGTAGCCTGAAGATCAGGATTTCGCCACGTCCTTGTTGGCAGGCAGGCAGGCAGACAGACAGACTTGCACAATTTTTGGAAGGTAACGTAAAACCATTCAGTTGGCCACCGAAAATAGCAACAAAAGAACATGTGCCCCAAGCAGCATGTGTGTGTGTGTGCAGGTAGGGGGGCAGATTCCTACAGCTGAAGTAGTAGGAAGGTGCCTCGATAATACATTCTGTTTCCTGTTTTTTTTTATTTTTAATCCCTCCACAGGGAAAATGGTGAAGGCTACATCTGCTAAACAGCCAATTTATGAGAAACTGTCAGTCTAGTCAGAACAAGACCACATCTGAAACAGATTCTAAAATGTATCTTAAAAAATCTGCAAAGTTTATCGAAATAAAACCATTCTACCTCCAAATTAAAACAAAAGCAAGTTCTTCCTCTCTTCATCCCCAAACACAAAAATCCATGAATTTATACAATTATATAAAATATTTAACAACTTTTTTTTTAAAAACAAAAAAAAACTCCATATTTTAGATAAAACAGCAACATTCTTCATATTGAATATTTCACTAAATGCCCTCCCGCTTACTTTTTGATGAATGTTAACTGCCACAATTTTGCAAAAGCCATCCTGCCAATACTAAACAATCTTGGCAAAGCGGCTTTTGGATGTTCCGCTAAATGCTAGACGCTCCCAGTATACAAACCATAAAATTGTACATTTGATCAAATACTCCTGCTTTAAAATATTAATTCTCTAGCCTGGAAATGGAGAGTAAATACCAAGTGGCTTTGAGGACTAAATAGTTTGTATGCATTACACAGCAGTAAGTTAATGACACAGCTTTGAGTAGATGTGGTTCCACTGAATTAAAGAGAAATAGGTTTTACACACATTTAAATGCTAACACTTTGTAACTCTCTGATTTTTCACTGCTAAAATTTAGAATTGACTCTTGAAGAGGATTATTCTTCAACTGAGATGACGACAGAACAATTTTTAAATTTAAGAAACAACAACAACAACAACAATAAAAGATGGCGGTTGTCAATATAGCTAAAAACATTACAAAAACATACATACCTAGGAATTTTTTAAATATTATTTATGTTTGGTTTTCATTCAAAAATTAAAAAAAAAATAAATCCAATACAACAAAAGGAATATGCGTTACAGAAGTTAATATAATAAAGGAAAAAAAAAAGTGCAAATATTTTTAGGAGCAGGAGAGAAAAAGAAAACAACAATAAAGGAACAGAGGAAATCCGAATCGTAAAGAGCTGGTCTGAAATTTTCGATACACGGATATTCTGTGATTTGAAAATTAATGACGGATCAATCTGGCCAGAATCCTTACACCATTCAAAGGAGGAAAAAAAAACTTCTGCCCTTTTAAAGCTGTTTGCAACTGAATCCCGGTCATAAATTCTAATTGAAATTATTTGTAAAAAAAAAAAAAGGAATATTTTTTTTTTTTTTGAGACAATATGACGCTTGGCACCAGCTGCTTCTCTTCCTTGGTACATAACAGATGCTACACCAATGGACAAGGCTAAAAAAAAAGAAAAACAAACACAAAACAACAAAGTGTTTAGCTGCTACTACGTTGCCTGACATCGTCACAAGTCCACCTCGCCGCAGACATAACTACAAAGATGTAAAATTTCTAATGTGTAACCCTTCCCTTATCGAACCGCCCCTGCGACTAATGTGAGCCGGCTGGCTCCACAATTGCATTTCACAAGAAAACTGGAAAAACCTCAAATGAAAGACCTGATGCCCATATTAACAACAAAGTTCTGTGTCAGGAAAATTAGTATCAGTATTATTATTATTATTATTATTATTATTATTATTATTTTTATTTTTTGTGACAGTGGTTATGGTAAAGTTTATGAAGACTCTTAATGTGGGCCTTGTTTGGTGGTGTCTGGCCAGATAATCACCTTGCAATCTGAAGAATACAAAGCAAAATGAAATGTGGCTGTATCTATCTGCCTGGCTAATTTTCCAGCGATGAACCACACGCGCACACTAACAACTTCCAATTAATTTTTTCAGCATGGAGAAAGCTAGATGTTCAATAGGAAAAAAAAAGAAAGGAGAGAACGAACCGTCCCCTCCTCCCAAACACTTAAAATATTCAGCATTTTAATGGGGCTAAATCTTCCACACGGCTGGTTTGTTAGTTTGGTTGGGTGCGAGGGGTGGGTGGGGGGAAGAAATGTGAAAAGCTGAAGTAGTTTCCCAGAAATGAAAACTGCACTGGACTGGTAAAAGCCTCACCATTTTCTGCCATGTTTACCAATAGATCCAGAGCTGTCTCCTGAATGCTCCCTCCTCTGGACAACTGTAAGAAGTCTGCTACCGACTTGCAGATAGTAGAGCAGCCGATTTTTTCCCTGCCTGCCACTTGACAACACCAACAACAACAACAAAAAGGAAGAAACTTTTAATATTTTCTAACACATGAATGTGATGCGTACACTCTTTTTCCTTTAAGAATAAGAAAGAGCTAGTGAAGCAGATTTAACCAGTGTCAATATGAAGATACTACAGGTTAACTTCTACTCAATCCTTAAGGAAAACAAACAAAAGACTCTTCCGCATATCTTATGAGACACACACACATAAAACAAACAAAAAATTATATATATATATATATTCACTTCATGTTTGAGAACATCTGTCAGTTAATTGGCAAACTACAGGAAGCACAGAATGGGAAACTCCCAGATATCCCAGCAGATTTTAAGAAATTACATACATTTTGTTTCTCAAAAAATACTTCTGACACAGGCAGGTCCAGGATTTATCTATGATGTGCGGCACCCTAAATGCACTGCCAAATATATATATATATATATTAGGAGATCAGTTTTAATCAAATGTTGATGAAAAACCAACCAAATATACAGAAGTGTGAACATATGGGCGGGTTGGCTTATCTGATATTGCTGTGTTTTATCAAAACATTGACCTGTTCAGAGTTTGGGAAAAGGAGATACATGCATGCACACTGAGGATATAGTTCAAATGAACCCCAGCTGAAATAGCATCTGTCTCCCCCACCTAGAGTTTCACTTAAACATTCCTACTATTTTTCATTCTTAGATATCTTAGTGATATTAAAAATCTATTACTAAAGCAATTTCACAAACTAAGAAAATTCTTTAAAGATCAATAAAGATTAATAAATTAAGTTCTTCTACCGTTAAAGTAGCCACTAAAGTAGTGGACAAAAGTCAAAGAATGATGGTGGAACAAGCATAAATTGACACGTAAAAACAAAACAAAACAATACAAATAATAAATTCAGTATGAACATCATACTGAGAGAAAAATAAATTTCTTGTTCTTTCTACTGACATATACATCAACATGATCAGTAGTAAATATTTTGCATATGTTTGCTTTTTTTACATTATGATGGAATTTTTAATAACAAAAGTTTAAGAACTGATCTGTGAGATATTGTTTGATAATGGTGGCTCAATGTTTCGAATTGTTATGTTGTTGGAAAATCCATCCAGTTGAGGGGAAGGTAGTACTCAGAATATGGTTTTAGTATAATGGTCAAAATATCCAGGTAAATAAATTGATCCATTAGTCTCTGGATACAATGAAAAGGGTCTGCCCTCACTTTTGATCACCAGTTTGGTACACTTTGGATGGAATGGTTCACTGAATCTTTGCCACACATAGGTAGAACTGATCCAAACCTTTGGAACCATGATTCACTGGACCAGAGCACCTAGCACACATTTCTGCCATCCAATAGAGATGGCCCTTGGTGAACAAATCAGGCAGGCTCTTTGATTTGTCAAGGAAATAAAGTTTCTTTCTGGCAACTTGCTCCATCAATTAGAAATCATAAAGCCACCTGTGAACAGTTCTCATAGAGATGGGTTAGTCTTACAAACCCCTTAAATGTCAACAGATGTTCCAGTCTGTTTTGAACAGGTGATTGATTTTCCGATAAAAATGATACTCAGACCTTTCAAAGAGGCCACCTGTTTGGTTGTACAACTTCCAGGGTAAATAATAAGCCGTTTTACTGCACTCAGCTTGCTTAGCAATCTTGGAATATTAGTGTTTTTAATTTGTGCAACTGTATGGTCCAAGTGCATTTCGTTGGACTTAAACTAAAGGTTTTTACCCATTGTAGAATGTTTTAACTTACTACATTCTATTGGTTGTCTGGAATAAAAAGAAACCCCCCACAAACTTAAGCAGATATGACATTGGTGATCCATCATAATGGAAGAGAAGTGAGCGTATGCAAAATATTTACGATCAACCAAGTCGGTGTACACGTCAATTGAGAGAACAAGAAAACTGCTTTTCTATCAGTTAGCACCCATGCTAGAATGTTCATCTGTACATATCTTGTGTCAACTTATGCTTGTTCTGCCACTGATATTAAACTTCTGTTAACTGTATATATAAACTAATGCACTATTGATCTTTAAATAAAATCTAGCTAAAATAGCAAAGCTGTAACGGTATCTGGATAGGTTTTATCTGAACATTGATAGTAGTTCCATAAAAAACAAAATTGCAGCAACTGGTTTGATAACTTGTAGTGCACTTGCTTGTTATGGCTGAGGCTATTTGATGTCTAAAGAGTGGCACTGTTTTCCTCACTCTTCTGATTCACTTGCAAGGGGATTCTTTTGTGGGGTGACTCTGAGTTTTTGCAACCTTAAATCAAAAGTGTCTTCATTTGTCCAAGAATTGCCATTACCGAGCCAGCATTGTGTTGCTGCATGTGTGCATAACACGCAAAACTACCACCTACTTTTATTGTTTAGCTACCAAAATGTAAAATCCAAATATTCACTTATTTTCAATCTGTATGCAACATCATTTTAAAAAATAACAAAAAATTATTAAACTGCAACGTTTCTTTTCTTTCTGTAATTTTTTTTCTTCTAAACAAGTGCTTTTAATGAGTTGTCAGGGTACAAACTCTGGCTCTTGATTGTGTGTTAACAAAAAGAGAGAAGAATTTTAAAAGGAACTGATGCAAAACATTGAGACTTCCCTGCAGTTTTCTTTCACTAAGAGTCAAGCTTGTTCGTGTCAAGATTACAAATCTCTTTAAACTTATGTAAATAAATTAATCAACAAACTTCTAGGCAAATTAAAGCTTAATTAATTACATTTATGGATTGCTGCTGCTAATATAACGACTGATGATATAGGTAACAAACAAGACAGAGTTCCAACCTGGTAATTCCTGCAACACATGCAGATGCCCTGCGTGAAGCTATAAACTTATTTACATAATCTGACAGTTGTGAAAATTCAAATGCAGCTCATGCAAAAGACTACCATATTAGCATTTAAAGGTAAGATCAATACACTTCTCTTGTTTTCCTGCATGTATGCACATGTGTCAAAAAAGGCATAACATCTTAGTTATTCACAAAGATTTAACTGAATTTTATTTGCAAAATGATTCTTTGACAAATGCAATAGTTTTAATGGTTGATTGGTTGAACTTGAAAACTTTATTTTTGTTTAGTTTTTATTCTTATTGTACATAAAGTAAGTAATCCCTTTGAATATGTTGATTTATTAATATTAATTATTATTTTTTAGGGGCCCTTAATTCTCAGTAGCAATTACCACCGATTCTAATGATTATGACAGCTAGTACAAACTAATTTTAAACTTGTTAGAAATTTGTTTAAAAATTAACAAAGTAAATTACACTGGCAAGTTATCAAAATATTTATGGACTACCAACAAAAGCTAAAACAGTCACCTTCATAATTTACAATTTCATCTCTGTTACTTTTACCCAAAAAATTACAGTTTAGAAAAATAATTTTGTTCCTCACATACACAACATTTCAAGCTTATTTCCAATTTTTTTAAAAGACTGTAACCAACTTTTGAGTAAAAACCTTTCTTGAAAGTCAGATATCATCCGTGAATGTGTGGAATTTTTGTAAACAAAATATGAAACAGCAGATGCTATCATCATCATCAGAGAGAGAGAGAGAGAGAGGAGAGAGAGAGAGAGAGAGTGTTTTTTGCATTAAGTTCAGTGAGTATGTTCTGGAAGAAGACCATGTTGTTACATCATTTTCCATTAAATAGAGCTGAACAAGGTTGTGGATATTTTAGTCTCATCTTTGAAACCCTGTGCAGACTCTGGTGCATAAGGCATCCACCAGAAGAAAACTCCTGGTGTCAGTTTCCTAAACCAAGCAGAGGATAACAGGGTGCAAGGAATATTTTAGTCTAGAAGATAGGAATCAAAAAAGCAGATCAAATCTCCCTTCATTTTCAGTGTCCATTATTAACCAAAAACATCAGTCAGCAAGCAGATGTGTTGAAGACAGTTTAAGAATAATGGCGAACTCCTCACCAATATAAAATTCTACAACAAAATGCTATGTACTCACTCAATTTCTATTTTCTTCTTGTTCAAAATAGTATTAATCTAAATAAAAACAGATATTTGAATGATGATGAGACAATTCAACACATAGATATCTACAATTCAGTGGTGATCTCATATGCATGTCTGTCTTAATTAAATATAGTTCCTAATACTAGGTGCTGTAATTAAAGATTAGCTAAGATTCCAGCATAGTTAAATATCATAAAATATTTATTAACAGATTTTTTAACAAAAGGAATAAATTACTAGCCAGTGTAGTTAATAAAATGGAGCTCTAACAAATGTACTGATTCCCATTTCTCTTCATGGGAGCCTAAGCATAAGCCATCATGGTCTCCTGTCCCCATAACTATGAGAAATGTTCAAATAAAACCTGGCTTAAATAGAATTGCTGTAATGGTATCCAACTGGTTTTCATTTAAATATCTTGAGTAGTTAAAGTTAAAAAAATAGAATAAAAATAACTTTAATCTAAAACTGTTGGGTGGCTTTTATTTCATAATCTAAATTACTCTATGATTCAAAAACAATTAATTAGATATTCTCTGTTGATTTTTTTAAAAATTGAAAATTGCAATAAAATAAACAGGCTTCATGAAATCATGTCACCACCATCATCATCCTAGGTATTATTATTATTATTATTATTATTATTATTATTATTATATTATTATTATTATTTTTATTTTTATTTTGAGTTCACATGCAGTGTGGTTTTCAACTGGGTTTGGCATTGTACCGCATAATAATCTGCATGAGGCTAGATCCTTTTATACAAAGGCTAGTAAAAAACAAAACAAAAAGGCAGCCCCTTTGTATGCATATATGAATATTATAAAAAGTAAAGAACTTGTACCTGATTCCGCTAAACTACCAAGAGCGAGAAGAACCATGTAAGGAAGTCCTTCATCATCAGAGTAATTCTGGAGATAGTCATCTAGGATACCAAGTGCATCGCCTTCCAAAGCCTTTTCTTGCAAAGTTTCTGGAAACAGAACAAAGAAACAAAAAAAAAATCTTTGTGATCAAAACAGAAATAGATAAGATTTACTGACCCAAAAGAACAAATAGTGCTGCTGAAGGTTGAGCATAAAAAATCTTCTGGGATCATTTTAAATGAGAAATGCCATCGACGAAGTGTTATTTATGTAATTCAATTGCTCGACGCTGCAAAGAAAGAAAAACAAGTATAATGCTGCAGTTCTGACAAAGGTGGCATGCATTATAATTCTCTTCAGTGTCTTGATTTTGCAAAGTTTCTTCTTTCTGCAACTAAAATATTTTGGAGAATTTAACAGTGCAGTTTAAAGAAATATTTTCTTTCATTTTTTGGAACAAAGATCCCTCCAAGACAGACTCTGGTAAGGAGCTGTGGTGCCATAGTCATCTGCTAGGAATCGTTGCCAATCCTGCAGCCCTGCACACTTGACTTCAGCACGGAAAATCCCCTATTAGAACTCTTTTCTTTCAGATGCGGGAGGGAAACTGGCAAGCCCAGAGCTGACGCATATGGCCGGCTAGTGAAGGGCAAGATGAATTTAACGAATCTATTTTTCCTTTCTCTAAATGGGGTTTTCTAGTCAAATAAAAACATCAGAAAACCCTAACCAACTTTCCCCACTCACCATTCACATTCTTGAGATTCTTACATAATGCATATATTGATAATGTGATAGTCTGAAGGCTAGCAAACAGGGTATTTTCTTCATTCTAAGGTACAAGAATGGTTGGTGCCGCAAGCAAATAAAAAAATGAACTATGGTGAAAAACGAAAGTAAAACACAAGTGGAGTTATTTATGCTGTGTTTCAACACTCAAGATTTTTAATTGGACCAATCTATTTTTTTTTTATAGTAGCAAAAAATTCTCTTAAAATTATTATTTTTTTCCAAAAAAAATGACAAAATATTCCCCCTTATTTCCTAGTGAATGAGTACACGGCATTCCTGTGGACTATACTTAATCTTTATTAATAGACAAAAACGACATAACAGTTAACAAAAAAAAAATCCCCATGGTAACATGATTCTAAACAAATTAAAAGTGGACTATTTAGTAAGCAGGTTCATAAAGTGATACAAAAGAATTTATGTTCTCAACAAATCGAAAGGTAAAAGACAAATGTAATATCAGTTGTCATTAACAAGAGTAAAATAAGCTCAGGAAAGCATGTAAACATTAAACTAGTTTCTTGAGCTAATTATGCTCTGCTAATTATGCAACATTCACAGAGCTCCATTAACTCTGCAAGAGTTACGCCACTTGTTTCTTGTCACTCTCTTGTTTTCAACAGTTTAAAATATGCAAACATTCCGGAGGAGTCAAATTTCTGGTTAATTTAAATACTTATTCATTATTACTATCTATTTGCACGATAACATGGAGGCAAAAAAAAAAACAAGAAAAAAAACCATCAAATGATGATATTTTGTTAACATATTAGCATAGAATTCCACAAAACAATAGGGCCTTAAAAAGTTCTAAAAAAATAGAGTTTATATACACATTGTTTTTTTGTTGTTGTTGAGGTTTTCACATTTCATACCTGATACATCTAAACATTACATCAACTTGCAAATGCTAGGATTCTCTCCTTCACTCTAATCTTTACATAGTTGACATGGCGATCAATCACAGCTATAACTATGATCAGTAAGCAGATCAATGAATTGCAATGTAAGCCTGTGAACGTCTAGTTACAGCTATATTGTTGTTCACTGTCTATAAGTGATTTCTAAAAACAAGCGCATACATAAATGTAACGATTCTTTTTATTGCCACCTGGAGAGAAAAATAGTTGCGCATTGTTTTCTAAAAAAAAGATGATGATGATGATGATGATGCAGAAACTGCACTTCAATGATAAATCTTGAGAGTATAGGAAATTACGCTGGCAAAATCTGGAGAGCAGATGGTGTGGGATGAAGAGGCGGCAATCCATCCTCAAAACTGCCCCTACAATCACTTGGATGCTGTGGACTATTTGAAAGCTGTTGGCTAAATCCACCTAAAAGATGAATGACTGAATAGGAGTGTATAATCTCTGCTGAGTAATAAGAAGTTCAAAGTAAAAATTTCTGCGTAATAAAGTCATTGTATAAACATGACAAAGAGCTGCCTGACCCACAGACTTGTGTATGCTAAGCATTTCTTGGTGTATGTACTACACATCTTAAAGATCAAAGAACCACCTGATAATGGAAGCTTTTTTTTTTTTTTTTCGGTGTTATCAGACAAACCTCATCAGCTACAGCGTTTTTTCACTGTAGTTTAAATATAGATGGTGGTGGTTGGAATAGGTGTAAGATAAGCTTTAAAGTTTTTACTAAACGTTTTAACATGATGTATTCATTACCAGAAATCATCATCACAGCTGCATTCCTATCGTTTAGCTCATACTTTTTTTTTTCTTTAAATCATAAATTAACCCCCCTCCCACCATTTGGTTTATAAAAGGTTCCTCTTTATTCTGAAACAAGTGCCTTTCATCTGTCTAATTCAAAAAAAAAATATTTCCCACAATGAAATTCTACAAAAGCTAACCCTGCTTGTACTGAACAAGGCCACAATTGCCATTTTCTATTTGTTTTTTAAATTAATAAAACAATTAATTCTACCTGAGTGATCTATAACATTTGCTCAAAAAATAATTCTTCCTTCTTATGTACATATTTTTAGTTTTAACAATTCTTGTGTTAAAAACGCTATAACTTATTTACTTCATTCTTTCTGTTTTTTTTTAAAAATCAATTACCAGAGTATGGAGACTGACTGCATCATTTCATCAGTTAGAAGTTTGGTTAAGAATTCAGGCATTTAAAACGAATGCATACATTAGTCAAGAATAATTTATTTATAAGAGGCATAATAATTTAATTCAAAAGCAACAAAATATGATCAACATAATACACCAAAATATAAATCATAATGAACCAAACCAAAGAAAAAGAAGAGTGAGGTGGTGTGAAGAAACAGGCTCTGTAGCTATTAAGTCTGTGTTTGAAATTTAGATTAATCAGAAACCCCACTAGCAGTTACTGAACTGTTTAATGGAGCTGATTAGTAAAGAGAGATTCTATGCACAGCAGCTTAAAATTCCTGGAAGATCTGGCCAGCATCCTTGTTGTCAGTGATAATTATATGATCGGGGAACATAAAAGCTGTGGATAAGGTTTAATACGTCCTGTGCTGATCACATTCTATTTCAATTGTAACCCCAGCAGTTTAGAGATGCTTCACTCATTACCTCGTGTGGCCTTTTACCTTCTCTGTTAATAATTTACCACAGAATCACTAAATAACCAGCAGCTGCACTGGGCCTGGTACCTTCACCTAATAATGGGTTGCACTACCTTGTGTGTGAATAACGGAAATAACACAATGTGACTCAAAATGCTGGAATGTGTTCATGAGAGAGAGTTCCTCGTTCAGTCACTAATATCACGTGCAATTTATGAAGGGAAGCAGAGAGTTGCAATGGCAAATGTGTCATCCAAGTTTATCCCACAAATGCTTGAGTGGATTCAGATCCGAAGATTTTCCTCACCTTGGTAGATGCCTGAAATATTTATCTTGTTCTTCAAACAATAAATACAGTGTGGGCATGAATGATTGGGGCATTGTCGTCTTGGAAGTAGCCACCCCTCCAACAGTGTACACATGGAGCAACAATGGATGCAGTTGATCAAAAATAATGCTGAGGTAATCTTTGGTGTTAATTCTTCCTTAAAAAAAAAAAAAGACCCAAAGTATACCAGCAAAATATACTCCAAACAATGATTCTATTACCAGGATCAAATGATTCTTGTGGCTTTCTCCAAGTCTGTCTTCTCCCACCTGTGCCAAGTATGATGAAGCATGACTCATCAGACCACAACTTTTCAACAGTCTTTCTTGGTCCAATGTCCATATACCTTAGACCAGGCATGTCAAACTGAGGGTCCTCGGAGGGGCCACATGGGTCACATGTGTGTTGTCATGAGGGCCACACACGACAACCAATTGCACACATTACAACTAATTGAAGTCATTTAATAAAATTTATTGCAGAATATTTTTGTTGCAAATTAGTATCCTTTGTGCAGGCCGCAGGTGTGATTGTAAAGGGCCGCATGTTTGACATGCCTGCCTTAGACCACACGAGGTGTCTTTTCATGTTCGTAACTGTGATCACTGGTTTATGTAATGGTCTCCCACTGTCTTAGTCCATTTGTTGCAATATTTTTGGAAGGTACTGGCTTCATATGATGTAGACTGCTCAGCACCGAACGTCTCTGTTTTCTGTTCTGTTGTTTGACAATTACGGGACTTCATTCACCTGTCTTAACTGCTTTTTTTTTCCCTTTTTTTTGTTATCACCGTGTTTGTGGTCACAATTCTGTCTCACAGCAACATGCTCTTCACCTTTTGCCATTGCTGATAAATTCAAATGGCAGCATCCTACCAGCAAAACGGTCTTGGCTCCCCCGTGGCACCTGTTAGTTGTGTACCCAATATCCTGCCCTTTTTTAAAAATGTTCTAATGTCTTTTCCTTTTCTCAATATCTGTTAAACTGAATGCACACAGGTTTGTCCAAGTTACATGTAGTGATGCAGGGACCACCTGTCTCATGATATAGTCAACCAAATTTGCAGAGTGCCAACCCAGTGTATATTGATAATAATTATACTGTAATAATTAATTAATCATCTGGATATTGTCCAGGTGGTTTTCAAGTGGCAAAGATGTTTGAAAAAGAAAAAAAGAAAGAATTGTTACTTGAAAATCTAACTATACTCATGCATGGAGAAATATTCTTTAGCACTGTGCTAGGATAGTAGTGGGTATTGACTTGATGTCCGGATCCTCTCCACAGCAATTCATATCGAAGTCACAGTGGCTCAGCACAACACCTGTTGCCAAGTAAAGGTGTTACAAGGAAAGACCCTCCTAGAAATTCTTTTTTGGATGTGGGAGAAAGCCAGAGTAACCAGAAAAACCCCAAAAAGTGAGAAGCAATTATGCCATGAGAGGTATGCCAAACCAAGGTGGCTCTTGCCAAGAATCAAATTCAAGCCCTCAACTGTGCCAATCCAGTAGTCTGATTACTGGGCCACTGGAAGCAAAACGTTTCCCTTCTGCAATAGACCAGGTGTGACTATTTACATCTTTCACAAAATTACAACAGTTCATTATAAAACATTCCTGAGAGGCCATTTTATGAGATGTTCAAATGAAAACTGGCTAAAATAGCACCACTCTTAAGGCATCCCTAGTCTCCAAAAACTTTTAAATAAAAGGTCAGCCTATTTTGGAAAGGCTTCTCATAATAATAATAATAATACTGATTATCAGCAACAGCAGATATTACTAATAATCAAAATCAATATTTAAAATATTTTATTAGATAAAGATGGGTCTTAAAATCTGTTGCCATAAAATACAAGTTTCCATGTGGTGAGATCATTCCTTAATCTGTTTAGCAATGTATCGAGTTTCCAAGAAACATTAGCTGTACTGGTGTAAAAGAAGATGCCATGCCACAGCATTGCTTACATTCTCGAGTAAATACCATGTTAGATAAGAGGACATTTTAAGAATTAATTTTCTTTTGTATAATGTGCAATCATATACTATTCTCTATGATTTGAACTCTTGGCAAGAACACCTGACAATTTTATCTGATGTTAAAGACAATGAATATTGAAACATTTTTTTCCGGGTAGACAATGTGCTTGAAAGTAATTTTTTCAGAGAGTAGACTTCAAAGACATTAAGACAGGCCTAAAATGATTAGGCAGACTTTACTCTTGTATAACCCAAACTTGCGTGTAGTTCACAATAAGTTCTACAGCCCACACTGTCAATCCAAATAATTTTTGGTGAAATCAATATAATTTTGTTTTTCAAGTGCTTCAGAAACATTCACTAGACGTTTCCCGGCAACAGAAGAAAGGAGTAAAGTAGCCGATTCTCCTATATAAACAATAAGTAAAACAGAATGATAAACTGGAGTCTTTATCTGATGTTAAAGAAAAAGATGACAGAAACTAACCCAAAATTACTGTATCACCCTAGATAGCTCTGATTTTCTAAAAGTAATTTTTATTTGCTTTGTTTCTGATTTATCATTTATTAAAGTTTGCTACTTTATTACAATAGAGTTACATCAGCTCAAAAATTTACCACGTTAAACATGTTTGGAAAAGGGGGCCCTACGAATATCCAAATACCATTTTTCTACTGTAAAAAAAAAAAAAAAACACAATGAACAATATTTTGTTTATAAACATAAGGTAATGTAACAATTTTGATCAAACTGTACTTTCATGCGTTAAAAAAAAGGAAATTTTACTATCCTGATTAACAAGATAAGGTACCAATGATGTGTTTTATTGTGGGATACATAAAAATTCAGTATTTAAAAAAAAAAAAGATAAAAGCTGCTGTGACTAAGTTACACAAGAACAGATGAAGTCTGGTTTCCTATCTGAAACACTTGCAACTGTCACGAACTAGAATTCAAGTATGGAGAAGGGTCTCCACCAATACCGTGAAGCAATTTAAACGATAAGTTAGAGAGGTCAGATGCGAAAGCATCAACACAAAATTGCAATGTCAGATACACTGATGCCACTAGAGCTGAAGCAAGAGAGATATTGTTAATCGGAATCAATCATTTAATTTCAAGAGTCAAAACATGTGAAATTTGAATCAAGCTGTCGAAACATCCACACAATACAATGCTACTAAATGCCTCACCTAGCTCCAACTCAAATTGGCCACAACCAACTCTTCATGTCTTTTTAAAATTGCAAATTATTACTGAAGATGTAGTATCCTGAATCTGCAATACCAAATCCAGTTTGTTTTTCGATGATAAACTTAGTCAAAGTTTTTACCTTTTGTAGCAATGCAGTGTGGGAATGTTTCTTTTTTTTTTTTTTACTACATCAGTTGTGGCAGAGAATAGATATGCTACATTCTAACTGAAGTGCAGCAGCAAAGTTTAATCTGACATCTTGAAAATGTAAGCTGATGAAAGAAGCATAACAAAAATCCGAAAGCATACGCTCAAGAGGGGAGGCACTGAAGTTGCACTCACTCCTAGTTTGACAACATCTTAGTGGTATGGCTTTTCATTCTTATAAATCTAAAACGTATATAATTATGTTACAGACATTCAAATGAGAAGAGGCTGAAACAGCATTGCTGGAACGGTAACCAGCCAAGTTTCATTTGGATGTCCCAAGTATATATGCATTCATACAGTCTTTGTATCATGTTATTTTAAATATAGAAATTGCTACAACTTTCAAGACAATTTACATTAGGAAATAGCTAGTTATCTATGACACCAATCAGAATAGTTCTACGATATATATTAAAGAAACATATTCCTAAAATATTCAACTGGAAACTCCCCCCACCCAAATACAAGAACTTGTTATTCTATTTCACTATTTCAGAAATCATTGAGATATGATTATTCTCCCCCCAAAAGAGGGCTTTCCTGTTATTGCAATCTCTCTGAGCACATTCCAAGCCTTATGGTTAACAAAGGGTTAAACAGTCTCTTACAAATCTTGCAGTTCAAATACTGTTGTTAAAGAAAAGAAAAAAACAATTTTTTTAGTTATATTGGAATCATGAAAAATAAGTGCAAGTTCAGAAAATAAACTGAAAAAAAAAAAAAAATCATGCAAGTATTATCCAATTTATACTGCCTCAAGAATTTTACCCCTCCTCCCTCTTTCAAGCTGCTCCAGAACCAGCCTTTACTTTCAGTATGCTGTCAGCAGAACAATTCTTAGAACAAATATTTGTTCCGTTCTTCCATCTTCTATTGCTCCAATCTAATCAGAGGTCTTGGGTTTCCTGCTAGGTCTCCACCTTTGACCTTGAATGTCTTGGGAAGGGGGTAGAAATACTACAGACTGATAAAACAATGAGACTTGATTAACTGTAACCTTGAACTGACTGAAATACCCTGCTTGCAGAATCCAATCCTCCTTTCTGTTGATCAGACACTAACTGGTGAATCTAAAACACATCCTTTCACATTTACAAGGGAACCTAATATTAATGGCAGCTGCTTGTGATTAAAGTCATTTTCACTAAGAACCTTCATTGCCAGAGTTCTTAAATTACAATGCACGATGCATATTTTCTGAATCTCTCTTTATAGCATTTAGGACATTTATAATCAAATAAATTAAAAAAACACAACAACAACAGACAGCATTTGATTATGAAAATGTGTGGAAATCTCATCAATTATTATTCTGTTATCTTTACTGAAAGAAAAAAAAAATTGGCTCAGGTTCTGTCCGTTTCTTGTCAACAACAACAACAAATGCAGAGAAGTTCAGGAGTTACTCATTATTTACCTAATCTGAAACATTTGAGGCATATGACAGCAATCTCTGGCTTCAGCAGCCAGCAGGCTATCTGGAAAAAAAAATCTTTAACTAAATTAGCACAACACTTTGGTGATGGCATCTTAAAGACTTTCGGAATCTTATCTACAAGACACAGCTGTAGCCATAGATGTTTGTTTGTTTATTGAATTTAAGGGCCACAAAATCCACAAAACATAGTTTTGATTTAGCTTTGGCACTGAATTTATTAGTCACAGATTATCAAAGGTACAAGTTACTCTAAGATTGAGTCCAACTGTGGTCTGAACTAACAAAAATAGCATATTCAAGGTTTATACAAATAATTAACATCTACAAATTATTTTAGATAAACTGCTAGTCATGTCCACAATTTCTCTCCTATTATTCAGCTTCATAGGTAAGAAATTTAAACTTATTGATGATACATTATTTCCAGAGAGTAAAGAATCACTTCAACCATATCCCATCACCAATCTAAAAGTAACTTAACCAGCTAATGAACCATTTTTAGTTTACTAATAATGTGATGGGGATATACAGAAATTAATTTCTTCATCACCAAAGTTAATGCAATCACAAGGATTCTATACATTAGGGATATTCCAATGAAACCTGACAAGATGCAATTATAGCAATTCCATTGTCAGCCAGGTTTCTATGGTTTAAATTCATGAGACCCTGACTGACCCTGACTGACCCTGCCTGAACAGTCAGGCCATGCCTGGGTCACTCTGGATATTCTTCTTCACTTACAATGGCTCCTGCCAAGCTGAAACATTTTCGAAAAGGGAATTCCAATAGATTTCTAGGCTTTTTTTGCAAGTGATGCAAGTTTCACTATCTGGACAGTTTCCAAGTGAAAGAAAGTACAGCAATTTAGAAATAAATAGAGGTAATACACTTACCATGAGTATTTGTAACATTAAGCAGTAATCCACAGGCAACTGTTCTTAATTTGTTGATATCAGGACCCTTCCTGGAATCAGTGCCCTTCATCAACTCCAACAACACTTTTACCCCATTTACATTATCCACAGCATTTCGAGCAGTATCTGTAGGACAGAAAAATAAAAATGAAGATGCCCCTTTTCTTAGTTTTGAGATTTAACATCAAGCCACAGTGGTGCATACTGGTTATTATGTCAAATAATGATAAAAAAGACACATCTTCTCACCATGCATGAGCAAGAGCAGCAATTTTTGTTCCTCCTTTCATACTCCATTTTTGAAATTTAAGTGTAACTCGCAGGTGACTCAGGGGAAAAAAGGAACAATTGTCCGTCGTGTCATGAGCTTGGGACATTCATAGTGTGAAGCCAGCCATTAGTTTAACAGGCTGAGGTCCTCTGTGAAAAAAGTCTTTAAAGGGCACGGAAAAATGTAAAGTAAAACAGGTTTGATGGTAAACTGAAGTGTTTTGTATATGGTTCGGTAAAGAAGAGTTTCCACAATTTATCTAATACCCTTGCTATGTGAGATAACCAAACTGGTGGAAGGCTGCGCCGGGGCCCAAGACAAGGGAATGTGATGACAGATTTTTTGGAAAGCCTAGAAAAACTGCAGTGAAAAAAAAAAAAAAAAGAGTCACAATTATACAAATAAGCCAGGGCATCTGGCATCAACATTTCCAAGAAGTTACATTAAAAAAAAAATAAAAAGAGCTAAGATGACTTGTCAAGCATATCAAATGGACAAAAAAAAAGAAAAATCAATAGAGACGTGTCCTTTAGTCAGTAGTCAGATAAATCTCCATTTTTATTTGACAAGGGAGAGAATAGGCTGTGCGTTTTTTCTTTTCTTTTTCTTTGCAAATGGTGTTGAGAAATTTGTTGAAAGATTATGAGAAAGTACTGCATAAAGCGATATTGTGTGCGGGAGAGCTTTTCTGCGATGGCAACCGCATCTTCCAAAATTAATGACAGTGACCCAAAATGCAGTTTCAAATATCGTTAGATGGATCTCACACCGACAGCAAATTCTGTGCTAATGGCTCGCCTGCCTGGGAGTCCAGACCCCCCCCCAACCCAACTGAAACCTTGTGGCAGTATGTCAATGTCCATGACTAAGGACTGAAAACCAAAGGAAAAAAAAAAAGGTGGACCCATTTTATTTTGTCAGTACCTATATACTTTCAATTTCCACCTGCATACGATACAGTTCTGTACTAGCAGGAAGGGAAAGATAGCTTCTATTTAAAATATACCGAAGACACTGCTGATAGACGAAAACAAAAAAAAAAAAACTTAGCTTGCTCGTAAGAACTACCAGCCTTAATGTGCGCTACCATTTGGTCCAATACTGCAAATCATTAATTGATTAAATATAACTATCACCAGGTGGTAAAAGGTAAGAACACCCCCAAAAAAACAACAAATACAGTAATGTCCCCTTACATCCCTACAATTTCTAGGAAATCAGTCAGCGATGTCAGTATAAACAACCAATCAAATTCCAACATACCCTTCTTAAATGGAAAAAAGTGGAATGTGGCTAGATTTTTTTTTAAAAAAAAGATAAATCCTTTTCCTTCAATTTTTGAAAAAAAAATGTAAACCTTTAGTTACAATAATTCTTCTGCACCAGGTTTCCATGTCTAGTCAGAAAAGTTCTGAAGTCTTCAAACAGAAAACTATAAGATCCATGTTTACTTTGCATGGTAATAAACATATTATGTATATGCAAGTACAACATTTACAATAATTTCATTTAAGTCTGAAATTATGTATATATATATATATATTTGTTAAGGAAGTTGAATCCCGTCTCCTCTGTGAATTAGACTTACTCTATTAAGATGACACCAGCACTCCCAACTCTGACAACTGTCTGCACTAGTTTTAACGTAAAGAGAAAGCATCAATCATGGAAACCGAGAAATACTCCACTTAGACTTGGAAATAAGCACATTAATTCTGTGTCTGTCAGAACATGAATAAAACATTCATGACAGGACTCAGCTTTCCAGTATCAAAGCTTTAAATATCGTTTCCGTTGCTGCTGTTATTACTATCATTATTATTATTATTATTAAAAAAACAAACAAACTTTTATTAAATTCCATGATCAAAGAGACTATTTGTCAGCATACACAGGATAAATTAATATGAAAATTTCAATCAGAATAAATTCTAAAAGCAATGTTAAAGCTGTGTTGTTGCAATTTGAATTTTAAGTGTTCTTTTTTTTCTTTCTTCTCTGCCCCCTTTAATAAAGCTTAATAAGAGTACAGTAATTTCTATATTATTGTCATTTGTTTGTCTTCTTTTGAGTTAGGGTTATGGGAAGGACAAGAGGGGAATTCTAATTTTTTTTTAACTGTATGGAATTCTAACTGACCAACAGATTACATACAAAGGCAACAGTTTGAAATTTGTCTTGGCATTTTTAAATGCTTAAAGTCTTTAAGACAACACGACAGTGCAACTGTTAAGACTTGCAGAGATTTGCTGCCAAAATTTCTATAAGAGGGAGGGGGAATTTAATGACAGCATGTGCATACATTATTCAAATTAGTTAAGGTAACAGGCAGTGAAATTGACAGGGTTAAGTAAAAAAAGAAAAAGAAAGAAAGATCAAAAGCACTATCTCAGGTATTACTGCTAAAACACTGAAATAGTAGTAAAAAAAATTGTTAACCATATTAAGTCAAACTGTGATATTAAAAAATCAGAAAAATTAAAAGTGAAGATATGAGAGTGGGGGGGGGGGAAGCCTACCAGGTTACTTTCCCTTAAACCCTATATAATTTCAAAAAAAATGTGAAGAAGAATGTTACATAATCACAGCTCAGTAAACATTTTTTAAAGATACACGTTTATAACAATAATCCTTATACACGCATATAGATAAACAGAAAAATTAGCACCATGTCCATTTAAGAACTACTTGTTCTCTATTCACTATATATTAAGTAAACCCTCTTCACAATTATCTCAAGAATCCTTCAAGAACAGATCACTATTTAAGAAAATGTTTTGGATTTGCTAAAGAGCTGCTTCTACCTACATAATTCAGGTAAGTATTTTGTACATGTGAGGTATCTAATAGAGGTTAACCTCCCATTGATCAAGTGCTCTCCCCTCCCCTGCACTGTTGGTTGTAGAAACAGGTTTAACAGTAATAGAGTTACTTACTTTCCTTTCGCTTTCCGATACCAGACTATAAAAAAATACAGAGAGACTACTTTCTAATATAGTTAGTTTACATGTCTACTAATAATGGGTGCCTACAGATAAGGAAGAAGGAAAAAAAAAAAGAAAAATTGACACTATTTACATAGCTTCAAGCAGCATATACGTACTGTATAATATATATATATATATATACATTTAGCTTGAAGTATATTTTGACTGGGGCCAGCAGAACAGTTACATCAATTACCAAATTTTTCCAGACAGGCAGTGGTTACCCTTGTCAAGCAATAAAGTGTTAGTCTCCATTAACCTGACATTAGGTGGTATTTGTGAAAGAAAAACGACTGACTGGGAAACATTAACAGACATGCCAGTTGTTGTTGTTCTTTCAGAGCATTCT
>JACATO010000669.1:235000-514196 GCA_018389105.1 Nautilus pompilius
TTTTTAAAAAAAAAAGAAGTCATGATGCTTTAAATGTTTTGAACATTGTAGTATAGATCTTGGTAGAAAGTGCATGTTAATAGATTAAATCACATGCACATCATTGGTTTTCATGGAAGAAATCTTAAATTTGATTTTGTTTTCAGAAGGATATGGAGCACTATTTTCAGTTTGGGATATGACATTTGTTTAAGGACACTGTTCCTTTAAGATTTATATAGAGCACTCATTGGTGTAATTTCACCATTACACTCAACAACAATGTCCTTGAGATGTTCAAGTTAAGCTACTTGAATACCTCTGGTAGATGACAGCCCACTTTTGTGTTACTTCCTTACCGAACTAGATATAACTTGTGGCACCACATTTTCGGCCGAACTAACTAGACAACAGGGATATTTACTGATTAAGCATTCGCACATTCTATGTGGTCCAATCTTTTATTTTTTTTTTTGCTTCGTTCTGCTTCTCGTGAATAAAAATGAAGAAAAAAGGTCCAGTTTTGGACTTTTCAGACAACAAGCCAATCAGAAAATCACCTGGAACACTATTAGAAAAAATCTGGTGCCAAGTGTTCTGTAGAAAGCTAACAAAAAAACAAAAAAAAAAAACATGCTGGACTGTCTGACGAACTGGATGCTGAGAAACTTCATTATGGCTCATTCGTTCCTATGGCTACTTCAGAAGATATTTTGCATAACTTGCTTCTTCTGGCTGCTGCTGTTTTTTTTTGTTTGTTTTTTATTTGATAGAAATCTGTACCTTCACTTGGATGGTGTTGGCACAGGTTCCCCTCTTGTAGCCAACATTTTCTTTTCTTACATGCAAATGAGGCTAAGTTTTATAATTACACTGGTTAACTCCAATATCTGCATTACAGATAAGCAGATGGTATGCACTGGTGGGTCACTTTGTTACATCATTTCAGATATGGGCCTGATCCAGGCTGCAGATGCATATTGATTGATCACATCATGCAAAAAGTGATTCCTGTAGCACTATATATGATTTGGACATTTGCAGTCAGTCTGGCAAATATTGGAGAAAGAAAAAGACATCTCAGCATTTAAAATAGTTAAAATAGACATTAATAGTGGGATCATGTTTAGCAGGTGCCACTTACTCTAGATACTTTTGCTGGTAGGCTGCTCTAAGGCACTGGTTATTCAAATCTATCAGCAATGGTAAAAGCTGAAGAGAATGTCTGCCACGAGACAGAATTGTGGCTGCAAACACAGTGATATAAAAAGGTGGTTAAAATAGATTAGTGAAGTCTAACTGTCATCAAACAATAGAACATGGCAGAGACATTCAATGCAGAGCAATCCACACCACATCTCAAGCTGTACCTCCAATGAATGTTGCAAGAAATTGACCACAGCAGTAGGAGACCATTGCATAAACCACTTGTCACTGTTACCAATATTAAAAAACACTTCATAGATTGTAAGGAGTGCAGACATTGGACTGATGACTGGCAAGATGGAACCATGCTTCAATGTCTTTTTGCAGATTTGTAGAAAGCTACACGACCAACTGAACTCATCTCATATTTTCCCAACTATCTAGGCCTTTGATGATGTAGTCATAGTTTGGGGGCATGTTTTGCTAGTATATCATTGGCTCCTTTGTCCCTTCAGAAGGCAGAATAAATGCACAAGCTTACCTCAACATCATTTCCAATCAAATGAATCCAACTCTACACTTCATGTCTACCCTTGCATGGACACCTACTTCCAAGACAACAATGCTCACATCCACTGTGCCCACACTGTCCTGTGTTCATGGTTTGAGAAACACAATGAAGATTTCAGATATCTCCATGGCCTGCATGATCCCTGGGTCTTAAACAAATGGAGCATCTGTGGGATGAACTTGAAAGATGTGTTCGCCATTATGATCCTCTGCTTAGCTTACTTCATACATTGCAAGAAATATTAGTGACCAGATGGGTAAATATGCCTCAGGACACCATCCACCACTTTTTGGATTCTATGCTGTGTCATGTCATGGCTGTTATTTAGTTAAATAAGAGACAGACCAGTGTATTTACAGTTGACGACTAGAAATTTCAGCTGAACAAGTTTTGATGTGATAAGATATACATCTTTACTTTTTCATTTTCTTTGGAGGTTGAGAATGATAATCAGATTTTGTTCCTTGACACTTATTATAGATGATGATGCTACTTCCATTTTTTGTTGTTGTTTTTTTACCTAAGCTGTACAAGTTTAATTTTGTATTCATTTTAATGCAAAGAGCCTATCACATTTGTTTCCTTTTGCTAAATTTCATGCTGAAATTCTATTTATTACATCAATGGTAAAAAGGGGACTCTACATCAGTTTTAATGACCCCCCCTCCTCTGACTTTCTACGTCCACACTGATTTGTGACTGAATATTTTTGGCTACATATTTTCACATTCTCAGAAACAACTGATGGACAAATTTATCGAAACAGTAGTTAAAAGAAAAAAAAAATTTATCGTAATTCAAAAATAAATACACAGTCCTGTGATGCTATGAACTTTTTTCAAACTAAAAAAACATCTTAATAATAATAATAATAATAATAATAATAATAATAATAATAATGGATAACATAGATGTTAGTGCAGGATTTCAGCTTCACAACACTTGGTTATCCCCATTTCTCTGCAATCTGCTTCTATTTGGTACTTCAAATTTGAAATACATTTAAAAAAACAAACAAACAAAAACGTTTTGACTCATTCAATTGTATTTTCTTTCCTTTAACCAAGAACTGAAAGGTACTGCCAGAGTTTGTTGTCCCTCCGCCTCTCAAAATGGTTGTTATACAGAGTGCAACATTGGAGGATGTCAAATCCTATTAATTCTTAGTCGGCCCAACTTCTCTGGTTTTTGTTTTTGTTTTTTTTGGTTTATGATGCATCATAGTCAGAGAGTTAAAAGCAGCACCGTCTAAAGTTACAGAATTACCGAGATTGAATGTGTGATAACTGTTATTAAACTTTGGTAATGATTATATTCCTGCTGCATAGCAATAATGGAATCATTGTTCAATGGCTGTAACCTTGAGGTGTTGCTAAGTCAGTAATATGAGATTCGTGGCTACACATACATATTAGAAATGTAATAGCTAAAAGATTAAATCAAAACGAATGGCAACTAACAGGAGAAAAAAATTAATACAATATACCTTAAAAAAAAAACAACAGTTAACCCCCTAATTCTGTAACATTGTAAAAAAAAACAAACTGTATTTAATAAGCAAAGATCATGCATAAATAATAACTGATTCTAGACAGCAAATTTAGCATAAATAGAAAAGCAATCCAAGTTTCCAAGAATCCTTAAAATTATAAAAGTAAACAAATGCAACGCTAATCTGAAGAGACAAAAACTAACAAATCAAAGAATCTTGATTCATCATGGTCCGATCTGTTTGTATGCTGTGTTTCCTATAATCCAACCATGTTTGGTTTCTTTATCACTTTTGAAGTATTAGTCAACTATAACCAAAATTAAAGCAGCAGTGTCTGCCATTTTATATAATAACAAAATCTAATTACCCAAGGCTATAGGTGTAAGGAAAGACACAAAAAAGATAAAACAAAATTCTGAATCTCTGTTCACACTGATAGTGGATGACATTATTAATAAACCATTATGAATGGGAAACTGTAATGAAAACAACATACAAGTCTGATGTATCTCCCCTTTCTTTGTAACTCCATCTCCTTTTTACAAGACTGCCTGTACAGTTAATATACTATCTATCAACCGAACAGACTTTCAAACAATGTTCTGTTTGCAACTTCTCTATTATGGATTTTTTGTATGCTGCATCATTTAATTGTAACAAAACATCTGTAGTCAAATAAAAACAAATTTGAAAATCAGATAGGACCAAACAGAAGCAGTTTGTGGGAAAAGATGCATAAATCTGGTGCCAAGTCGAATATCAAATATTTTTTTATACTGTTACAAAACCACTAGTCTAAAGACCTCATCTGTTCTATCTTCTGTCTCTAAAATATGAATCTAAAGCAAAATTAAAAACTGTGTAATCAATAACTGATCACCAAACTAAAATAACCAAATCCAAGTTCTACAAGTAACTATATACTGTATATATGTAATTTATATTCCGTGTTTTATAAGTTGATAACTAATGGCAAATTCAGAAAGTTTTGGCAAGCTTTGCTTCAAAATTAAACATATTACCATTTGTACTATTAATATATGTATCAGGTGAAAAACCTATAATTATTTTGTCAAGTTCCATTAAAAATGGAAATTATGGCATTTTTGTATGTATCCACTTAAAACAAAAACAAACTTGCCAAACCAACTTGTTTTTTTAAAACGCAGTACCTAAACTAATTAGGACAGAAACCAAATCTGAAGTTTGTGGAATGGATATTTCACATGTAGAAAGAAAGAAAAAATGATAACCACTTTTGGACTCTTTGAAACACATTGGTAGAAGTAACACACAACCTATGCTGCTCTTCTAATGCGTTTAGCAATATTAAAAACAACTCTTCAGAAAAAATGGTGTTCAGCCTAATGAGAAAGAAATGGTTTTTAGATGGAAGTTAGTGATGCTACCGGTGATTAGTGTACATTACGTGTATATATGCCTACACACACACACACACCACAAATTCTGTCTACATTAATAAACTATCATGATTACATAAGTATTAGATCTACCCAAATGCACTTGGGGACCTTATTTGAACCTGACTGTCACGGTTTATCATGCACTTATGGTCGAAAGGAACTTATATGTTTAAACAACATCTCAGAGTCTGATATTCACAGCACCGCGCAATAGCGTGGTGTTCCTCAAGAGCAGGGGTCACCAAACTACGGCCCGCGGGCCGGATCAGGCCCGCGACGTCAGCTGATCAGGCCCGCCGACGGTACTTGCATTTGCGTGATAAAGCGGATGGAACACGAGATGTTGTGAAATAAAATTTTTAAAATTTTTTTATGGATAATTGACACATCATGGGCAAGAAGGCTCAGAAAAATTCCCCGGTCAAGGTGTTAATCGAGCTGGTCTCTAGGCTGTTTTCTTCACCCTTTATTATGGCTACTAAGAAAAGAAAAGTGGATGCCAAGTGTCGCGTTTTCAATGAAGAATGGGGAGTAAAGTACTTCTTTGTGGAAACAAAGGACCAGAAAGCTAGTTGCGTGGTATGCAGCGAAAGTGTTGCCATTTTGAAAGAGTACAATCTTCGGTGTCACTATGAAACAAAACATCTATCAACATATTCAAAGTTTTCTGGAAAGTTACGCTCTGAGAAATATGAGTCCATGAAACGTGGTTTAGAAACTCAAAGAAATCTCTTCACGAGAAAGTTTGCTGAAGATGAATCCGTCACTCGTACAAGTTACAAAATAGTGCATAAGTTGCAGAGCGAGGAAAACCGTTTACTGATGGCAACTTCATCAAAGAGAGTGTATGATGGAAGCAGCAAATGACTTGTGTCCTGAGAAAGCCAATTTGTTTGGAAGTATCAGCCTTTCGGCAAGTTCAGTTGTGCGGAGAACAGGAGAACTTGGAGAGAACATAGTGCTACAGATACGCGAGAAAGCTAGGAACTGTTGTGGTATTCTCTGGCGCTGGATGAGTCTACTGATCTCTCAAGTACTTCACAACTTCTTGTGTTCATTCGTGGTGTCAATTTGGACTTTCAGATAACGGAAGAGTTGGCATCCGTTTGCTGCATGCATGGAACAACAACTGGAAAAAACATTTTCATGGAAGTGCAGAAAACTTTGCAGGACTATAACCTTCAGTGGAATCAGCTTCGAGGTGTTACAATTGATGGAGGAAAAAACATGGCTGGAGTGAGGAAAGGTCTGGTCGGGCAGATCAGGACTCAGTTGGAAGATTTGCAAATTCCGGGCGCTCTGTTCATACACTGCATCATACATCAGCAAGCACTCTGTGGGAAAGAGTTGGATATTTCTTGTGTACTGAAACCAGTCGTTTCTGCTGTGAACTTCATTCGGGGACATGCACTCAATCACCGTCAGTTCCAGGCTTTTCTTGAAGAAATTGATTCTGATTTCTGTGACTTGCCTTATCACACAGCAGTGAGGTGGCTCAGCTGCGGTAAAGTCCTGTTTCGTTTTTACAAGCTCCGAAACGAAATAGATGTTTTTCTCACTGAAAAAGATAGAGCTGATCCACAGCTGTCAGATCCTACCTGGCTGTCAAAGTTGTCATTTTTGGTTGACATTACATCCCACATGAATGAACTGAACTTGAAACTTCAGGGAAAGGATAACCTCGTCTGTGATCTCTACAGAATCATCAGAGGATTTCGGAGAAAGCTGTCATTGTTTGAAGCACAACTGGAAGGAGAAAACTTCTCTCATTTTCACTGTTTCAAAGAGTTTTGCGCTACAATTGCTGAAGATGTCAACCTCGATTTTCCTAAAAAGATTATTCATGACTTGAAGAAGCATTTTTTGGAGAGATTTTCAGATCTCGACAGAATTGAGAGTGACATTCTTCTGTTCCAGAATCCGTTTGATTGTAACCTTGATGATGTGCCAGTTGAACTACAGTTGGAGCTCATTGATTTGCAAGCAAATGACTTGTTGAAAGAGAAGCACAGAGAAGGAAAACTTGTTGAATTTTACCGCTTCTTACCTGATGTTGAGTTTCCGAAATTGAAGAAATTTGCTGCTGGTATGGCATCATTGTTTGGAACAACTTATGTCTGTGAGCAAACATTTTCAAAAATGAAGTATGTGAAGTCAACACATCGAACGAGATTGACTGATGAACATTTGAAAGCAATTCTCTTGATTGGATGCAGCAATTCCAAACCAAACATTGATGATATCTTGAAAGCCAAACGTCAGTTTCACAAATCTCACTAACCTTTTTTGCTGCTTAGTTTGTAAGATTCGGATATGTGCACACTAGGTCTGATGTATCTATATTTTTGCTAACATCGCCTTCTTTGATAACTTTTTAGTAAATAAATATGTTGGTTGTCTTTGTTTTTTGTGCATTGCACGCCACTCACCCATGATTAACATGGAATGCTAAACTTAGTGTTTCGTCTTTTTTCCCAGAGCTTTCGTTCTGGCTTGCAAGTATTGAACAGAATGATTATGCGGCCCGCACTCATCATTCTTTCAGTTATCCGGCCCACTGTGAAAAATGTTTGGTGACCCCTGCTCAAGAGGATGCAGATGGCCTAGAACACCTGATGGTGTACCATACCGAACTGCGGCTTTCCCGTCGTTTACTTGGAATTCACAAATGTATGAGAGAAAAAAAACAACTAAAAAAAAAGATTTTTATTTTAAAACAAAAATGTTTCCATAAATTTTGAGGAGAAAGAGATCAGTAAAATTTATTAAAAATGACCCAATCGTGTAATTGCTTTTTTTTGTTGCGATGTGTAAGTTATAACCAGAAATTTATGTTGGAAGTGAGCAGTAGAGCATGACGGTTAGTGGGGCACATATCCTTAAACCATGGGATGGTTCCTGAGCATGATTATCCTGTCGTTTCAGCCTTTGTGTAGTGGATGTTTAAGATTTTAAATTTTGCATTTCTGGCAGTCTGAAACCAAAATACAAGTGGATCTTGCAAAGCTTTTCTTGGAGAGAGAGAGAGAGAGAAAATGGTCAGATCATCTTTGCAGAAAAATGGAAATATGTCCATCATATTGGAAAACAGTTAAAAGTGAAAAGGAAAAGCTTGATCGTAGCCCAGCATCGGCAGATAGTGATACACGCACTGCTCGGTTGTGCTGTTGAAAAACTAGACTGAATAAAAACTTTACGTGCATAGTTGTTGTCTCCCCTGGCAAAACTTCATGGAGAGAAAATTGAGAACAGCAGAGGCTATCTAAAATACAAACTCGACAAGATACTGAAAAAAAAACAGATGTTAGTTCGAAAGTTTCAGCAGTTAATGATACAAGGACTCAATAGAGCCATGTGGATTCTGTGAGGTGTTAGATACATACACAAGTGAATTTTCACCAGGAGAGAGAAAGTACGAATGCTCATGCACGGGTACCTTCAGCAACAAGATGGACAGCTGAAGAGATGCCAGATAATTGGGAGTAACCAGATACGTGGTGAAAAAGGCAAAGGAAAAAAGAACCAACCAACCAAAAAACTACCAGTGGTATATTATCTGATCTCCTTTGGGAATGAGAAAAAAAAAAAAAAAACTGGTTACAGGAGCTGTCAAGAAAATTGGGAATTTCCAACAGGACGATACATTCTTGCAGGGGCATCCCGAGGAGGGGGGGGGGAGAGAAAACTATGGAAATGTACCTGTTAGGGATAAGTGGAGAAGTCCAAAAATAGAAAAAAGATGCTTATACTTGATACATTAAAATGAAACTTGGCTGAAATAGCATCAACATAATGGTATACAAATAGGTTTCGTTTGAACATCTCAAGCGATTAATTCGAGAGATACATTTGGAATTTAAAAGGTGAATTTTCAAAATTTTGTTTTTATGGTCAAAGTGGTGCATTATAGCTGATGCATCTGATATGCATTCCATTTGTGAAACATCAAAACTCTGCCCATGTCTACCATTCCAGAGCATATGTATTATAAAAGAAGCACTAGACTGTTTCAAAAGGTAAAGAAAATTCATAAATAAAACAAGTGACCAGGTATCATTTATTGGACTGCATCACTTATCTGCATATTACCCATTTTGCTACGCATGTAGTCCAACTCCTCAAATTTATTGATACCATCCTGGTAAAAATGTTTTGGTTGCCATGTAAACCATAAATGCATCACCTGTTGGACCTAGTGATAAATGGCCAATTTTCAACCTCAGAAAGCATTTTTCAAGGGTCCGAAAAGATAAAAATCAGATGGGGCAAGATCCAGACTTTAAGAGAGGATGTGGTAGAAATTCAAAGTGTCATTGGTTGCTGAAGCCCTGTGTGGTCTCACATTGTCATGCTAAAACATGTGACATTGCTTGGACATCCCTGGTCAATCTTTATCCACTACCAGTTAGTCATTTAAAAACCTGTCCACTCACTCATGTACTTTTTATTTGTGCCAACAATCTCCAATGTTTCATTTGGCAGAACACCTACAGCACAAAGACCATTGCTTTTCTCTGGTGTATGCTGACAACTATGCAGCCTTATTTAGTTGTCTACCAGCGGCGTGAGCTTACAACACAAACAAATGAGTGCATTCAAGTACTGGTACATCAATGTTGCTTTTATTTTCTGAAACACCCTTGTATTATCTATATCAGTCTTGAGAATTAAGTTCAAAAACCCATGTTGCACTAATGTGGAAAACATCTGAGGAAAAATAAGCTTACAGAATATCTGGATATACTGCTCAAAGATTCTGTCCAAGAACTTCATTGGGAGACCACACAAGCTACACTATATCCAGCTAAGGTGTGCTACAGGAAAAATCCTAAAATAATAAAGTAATAAGTGATGACTATGGACCAGACAGTTTTGCTACTGTGAAATAAATTTATTTCAGTTTTTGGGTATATATCAAAAAGGAAATAACCATAAAACATACTTATTACTTTGTTGATGGTAACTTTTTGTGTGGATAGATGCAAATATTAAGCATAAGAATTTTTTAAAAATTTAAGTCAGCTCTTAAAAGGAAACAGATTACCGAAACCAGAAATGCTTGTATCAAGATTCTCAAAGGCATCACCATTTTGTTCCAACTGGTACAAATGAGCTGGAAATGTAGACCTTCCATGGATATTACATACAATAAAGTTAGAGAGAGAGAGATCACAATGTCCCTCAGATACTAGATCCAGTTTATTCCAGATACCCCCAAATCATGTCAGCGTTATTGTGATACATGGCAACAGTTTCTACATACAATACATACTTGAATGTCCAGACAAATGTGGTGAAGCATTTTTGCCAATATGAAACATGGGGGGATAGTAAAATCTTCATGCACTGGTCCATTTTATATGGAACAAGCCAGCATCGCTGTTGTGTGAAGGATGACTGACTACAAGGTAGTGTTTGGTGTCTGTGTTCAAAGAAGAAATATAAATTCAAGTTCTGAAAAATGTGTTGTTTTCTATAAGTAAACAGCATCTGAGTAAAATACCATTCAGATTTGTCTAAGAATCTGGCTTTAAAGTGCATTTAAAAAATAAATTTTTAAATCAATACAACAGATTATATATCTTTAGTTTTATTGCAAATTCAGAGCTGTCTAGTGGCCGTACTTCTTTCTCTTTGTCTCCCCCCCCCTCCGACACACACACAGATGGAGAGAGAGAGAGAGAGAGAATAAGCATCACTCAATACGATGATAATTATTTTGATGTCGAACAGTTGATATTTGTTACAAAA
Source organism: Nautilus pompilius (assembly GCA_018389105.1). NCBI lineage: Eukaryota > Metazoa > Mollusca > Cephalopoda > Nautilida > Nautilidae > Nautilus > Nautilus pompilius. The sequence continues at coordinate 245,364 of JACATO010000669.1, forward strand.
CACAAACTGGGAACCAAAATAAGAGCTCCCTGCTATCAGAGCTGTTAATTGTTTTTCTAATAAATGCCACAAGTCAGCTGCACGAAACCAACCTGATATTTGGAGGCTGTGCCTTTTTGTGTGTGTGTGTGTGTGTGTGTCCACGCCTGCTCTTGTTTGTTATCCGCTGAGTCTGAAGAAGCAACAATTCAGTTGCTGGGTCATGTGATAAGTAGGAAAGACATGTCATATTCACGTGTCCCATAGTTATTTTCATTTATCTTTTTATTCAAAAGACAGTAATGGGGGAGGGAATAGATAACTATTATCAATAAGGCAAAGAAAATTTTAGAACATGGTACCAGAGATCAGCGCTTTAGTTTGTCCTGCCCATTCTAAGTAGATTAGAAAAAACAGAAAACAAAACTACTCCCAACTACCAAAACCTTTTGACATTCTTAAACAAATCTTCACTGATTTTTAAAACCTGTATACTAAAGGGGCTGCATTTGCATCCCACCACCCTTTAAATCTACATTACTCAAGCACAAACTGAGCCATAAAGGCTGTAAGACAATAACTATCTCATTAATGTAACTCTTTGTGATGACAAATCTGCATTTCTCCAACCCAAAGTGCTTTACATTACGAGTATTTTGACTAAACATTCAGCCAATTCAATACAAATACTAGTGCTTCTAGAGTGGGATGCAAATCAGATGATTGTCAGCAGTTTCTCTGAACTTAAAAGAAAAAACAAAACAAGATTCTAACATATGATGGCAAATAGAAAAGCAAGCAGAATATAATACACATTGTGTTGGTTCCCTTCACACTGTTCTCATATCAAAGAAAGAAATGCCAAAACATTTTCAACAGCATTGTGTGAAATATTTAGGCAACATTTTTTAATCCTGCAGTTCATGAACTATATACGTACATAGTGCTGATCTTAGCTAAGGACAGCTAACCACTCGAGTTTGTTCGAGTTAGAGCTGATTTATCCATGTCTAGCTGATGCCAGGAATGTTCAAATAAAATGCGGCCAGATACAATTACAGCAATTTGATTTTTGGGCCAGGTTTCATTTGAATGTTCCTGGTATAACTGTGCAAATATGGTTCCTTTAATTGGACAAATTTCACCACTTTGTTGTATTCAAAGATGTCAGTACCTTTTCCAATTGGGAAGCATTGTACTTTTTTTCTGCTAAGTGCACTTCAAAATAACCACCAGATGTTAATGAGAAAACTAAAAGACGACTTTTCAAACCCATAAATTGTCATTCTGTCACAACCAGCTGCAAAAACTATTCATTTCCTGACCGCTCACTGGAAATGAAAAAGATTTACTGAAACTGAAACTTTATTATTACTTTTTTTAATGGGTCGTTTTGACGATGAATGATATTTATAATAATACCCCTAAGATTTGAAAAAAAAAAATTTTTTTTAGTATTATAATAATAATAATAATACTAACTCATATGACTGTACAAAACTACCTTCAGAGTCAGAATTTAAAATGTAAGTAAGTAGGGTTAATATCTGGAATTACAACGTGAAGTTATTAAATGCAGCTAAATCAATAAGCAGTGGATAATGATCATCTCAATAGGCATTTCCCACTGTTGGTGGGCCAAGACATTCACGAGTGAAAGAAGAAAGCATGCTGCCATTCCCAAAACTTGCCCTAAAGCCCCCTGAATGAACCATTAAAAAAGTGTGTACACAGACACACACACACACACACAATAAGATTAAGTTCTTGATTATTTCCCCAGGTTCACAGAAGTCCATAAAGCAATGAAGGGGTGTATGTAGATATAGGAGGGAATTTGTTTCAGCCCTTATGGCAACCCCATCCACTAGTGAAAACAATCTTAACCATGGGATCTGCTCAGCAGCTGAAATATCCATCACTAGCTGATTGAAGCAATGAATATTTTCAGTTAAAAGAACCAGGAAAAAAGAAAGGAATGTTGGTGAAACACTGGACATGTAGTTAACCAACAGGTGTACTGCCATTTCTACATAATTTACATCTGTTACATTCTGGATTTGTTCTCTTGCCCAGTAGATGCTTGCTTAATTAAAAAATTAACCATTAGTTTGAATCAGATCCTACAACACTGATGCACAACCAACTGAACAAACAACAACAACAAAAACAAACCGTTGCATCAAAACTAACAAGCACTTGCCTTACAGAAACTAACATTACAAGGAACCCCTCCGTTTTCTAATTCTATCCTGAGGAGATACAAATTCTTCCATTAATATTTTATTTTACTCTGCTAAATAACACTAGAACACCAGAAATTATTATACAATTCAAAACAGCAGAGACAGGTAGTTCCTCTTATCCTAGAGACCAGGTGCTGTTTGTTCTAGAATAAGGTATACTCAGAACTACCCTTAATGCACCCCAATTAAGTTTTGTTTCATCAAAAGCAAGAATGATGCTCCCAGTAGTTTTATTTAACTGATAGGTTATTCCTAAAGACATTTAAACAGACGAGTATAATGCTCTAGCATGCAAATGAATCTACAAATCAGGTCAATGTATATTGGTAAATTCAGGTATAGTTTTACTTTGGATTTTAAATACAGCTCTGGGTGGCCAGTGATCTTCTAGAATACCATGGTTGAAGATTTGAGTTTGAATGCCAGTTGAGACTCAATTTGGCTTATCTCCCTGGCATTGTTTCTTCTCCATCAGCCGACTGCATAAGGTTTCCTCCAACATCTAACAAAGAATTCCAGTACGCATGACGAAGGTAACTCCTGACAGGTTTGCACCTTGACCACCACTCAAACTCTCCCCAACCGTACCTAAGTAACTTGCTTGGTGTCCAAAACTAAAACCCTCTCACCTTCCTCTTCTAGCTCCCTGCTGCAAGAGGTCTTTAGACCTCTAAGTCAGGAAAGGGTTTTACCAAGAAGATACGGCTCTAAAGATCTTTGAGTTAAACAGACAAAATAGGAGTTCTGAAATATAGTAAATAAACAATCTCATGTTTAATTAAAGTGAACTTGACACATCACTCAAGGAATTCTGCCAACTGGTCCGTACATATACACAGGTCATAAAATTATTTCAGGTTTTATTGGCCGCAGATATCACTAAAAAACAAAAAAAAATAATTTTTCAAATTGTCGTGACAAAACACCAATCTTGGTTTTTATAGGCAAGTGTTCTTCATACACAGGTTATCAGTATCCAGTATGTTTACCAAGGAAATTATTCAAAATGTCCTTTATAGATAGGTGGTTGGTATGACTTGTCTAAAAAACTAATATTGTTATAAATGTTCTTTATATAACTAAAAGAAGTGAAAGTAGAGTATATCTATGAACAAATTTCCTTTTTATTTACAGTTATTTGCTTTTTAACCAAAGTTTATTTTCATTACCACTTTAAACCGAGCTAATTAATCAAACATGTGAAACCTCTAGAAATCAAACAAAGCTTATAGCAATCAGGTTATTTAGAGAAGTCAACACCTTTACTTCCTAAATGGTGGTTATGTCCGATCTCACCTGTTTTTTTCTTGTAGTTTTAACGAAATATCCATATTCCAGATAGATATCAGTACCCTTGTACTCTCCCCCCTTTTATTACTTAAAAATATTTCAAATTTAAGAATTCAGTAAAAGGCCAAATTTTAATTTTGAGAAACAAAAATTTAATTTGTATTAACTTAAACTGGACAGTAACTGTAGACATTCAGCCATAAGCTGCTTAAGACACACAAAGACAACATTAGCCACACTTCAGTAGAAGACTATGCAGCTTTTAACATAAAAAAAAAAAAAAAAGAGTTGGTGGGGGAATAGACATAAGATAATTTCATTCACATTTTCAAAGGGGAAGTATATCTTAAAAACTGAACCATATAGTTAAATAGTTTATAAAGGTTTTATTTTGAATAAAACATGCTTAAGTGTTTCTAACTACCAGTGAGTGTAGAAATTAAATGGCTAAGTAGATATCAAAGTTGTTAAGTAACTCTTCCTAGTGCACCAATAAATACGACAGTTGTAACTTCTCCCTTCTGTAAACAGACCATTTAAATATACTACTCAAAATGCAGAACAGTTATGATAATATTGTTTTGTTTAGCAAAAATGCTTTCAGTATCTAATCAGTTCTGTTCTTTTTTGTATTCATTAAATAAAAATCTTTTTTTTTAAAGAAAAAACAACATTCTAGTAGGTTATCTTCCTTTATTTTCCACCATTAATTAAACAGCTTGGTTATGGCAATCTCATTAGATTTTCAAGTGGCCTGATTCATTCTGCAATTATCTACTATGTTTTATTCTGCTTAATCTGGCAGAATCCTTTTGAGAAGGATATCCATTAACTGATATCAAAACCGCAGAGTAACTGTTCTTTAAACATGGCACAGACCACAAATAAAACACATGCAAATAAATTTTTTTTTTAAAAAAACAACATTAAATAGAAATTGCAATTTTATTACATACAATGACACAGGAATGAGAATATATATTTTTTAAAAATTATTGAAAGTCAAATGGTTTTTATGCATACTTACAACATCCAGCATTTAGAAAACAGTGATTTTTTTTACATATTTGAGCTCTAAATGACACTATCACAAATATCCCAAACAAATTCCACCTATGAACCTTCAATATTAGCAATGAATACATAAACAAGTAGTTTTCACATTCAGGTATTGCATTACCATTTATCCTCCAAGTCATCATAGTTAGAGCAATACGAAGCTGGAGTAATTCTATTGATTGCCACTGCTAGCCTTAAAGAGATTCAGTCTGGTTTTTACGTAAACATAATGTAAAATCGCAAGCCATGAAGCAGTGAGAGACTTCTGGAGCTGGCAATGTGCCAGAGATAGTCAAGAGAAGTTATGACGGTTATACATCAAATTAGGTCTCAAAAGCAATGCAAGGTAAAGATGCCCAAACTAATAATTTGAAATACACAAAACATCTGATTTATTCCCTATGCAAATTGTCCAGTTCAACAGCTCAAAATGTTAGAAAAAGTAAATTTTTCTTTAGAATATGTACACACACACACTATTGTGCAAATTAATATTTTTGTCAGTCAGAGTCAGATGTGTGACATCTGTTCCTTTTGTATTTAAGAGTTGACTATGGATGTTATACTTAGGAAGAGAACTAAAATAATCATCTTGAATGCTCACACACGTCTCTCACATACAAATTGCCAATAAAGTCAAAGTTTATGTGGGAGGGGTCAGTAAGATTATTAAGAAAAAGACCACAGGCTCAATATCCCCATGAAAGAAAGGCAAATGCAGAAGAAAATGGAAAACACCACTCAGACAAGATTAGTTAATATAAATGAGCAAACAGGATCCCTACAAAAAAACAAAAAAATGGTGAGATGCTTAACCAGGAACTAGCCCAAGCAGGTGTCCAGATATCATTATCAATTGAAAAGAACCCACTGCTTGAAGTCAGATGTCAAACCAAGAAACCTATGAAAAATGCAACTAGCAAACAAAAATAAAGACGACAAAACGCTATGGGTAAGTTCAGTAATATGCTAATTGGTCAAAAGATGACTGGCACATTGTGTTATTTTCAGATGAGAGTCATTCTCTTGTTCAAGGTAAACAATGTCAATTTGTATACAATTCATCTGGTGAACCAAAAACCAATTTACACTATAATGAAACAGAGGCATCCAGAAAAGAAAATGTTCTAAGGTTACTGGCCCATCAGTGCCTATGCAAGGCATGATGAATAGCAAGAAATATACTGAGGTTCTAGAATGCCATGTCAAAACAAAACTGCTATAAGACATTCCAAAACACTGTTTCCAACAGGATCTGGGCCCCATGCCATACATCAAAACATGTCAAGGAGTACTTTGGGATGAACAAAATCAAGATTAGATTGGCCAGGAAGCTCATCAGATCTAAACCAAATTGAAAACCTATGGGCTATATGGAAGACTCAACTTTATTTTTCTCCTTGCATAATCTAGTTTGCCTGTCTATGTCCAAAATGTTATTAAAGCTAAAGGGGGTCAAATCAAATATCAAGGTTTGTTCCAGTCTTCAAAATACATGCTGTTTACCAAAATCTTTTTTCTCATCCTGTTCACATTAATTTGCATACATTGTGAAATGAACAAAATTTTCTATTTCTACAAATTATAGGATAGTTTAGGTATGTAACATGTGAACAAAATTGTATAGTTTCATATATTTATTTCGAAACTTTTCAAGTACAAATTTTGCAATACATATGGAGATATTCTTTTTCTGGGTGGATAATAATAAATATATGAAAAGGGAAAATCACCAGTGACCATGACAAAACACTTAAATGATCTGTAAAATCTAATGCCTGCACCAAGCCATAACAAAGCATTCCAAACATGAGCCAATGAACAATATGCTTTTCATAAAACTTGAAACTATAGAAAAGTGACTCAATGGAATCCCTAACTGACAAAAGCCAATGTGCCAGTTGAAAATGAATATCTACATCAGACACTGAACAAGTCTTTGCAGCATTGGTAGTCTTTCTTCTGACAAGTTCAAATTCAGTGGCCATACCCATTATCATTTATCTGCCAATTATCAAGTTTAGAATGACAGTTCTAAAATTTACAGAAAAGACACAAGATACACTTTTCCTGCCTGCTTACTCAAACATTTAAACATGACTGATGCTAAGAGATGTAACACAGTCTTGGTAATCATTGAGGGAAGTTTTGATTCAATAACTTACATTTCTGTCAATGAAAATAAATCTCTTTCCACTGCTTCAGCAGAGAAATTCTGTACTTTTGAAACAACTGCTGTTTAGAGGATGCTTGGCTTCTCGTCTCATCTCCATGACCCGAGCCCCATAAAAACTAATCATTAGTCTTCTTCCAAAATGGTGGATGTCAGTTTCCCTGTAAACAATTTCTCTCAGACTGCATAGTCCTTGAGATGTTTTCTGTAACAATAAATGTAATGTAGGGATGGCTTTGTGTGCCTTTTGACATGGAAAGTGCACATCAAAGTCCCTTGACCTTAGCAGTCCAGTACCAGTGGACCACTCATGTTTGGAGATAAAATGTTGAAAAAGATATCACAAATTTTAGTACAGGCAAACAACAAGCAAGTATAAATTTTTAAAAAATAATAATAAAGAATTACAAACCTGTCTTGGCTAGTTCAGCAATAATTTGAGCAATTTTCTGCCTTGACCCTTTTTTCATTTTTAGCAGCTGACTTAGTTCCATCACTAGGCCTTCATTCTGAGCTTTGGCACAAATGTCTCCATCTTTAATTTTAAAAAAAAAAATTTATTTTCTCAGCAATTTTTCTTAAAAAGTATAACAAAACAATCACAAAATGTATGACAGTTGGTTAATGTATCCATCTAATACTAAAAGATATCTTATCAGATATTCAGATTTCAGGAACGCTCTGCCAATCTGTGGCTCAGGAGCTGCTGGAAAAATCTGATAAAAAATGTGGGAAATTTGTCTCCTTATCATAAAGCTTCAGATAATCAAATCATCTTATCTTTGCACTCACAGCTCAAAATCAAGCAGCCCATTGCAAACTTATTCTCAAGTTCATGGATCTATTGATTAGGTTACCGCTTAAATAAAATTAGGTGTGCATAAACATTACAGGTCCTTCTCAAAAAAGATGACATTTTCCTAATATGATATTCAAAAAAGCTTGTAGGCCATTTGTAAGGATTTCAAAGCCTTAAAATAAAAATGTTTATCATCATAAATTTAAAATTAATTATAACCCTGATTGATACTTTTTTGCAATACTAATTATGCAATTATTTTGAAGGAGTTGATAAGGTTAATGAAACATGCATGGTCATTGTAGATCAGAATTTCACCGTGAATCCTCTGTACCCAACTCTTGTTCCATAGGGTTTCCTCCAGCATCAGTGTTTAACTACTGAATCTAAGAGGATTCCCACTGCTGAACATGTGCTGTACTTCAGAAGAAAACAAAATTATATATATATATATATATATTTTTTTTTTCTCCAAGAATCCAAACTTTGTTTGGAGTTGAAAATGAGAGAAATAGCTTTAGCATATCAGTTACATTCATCATCTAAAAGGTGCTCTTCATTAAGAGATTTATTCTAACACACACAAATGAATAAACTTTGTGACTGTTTAAAAGCTATTAGGTTTCTAAATACAACCAAGCAAATTTTCTTTTCAAGAGCCAAAACAATTCAGACCCAAACTTCTCCTATCTTGAGTATGGCTGGATCACAAGACCCTGTTGCAATGAAGTGGTCGCACCCATTCAAAATCACGTAGTTGCCAAGTGAGAGAAATCAGTTATGGCACATCCCGGAAAACAGCCCACATTGCATGATGGCTCCATCAAAACATCTGGCAACCAAAATGGAATTTATTCCTCCTCCTACCAGATTATGAAGGCAGTGCTTTTTCATAGGTTAAATAGACAACTGTGTGCAAGGCATAAGTAACACCTACATATTTAAAAAAAAAAGAAAATCCTTTTACATACTAGTATCCTGAAGACAATATTAACCCTTTACTTTCTGCCCTTTCAAAAAATAAATATAGAAAGAGAAAATTAAAAAAAAAAAAATAAATATGCCTGTCAACCTTGAAATTTGCGTCCTATTCATAGAAACTTGTATTCGGTACTTCTCCCAGTCACCATATTAAAGCATGTCTTGACCTCTGATTAAGCTACCAAGACAACACATTAATGTTTACCCAATGCAAGAACTTGCAGCTATAAGTTCTGTTGAAACTCACAGCACTTCCAATTTCATCAGGAAAAAAAACCCTATAAAACCATTCATCTTTAGATGCATAAGTAAACTGGAATGCATGGAGAAAACCTACATGAGTGGTTGATGAAGAAGAATGAGAGAAGGTACCACAGCCAGGAAAAGTTTCGAAACCAAGCCATTTCTATAAGAATGGAACTGAGGCTCTCAGCAGTCCACCACTAAACTACCTTTTATGTATTCTACTGTGATAATCCACTGGTCACTTAATGAAGGATGCATCTGTTTTGTGAATATATTATCTGCATATTTTTCATGAACATCCATTAGCAGCATTTTGAGTCTCGAACCAGTTTTCCTGAGAAAACTAAATCTAAACTTTAAAAACGACACAAAAAGGAAGGGGAGAGCTGGATGGCTTTCTAAACAATCATTACTTGTATAAGCAAAGCACTTATTATTAAGGAAGAGGATAATGTAGCAATATTTTCAATAGTCTTTTTCAGCACAAATTAATGAAAAAGATTTTTCTTTCTTTTTTTTTTCCCATAGCACACCTTAGCAAGTGGTGAGAGGTAAATTCTACCATTACAGACAGCTATGCTGGCTTGGCCGAGTTTCTTCTGAATGACCCCAAAAATCATTTCTCCATGCAGTCGCAAAGGCCAACTGTTTCTACGGAGCCTAATGATAAACAATTTTAAATACATACTGCTAAAAAAGAAAGAAAAACCAATAAATACCATTGGAGCAAACTAGATTATTTTTCTTATTTTTAAGAAAAAACTGAAGATAATGTTGTTTACTAGCACTAGCGACCTTTATTAAGCACAGCTTGATATTTCGCATTGAATAATTTTGATAACTTTGTTTACGTGATATTTTTCATTTATTTAACTTCCTGTATACCACATGGGATGCATTAGCGCCTTACTACTCTTTAAATCTGTTACTCAGCACAGATTGAGCCTAAAAGGCTGTAAGACACAGTAACTTCCTCATTAATGTAACTTTTGTTATGACAAATCTACATTTCTCCAACCCAAAGTGTTTTGCATTACAATAGTGTTTACTAAACACATGGCTAATTAAAAACAAATACTAGTACTTATAGGCTGAAATGCAAATGCCCCAGTAGTATATAAAGTAAAAACAGACTTAGTATGTGGAGGGTTAATTAGTTGTTTATTTACAAATATTTTTTGTTCATATGCACACATAGAAAGGGTGTTAGAAAGACCCAGTCAACATATACTTTGCACAGCCTACACATTCTCAACTATTGTGAAACTTAAACATCTTAATACATCTTTACATTTTTTATAGAAAGCAAAGTATTGAGATCTCGTTTTCTAAAAAGTTATATTAAAAGAATAAAAAATAACAATTAAGACTAAAAACAAATTTTAAGAAATCCGTGACACCCATTTAAGGGTTACCAGGTGAGGACTTCTGTTGGAGGGAGGGAGAAATGACATTTTAAAAATCAAAGCAACAAATTATTCACATAATTGACTCTAGTACTGCATTAGTATTATCACCATTGGTTTCCTGTTTGTGGCTATATACTAATGCTTACATTTCCTAGCTGAAGGTAAATGACAAGTACTGGTCATGGGGAAAGCAAGTACAACGCCTAGTGCGCCACATGCTGATCATGGTTTGGCCGTCGATGAATCCAAGCTGTTTTTTTTTACCATCTACTTAGTAGCATGGTTTCTCTGTTCTAGTTTTATCCAGGTGGGTTTTCTCTCACTTCAAACTGAGATTGCTGTGGTAGAATTGTTTGGTCAAAGTGACAAAAGTCAGAGTGCATCTGTCACTATTGTTAAAGCCATTGTTTCCAATCAATCCCCATCTCTCTCTCTCTCCACCCAGCATAACAGACAGAACGCACAATCTACCATTACTGAAAACAGACCCTAGCTTGGCAGATGAAGCTAACCAGAATCTGCATCTCATTTTAATTCTTTAATTCTGCAGAATTCAGGCTCCTGACCTTCAAGAACTTGCACCCTCCACCTACACCAGAGACTCAAATCATCCGACAGTTCTAACATCCACAAGCAAAGCAGCAGTTGCCCACTTGGATAGACTTTTTTAAAAAAAAATAATTATTCAGTCCATTCTGAGAGAGTGTACCATTAAATAATTTCGAGTATGTTTACTGAAAACTTGCATTGAATGAACAATGACAGTCTTCCTTAAACCAAGAGCTTCCACAATGTGGGTGGATTATTGATCAGCCTTTTAAATAGCAATCCACAAAACAGGGTCACAGCAGACAGAAGGCATCTATCAAGTATGCTGAAATGATCTCATCCTAATCACTCCCACACCCTGCCTACCAGCAAACAGCTAAAGTGGGTAAAGGACAAGTAAACAATCAAAAGAATTTTTCAGACAACATTTGGCTTTTGAACAACATAAAAGATACTAAACATCAGCCGATTTTAGTCACAATTACAGAAAGGAACACTCTCAATTCATATTTAACGAATGATGTGGGTAAGTCCCTCTACTGTAAATTTGCCCTCTTTTGTTCACCTGCATAAAGCCATTTAATTTTTCTAAAAAAAATACTAGGCAGCGTATTCCACTGCAGTAGAGATGGAGAAATTTAGCAAAAGTTGTAATAAGAAATTATAGCCGAGATGACAATAACTGAAATACAGCAAGAGATCTGGCAACATGGTACTATAGAGAATCTTTGGGAAAATCTCCCTTCGCTTTATCTAATCATTTTCTCCATTTTAAACCACCATTTTGTCCAGTGTATGTGTTTAAATAAGAGTTTGTTGGTTTTGGTGAATTTTTTTTACACATCTACAGTTAATTTCTCATTTTACTATTTTAGCATTCTTAATTAAATTGTAGTAAAAAAAAAAAAAAAGAATAGTAAAAAGAAACCATATAGAAGCTCACAATTAAAGCAGCTCTGTATGGTTTCTCTCTGCCAATAATCTACAATGGCGTCCCACAATGCTATGCGATGAAAACTCAATTGTCGGTAAAATGTTTGCCAACCTTCAAAACCAGATCTCCATCAAAACTCTTTTGGTGCGATTTCCATCCAGCAAATAGCATATATTTTTCTTTTCTTTGAGCATTTCACTTTATCCACTTGGTTTTATGGCTAAATGTTCAAAAGCAATTGGCAATGATTAGAATCTGAAGTTTGTAGCATTTCGTTGTGGGAGGGTTTTCTAATTTATGGAAGGTGATAAAGTTAAAATTGCATACATAGCTGTTTTAAACTTAAAATAGAAATTTGAGCATCTCTGCAGGAACCTGTAGAGTTGGCATCTTTCTTATAGATAGAAATGAGTCTATTTAAAAGCTTAAATAAAAAAATAAGAATAATGTAATAATGCAAGAAAATACACCAATAATTATTGTTAAGGTAAATACTAATTTATTTTCTTTAATTTTAAAGAAAAATCAAAATATAATAAATTCTCTCATAAGCAGAACTTTTCTTGAAAGAAAAGAGTATAGAAGAATAATATAAAACAATAGTAATGATTAATCTATGAAGCTTAAAAGAAAAATGAGAGCTCTTTCACCTTTGCACAAAGTCAAAGTGATTTTGTACAAATGTATAGTGAAAGTGCACTAAAAAGAGAATCCATGATTATTGATAACTTTTGAAAAGATAGGAAAAAGATTCCACAAACCATACTCTTCAGTAAGGGTATTTAAGTCTTAATTTACTAGCAAGAGAAGATAAGTAATCCACCTACTACTTTGTCATCTGAGTAGCCTTGATGGAGCAACAAGATGTTTTCATTCCATCACACAGATGTGCATTAAAAAAACACATTGAGAGTGTATTGGTAGCTACATAACTTAAGAGCCCTGAAATAAAAGGGTCTGGTCATTACTCCGTTTCTCTACTGTGGAATTACACATGATCAAAATATCTTGGGTAATTGGGCCTTTATTAGGATGGCATTTATATTGATATTCTTAAAAAAAAAGAAAAGAAAAGGGTAGCATAAATAAGTCCAAAGATGGCTACTGATAAAGGCATTACCTTATCCCAGAATTCTTTTCTTACTATCCATGCATGCCAAAAACCTTAGTATGATGTAAAACAATTTTTTTTTAATAGCTAAAAACAACAGCATTTGATTTAAATAAAATAAATTAAATGTAGGTAAGTTAAAGCCTTACATATGCTTAAAATTTGTAATAAATCTAAAAAGGAAGGAGCAGTTTTGCAGATTATCTGGAGAAATTGTTGGCAGGCAATGGTAGCATGGCGACTGGCGCCATTTATCAGTGAATCATGCCAAAGCATCTCAGGCTTATTGCCTATACATCTGCTGTATGGAATTTATTCTTATGTTATGTAATAGTTTGTCATGGCCCGAGGAAAATAGTTGTCATCAATCCTAATTAAGACTTAAAACACAGGTGAAGAAGTACCCAGTGCATGCCAACCAGCCTTACTATTGAGAATTCAGGAGTACATAACATATGGCCTACTGGTCCACCATAAATGTCACAATATAAGTGCTGACCTGTTGGTCATGATTTCGATCAGCCCAACCAACAGAAACTGGATAGTCTGGTGGGTATTATGCATCACTCTAATAGGGAGTTTAGTGTTGTCTCTGATATTCCTCAGTCTAATTATGGCTTTCTGCAAGAGATGATTATCTGATATGCTTAATGGACTAACTAGCACTCTCAGAAGCTGTGAGGCAAAGAGTGGTCTTGTCCCTGTACCAGTAACTCTGAAAGCATTTTTTATTCTCAGTGTGTATTGCTTACACAAAGTATTCCATTGTTCCTTCTCAGATAATTCCAATAAAGATTGTCTCCCACCCTCCACTACTTGCTGGCTCTTCACTATTAAATCATGGCATGGAGAAGGAAAAGAATGTAAAGAAAAAGGTGGAACGAGAGCTTAGAAAATTTAATGATGATGGACCACAAAATGAATTTTCAGAGAGAACTCCAAATGTATCTAAAAGTATAATTAAAGTGCAAACTCATTCAATGGAATAAGTAGTGGACTGAAAACTGCTGGAGGGCCAGTTTCCACATATCTCCGAAAATCGCTGCTACTGAATGCCCTTACATTGATAGCGATTTTGCGAAGAGGGGGGTTTCCCTGGGAAAAAAAAAAAAAAAAAAAAAAAAAAAGCCTTTCACGAAAATGTACCAAGCAGCAATACTAAGTTACTGCTGTACATTCGCACTGTGGACAACTTCAAAATCACTCAAGAACTCACAAAATACATGGATGGATGCACTACAGGATTAAGCAAAGTGTTTGCAGCAGCTGAACATCTGAAGCTTTTATGAGAAACCGGCTAGGAATGGGTACTGATGGTGCACCTATGAGTAAAAGTGCCCTCTAACAGAGTATGTGAAAAATGAACAGTGGGTTAGATGTTATCGCTGTGCAGCAGTGTAATGAAACTTTGCCATGTCATCTCAGTGATTATATCAACTGAATCATACTTGTTTGTGTGGATTAAATCACTAATACGTTCTAAGAGTATCTGCAGGCGGTGAAATCAGAATATAGAGATTCTTATCATACTGAGGTCTGCTGGCTGAGCTGTGGGAAAGTTTAATGTTTTATGGCTCTATATATATATATATCAAGGACTTCCCACATAACACAGACAAAGATACATCTGAACTGGAAGATAAACACTGGCAGTGTGACCTGGGCCTCCTACCAACATCATAAGCCACCTAAACAATATCTCAACAGCATATAACAAGACAAATCACATCTTATTTCAAACCAGCTTGATGCCGTGATAGCTTTCTAATGCAGATTGACTTTTCTACATGTCTTAGCTAAAAAAAAAAAAAAGTAAAGTGGACTTGTCTTCCCAATCCACTAAGTGCTTTTCCCTTAGCTTGAAGCTCAGAGTGCAAGGAATACGTCACACCTAGAAAGCCTTCAGATTTAATGCATGATTTGCGAATATAAGCAAAAATAAGATCAGGTTTGAGCTCTTTACTAATCCCTGTTCAGTTAGGCTAGAAGACTGTAAACTGCCTGTACAACTTTAATTAACTGATCTACAGCACCCCACAGTTTTAACGAACAAAGTGCAAAAAGATCATTGCTGCTTGAGTTTTATCAACCACTTAATAAGACAAAGTCTAAAAATATGTTCGGCATTTGTTCGAACTTAAATCAATCCCTTGGAAGTACATAATTGTGTGGAAAAATTTCCCTTGAAGCTCAACAAAAATAAACTTCAGTCATCTCTGAATAGCAGAAGTCTGCGCGATATCCTGAAGACAGCAATGGACAACATGACGCCTGACATGAAAGGCATGGATGCCTTCATGGAAAAGATGCAGTGCATCTTGCATTCAGTGGTATTGCATGCTCACCACACATAACATTAGTGAAAATGTGAAGGTGACGAGAATGTACAAGCGGCCCTTGGCAAGTTCATCAAAACTGTAAGTCGTCCTCGCTATCTTCTAGACTGTGTACCTCTGCTATAAGCTACAACATAGGAATTCTACTAACCAGAATGGGAGTACTCGGTAAAAAGAAAAAAAAAAACTTGAATGAACTGATGCAGCAGGGCAACAACAACAACAACAAAAAACAACAACATGCTATTAATGGAACCAAAATTCAGCTGGCTCAATGACAAGCATGCATGCTGCACTAACTCACTGCCCATTCATTGCTATATTTTTTATATTTACAATTCTCCTAAAGTTCTGTCATAACAGATAATTAATGCTGAAAATATGCTCAACACTCTTTTCAGACATGTTTATTAAGTTTGCATGTTACCTCTGGAGCATAGAGATTTAGACACCCATCCATTTGATAAGATATCCAGCTCCATTGGTCAAAGCAAAAGGCAGAGGAGTAATGGAGTATAAACACCTTCAGTTCCTTTCTTTCCAAATGTATTCCATTATTATTTACACAAGAAAGCAATTTGAACTTTGGATTACTTTCAACTGAAAATAAGCTAGACTTAATTTAACATGAATTGCCATCTTTAAAAACTCAAAATTAAACAGAACTGTATTCTTTCAAATTAATTCAGACATCTGTATATAAATCTGAAGATCTCAACAAACTTAGGCTAGAATCACTACCTGAAGTCTGAAGGTTAAGCAAAATACTACTGCATCAGTTGTACACCATCTCCAATGACACCCAAAGCATTCAAATAGTTCAAAATATGAAAAAAAAGTATTTCCAATGAAGCCACATCCTCTAGCATGACTGGTTCTTAAAACTCTATACCACCTGGGGTGCATATGCACCATCACTATTCTTAAAATCTGTATTATGTAGCATAGGTTGAGCCACAGCATTTTCCTCATTAACATAACCCTTTGTAATGACATATCTGTATTGCTCCAACTCCATGGGTTTTGGGTATACAGCCAGTTTGACACAAATACTATTGGTTCTATCTAGGCTTGGTGCCAAGATAGTATAAAAGTAAAAACTGACATTGTACACAGAGGTTTAAAGATTGTGATTGCTCCATGTCATCCACAATAATATGACTAAATAAGTCAGGAAGGCAGAACTTTGGCTGTGGGTAATATAATTAATTACATTATAGTATATTTATGATCATTAAATATGACTCCATAATCTAATATTGCTTTACCTCTTAATTATCACAGATTTTCAGGTGCACAGTGCACAAGCTAAAAAAAGAAACAAACTTCTAAGCTTTAAAGAAAATTAAAGTTTTCTAGTAAATTCTTTTTTCCCTCTAATGGTATCACTAAGCTCCTCAATATTCTGAAAAGCTGGCAGAAAACTATTGAGATCCTAAACATCTTCATTAAGCCTGCCTGCATTCCTTGAACTGGTAGGGAATCTTTATTCACATCATATGCACATGCTGCAGTTGCTATTCTTGTATGTGGCAGCTGTGGTAACTTAACAAACAATCAGTTGCTGACATTTCCACATTGTTTGTTGTTCTGAAGAACAAAGTGCTTCCATTATCAGATGAAAAATAGCAGAAGCATAAAAATACATTTACCCTTTTTCATTCTGAAATCTAAGCAAGTTTTCTGTTTCTGACATGCATGGTAGAAAAAATATTTGTAATATTAAAGGACTGCTACACAATTTTGACACTTCAATTTATGATTTGGATTCACTAAGAAATCTCAAAAGGCATTTTAATCCCTATTACTCCATACATTTAACTGACTATTTTTATTGTCTACAAATGACAAGATCTATTTTCCTATTAATTTTGATTATTTAAATACAGGTATAAAAAAAATTACAAACCATAATGACATTAAAAAGGGAACATTTGACAAAGGGTAATTACGTGAGATATACAGCTAAATCCTCCAGAACCTTTATGGTATATGGATGTAAAACTATAGGTAAAAATGTGCTAATTCCCTTACATGAATTAAAGTCTGACTAAAATATTAACTCTGTATTTGGAAATCAGCAGGCTAGAGTAAAATTTTGAAAATCCATAACATAACTGAAGGAAAAAAAAAATAATGAGATAACCCGGGTTACAAAACAAAAGATAATTAGAAGTAGCAATTTAACCGGATAAAGGATTGTGTTAATTTTAGGAATTTAGACATTTTCCATCATACAGATTGTATAGTAAATAATTAAGACTGAATGCAGCAAAGTGATATGAAGAATATGCTGGAATCTTTTAGTTAAAAAAAAAAAAAAACAACAAACAAATATCTTATCTACCTTTGTGTAAGTCCATTTGTTAGAGGATATTTTGGATAATCACTCGATTGGAAAGTCACTTTACTGAATTTTAAGATCCATAGAGAAGTAAAACTTGGAGAAAAGCCAGGAAAAAGGTTTAGATGTCCCAAGCTAACTTTTACTATGAATTTGCTGTAGTCCTGGTAGAACTTTATAAAAATTAGCGTAACTCAGTGGTGAGATTGCATATATTATTCAAATTTTATCTACAAACCATACATGTTAGCAAAAATAGATGAAGCAAAAAATCACCACCATAAAGCAACCTGTATTTTAACAGCACACGGAGAAAGAGTTAAAGGGAGTTCTGCAGATAAATCTTGACCATAGTTCAAAAGCATCGGTAACTCGCTTGGCTGGTACCCCACACCTTTACCTGACTGACCGCTGTGAGGTATGACCTCAGAGTGTTGAAAAACCAGGAGACAAGGTCCAGCAAGTAAGTAGTAGTGGTGGTCAATAAAATTAGTTAAAAAAAAACAACTTACCGTAGCCAATCAGAATCTCCAAAAGATTATCTATCACCTTTTCCTTCTCAGATGCCTGCTCTGATATTTTCAATTTTTCAACCTCTTTAGAAAACTGATCTGAAATGAAACAACACGAAGATGAAGATGTCCACAGATTAAAAGTCAACATAAGTTTAATGCATGTATCAGCTTGTCTCTTTTTCATCAGAAGAATTGGGGGAAAAGCTTTACCTGTAACCCAATGTAAAGCAAGTTTAGTCAAAGAAAATCTAAGTGAGAAATTTAAAGTAGTGATAAACAGGTTAAGGTGCTTCGATTCTTATTATTTAGCTTTTTTGTCTTACTAGAAGTTACTGTCTTCAGATCTGTGAGCTGATGTCAGCATGTAAGGCATCCACCAGAGGAGAAAGTCACTGGTTTCAGTTTCTTGAACAAAGTGGAGGAAAATGATTAGCAACATGGCACTAAGGGTTAAAGCATCAGTATCATAGTCCACTGAACATCTGTAAATGATTTTTCTGTTTCGTTTTATAGTAATAAAGGCATGAATACATGGACAGTTTGCCTATAGCTATTCAATATACACAATACATTTAAAAATCCATTAAACAGATTCTTTGATGAAAAGCTTTTCATCTCTCTGTAACTACATGCAATTGAAAAAAAAAAAAAAACAGCATTTTCTGTTGAACTTTTATCATCAAGTTGTGCTCTTATAAACAATTTTCACAAATAAAGTCCTGTGATACCTGCAGAGCATCTATAGTGACGACCAAAATTATTGCATTTAAATAAAATATTGTGTTCATTGTGCTTGCTACAAAGTAAAAAAGCCTTTTTAGCAATAAAACCAATTAAGCACTGTTTAGATATTCATAGCACCTTTGTACTAATTCTTGTGGAAATACAACTCTAGTATTAAAGGAGTAACTCGAACAAAAGCAAACCTTATCATTTTCACTAAAGAATGTTATTTTATGAGAAACACATAAATAGTAAATGAGAAACAAAACAAGCTTAAACACAAAATTTAAAATAATTTAGCATCTTAGTGGCTGTAGATGTGTACACTAATTTCAGAAAATTCATGAGGTATTTAAGTATAAAATTAGCTATACCTTATTATTTCAGAACAGTATGAAATGCTTTCAGAGAATCAGTTATCCAAAGCTAAGAGGGGTCAAATTCCTCTATTAAGCTAGCAAGGGAAATCCCAATGTGATTTAGCTGCAAAAATCAATGAATGGTGCTGGGACAACTTCAAATTAAGGCTCCATATTGCTCTAGAAAGTGGTAGATAATGGTAAACTATGGCACAGGAGAATCGTTCTGCCAAAAGCATTTTCTCTAGAATAATATTACCAATAGTACTGATGCAATGATTAAAACCACCACCAAGAGAAGAAGATACTTGCTAAAAGGTGCATCTTTCCATGTAGCTTTAAGAAAATCTCTGCTGCAGAAATAAAACATTGCAAAGGGGCAAGTTAGGTATCGTTCAAATGAGAAATTCCACCTTTACTTAAGTTTGGTGGTGGATCCCTGAGAGTTTAGGGTTGTTTCAGTAACCATGACATCAGACACTTTCACGATGCTGTTAAATTTTTGATAAAAAGGTACAATACCACAGCATATTACGGCATGATGCCAACCTTGCAGGATTTGTTTAGTGGCCCACGGTTCCATATTCCAACATAAGAGAAAGCATACAGGAAAGCTATGCAAAAGGTCAAAGAAGCAGCAAACTATCCTCAACAATATGGTTTGACTCACTCATTCTCCTCATTTTGATGCAGTAAAAAAAAATTTATGGGTATACTTAACACCAGACCTCAGCGATCTTTGAAGAATTATTCAAGAGTCTTAGAACTAAAATAAAGTATTTCTCCTACCTCCAAAATTTTCAGAGATAAAATAATAATTTTTTGCTATCAATATTTAAAAAAAATGAAAAAAAAAAAAGAAACTGTTTTTAGCATCTATCAACAGAAATGAATCTTATTAACCTATGCTCCCAAAATGGTTATAACTTTTCATGGCACTCAAATATATTCTGTACTCTTTTCTCCTCTGCTAAAGCAAAGTTGCTATCAGATGTAGTATTATTTATTTGGAAAAAAAGACTGCGCTAAATTAGTTAAGGAAATACCAGTCCACAAACATTTTTGTTTATTACTACTGCCACCAGCATGTAAGATTCAGCTTCAACACTAATTTCTATCCCTAAAATTCAATTACATCAATTCTGTCTATAAATCAAAAAATTATTTCAGTTCTGGCAAACATATAGAAATCTATCTCTCTCTCTCCATCTCTCTCTCTCGAACTGTTCCTGAGAGCTCATGATTGAGACCTATAAATGAACTGCATAATAGAAACTGATAACAGTAATACTCTATCCAGTGAATTCAAGGGAAAAAAAAAAAATGGATATAAAAAGTTGAGATAACTGGGATGAGGACCGTCTTCTTTTGTGCACAAAATAGTGCATCTCTTTCAGAAACATGTAGTATTTTTATGCCATTGCATCCATTTTCTCATTATTTTGATGGTTGACTAAAAGTCTTTTCAAATATTGATGTTTTTAGTCATTTAAGGTATTTTAAAATTATAACTTAGTTTTGTTTAATTTTTTAAACACTAACCCTTAAAATTGTATTCATTGTTTTTGCTTAAGAAAGAAAGAAACTTTGGCTGTTGTTTTTTTTAGTTTAACATTTTCATATAAGAAGGTTAAACTCAAAACCTTTTTTTAAAGGAGGCAGTTTTGGTAAAAGAAAAAAAAAAGACCAGAATGCAAATGTTAAATTCTTTTTATTTTTTTCGAAAGTATCTTTAAAAAAAGAAAAGAATATGCTCCCCCAACTATAAGATGCACAAAATTTACTTTTTCTTAGGCTTTGGCCACTTGTATAACTGAAAAGAAAATAATTTAGGTGTAATATAGATACATACTAGGGATGTGCAAATAAAATCCAGCTGAAATAGCATTACTATAATGTATCCAATGGAGTTTCATTTGATCATCCCTAATGTGTGTGAGATATACATATATGAGAGAAGAGAGAAGAGAGAGAGAGAGAGATGAGAGAGAGATGAGAGATGAGAGAGAGAGAGAGAGATGAGAGATGAGAGAGAGAGAGATGAGAGATGAGAGAGAGAGAGATGAGAGAGATGAGAGATGAGAGAGAGAGAGAGAGAGAGAGATGAGAGAGAGAGATGAGAGAGAGAGAGATGAGAGAGAGAGAGATGAGAGAGAGAGAGATGAGAGAGAGAGAGATGAGAGAGAGAGAGAGATGAGAGAGATGAGAGAGACTGAAAACTAGCATTAGTGCACTAAAAAAAGAAAAAAAAACTGAAGTGGATATTAATAAAAATTACAAGGAAAAACTGTCAAAACAAGGTTATTATTCAGTTGTATTACTATTGTTAAGCCCAAGCAAACCCTTAAGCTTCTGTAGCTAATCATTGGTCTGAATGGAAAGTCACTGATTTTTGAACTCCTAACTTCTCTAAGTAACATTTCCAATCAACTTATTAGTTAGTTATCTTACTATTAATAAGGCAAAATAGTATGTTGCTAAGTCTTATTGGATCATCATTTATACCTTGTTACACTACCTAAAGTCTAGTTGCTGTATGAACAGCAGATTCTATACTATAAACATCCACCATAATAAGGAAATCACAAGTTCCAAACTAACCCATGGCACTCCTCTGCTTAAAAGGTAACTGCCTGCAACCTTCAATGAAACATATGCTATGTCGGTCATGATGGACCAAAGCTAGTCACAGTTTTTTTACATCAGTCCATCAAAACAGCTTAATATGGCAAGTAGTTATAGGCTGACTTATTTTTCCATAAAACCCTTCTGTATCTGTAATCATGTTCCATCTTCAGCAGCCTAGTAGTAGTCAGACGGTATTACATCAGTGAAACCATCATAAAGATGAAAGTAATGGGCAATAGCTAATGTACATCTTTTTGGACAAATTCTCTAACATCTGTGACAATGTCAAGCAATCTTTTAATAAGACATTTTTGTATTATGGTTTGTAAAATAGGAGTCAAGCTGCACAATAAGTTTACATCTATCCAAGTTAATTGAAAATGTGTTATATTAAAACCTATTTTGAAGAGAAGAGCCCTTTGGTCTAAGGAGTTCCAATTTTGGCAGATAGCTGCTAAAGTCTAGAAACCTCTATTAATGTTTGATCAAATGGTTTTGGCAAACACTGGGCTGGCATAGATACAGTAGATTCCAAAGTGTAGGAGAAGCAAATCAATTGTGCAGTCAGAGTAGGCACAGTAGATGTCTATACTGTAAAATACAATAAAAGGCAACAACCAGATATAAATCATCTATTCGTTCAATCTTGACTGGGGAAAGCAAAAGAAAGATAAGGGAAAGGTTGCTGCCCTAAGAATAGTGGAAAAGTGCTAACATAAAAGCTACTGAAATAGTCTCTATAGACTACTAGATACTAAAATTTTTCTTCCAGCAGAATTATCTTTTGAATTTTCTTTATTTCTTTTTGCCAAGCTGTGCTTTGAAGCAAAAGACTGGCTCCAATGGTTAACCAACCCATTTTAGCTATTACTAGCATGATTCTCAACAGTAGTCCATCTATTTACAGAGGGGAAACCCACCAAACCTGAAAGAATGCTCCATATTGAATGCGATGGCGAGTTTTCTTTCAAAATAGGACCTTTTTCAGTGTTTCTGCTTTTTTAAAAAAGCTTTTCAAACTCACACCAATTCATCTCAGTCAGTAATAATGGGTTACACCCAATGCAGAACCTTCACAAGAACGAGTTAAAGTTTTTTTTTCTTTTTTTCCATCTCCTGCTCTAGCTGCAAAAACAAATTTCTAAAAATGATAAGCACCTTCCTTCCTTGTTTTTCTTCCTCTTTCTCAAGAAAGGGATGATTTACAAACCAATGTGAAAATGGTTAACTACGTTTCTCTCTTCTGGAAACAGCAAAAGCAGTTATCCTGAAGAACAGCAAGAAGACAGCGGCCAAGAGCCCCCCCCATCTGAATCAGCTCTAAGAAAACAAACAAAATCAGATAACTATACTAGCATGGATGATGGGATGGCTATCAAGGGTAGCTTTCTACTGATAACAGGCTTTTTTTCAGTGGAAAGAAGCGAATGCAGATTTAGTGTTTCCGCTGATAGAAAACTAAAACTTTTAAAGTTAAATCAAGAGTAAATGCTATATGTATACACTTTGACCTCCATCAGCAGGATACATCTGCTATATCTCTAACGACTGGCAAAAAACAGAAAAGAAAAAAAAAAAGATGAATGGGAGTTGCTTGTTATTGCTTGAATTAACTCACACAGCAACAGTTTTCAGGTTATAAAAACAAAATTAATTTAAAAAAAAAAAAGAACTCACAATACCATATAGGTCCATTAGAACTCAGAATAAAGCTAATCAACCCTAAAAAATATCTTCTGGTGGCCCAGTAATTAAATTACTGGACTGTCAAGGCTAGGGACACAAGTTCAATTTCCACCCAAGACCAGCATGGCTGCTTTTTCCTCTTCTCGGCCAGCAGGCAGCTTGGTTTCCTCCCACATCCAAAAATGAAGAGTTCTAGAGGGGGGGGGCACGATTTTGCTAGTAGTATAGGATAACTACAAAACTACACTCCTGAGAGAACAAGTCTCATAGAAAGATTACTTCAGTCATAGAGACGAGTACACAACTATAGCTCTGAAACATGCTAGAGTTCACGGTTATTACAACTATAACAATTAGAGTACAGAATCTGAATAAAGGCTGCCGGATTTGTGATGTACATATATACAGTAAATTAGGCGTACTCAAAGCTTCATAACAAGCACTGACATCTGTGTACTGTATTTCAACTAACAACAATCACTAGTCGTAACACTATAACAAACACGAAGGCTAGAATTACTGACAAATGAAAAAAAGCAAGAGACTTGTTTCCAAATTAAATTTGACTTTTTATTGAATACACATGCCAAAGGCTGATCTTTGAAAAGATAAACTCAAATATTTCATACATGTGCACATTAAAAATACTAAACAAAAAATGCCAAGAGTTTATTAACACATGCATTACACTGCAACAATGATCAGGTAATGTAAAGATTCAAAGATCCAATAATAAATAAAGCTGGTGACTCATCGGCATGAACGCTATTGGAGATTATCTAATTTATTCACTTATAAGTTTGAAATAATCCTGTCATTGAAAAAAAAAAGATCAAAGCAAACAAAATTGACTAAGTTAAAAGCAAAAATTTTACAGTAATCTGATGGAAATATTTAGAATCATCAAGTAATTTTACTTGCTTTGTATACAATTAAAATCACCACACTTTCCAAAAACCAACTTTCTCATTTACTAAATAAATTATCCAAAACAAATGTTCTTTTCTAGTTTCTCAAAAGATCCTCAAACTAGAAGGCTGTTTTATCTGTCTTTTTATTAGCATAATTTGGTAATTCCATGATGAAGTAACATTTATCAGAATTCTACATAGTGAGGTGATCTAGTGGTAGACAAACGTACTGCTGTGACTGAGAACACAAGTTTGAATTCCAGTTGGAACTGGCTCAGGTTGGCATACCTCCCTGGCATTGGTTCTTCTCACTCTTCTTCACCAGCTGGCCACATGGGTTCGCCTTCCACATCTAAAAGGAAGGTAGGTTCTAGAAAGAGCTTTCTAGGCTAGGTATGTGGGTAACTCCCCCTCCCCTACCACATCACATTCTACTCTAGTGGATTTAGGAAACTGAAACCAGGGAATTTACATTGGTGGAATGCCTTATGTGCTGATAATGGCAGGCAGATTCAAAAAAGAAATAAAATTAATGGCCACATCTTAAATAAATGATATTTGAGCGATCAACCAACTAAAAAGTGGTGCCAAGTAAGAGGAAAGTGACAGGTGGTGTGGTTAACTGTGTTAAATAACACTGAAGAACAATTTGCAACTGCTACAATAATATGAAGTAAATTGTCAAATGAGGCACTTAATTTCTATTCCATTCATTTAACCATCTCCAGACTGCATAAATTTGAAAAAAAAAAAAAAAATACACAAAAGGCATTGTCAGGGCATTAATCAAATCAACTGGCATTCCTTTTCTTATTTTTAAGTTCAGATTTTTAGCAAGGGAGATAATGGTGGTTTTTCTTACCAAGAGAAAATTACAAAATTTGTTCCACAATTCCTCAATTAATGAGAGACACAGACAAAATAGTTTTTTTTTTTTCTGGTCATCTCAAAGTTCAGAGAATAAACAAGAGTTTGATATCAAAGTAAATCCATCCTTGTTAAGTCTGTAAATGAAATGTAAGTTGTATTTTTTAATCCTTTTTTTCCTTTGAATTTGATTATTTATGGTAAACCTCCCCTCATAACCATCTAATAGCAGTATGAGCTGCAAAACAAAACCAGAAACCTACCACCCTTTCTACTTCATAAAAATGCCCCATGAAAACAGCTGGATTTAATTTACTATTGGTATGTTTCCCTTGATGCAAAATATCAAAGGATTATTTAATGTCATGTTTAGCTGAATTGAAAGTGGACTGGATTGTTGTTGGTGGAAGGTGGTGGCATATGTGACTTAGCAGCAGAAGAGTGAATTATCTGCCAGGACTCTTCAAGCCTTCAATGCAGAAAAGAAGTGACTGACTAAACAAATACTATTCAGTTTGCTTACTTGTGTTTTAATGTTTCGCCAAGAAATAAGCAAGCTTTAATAAATCGGTGTTTAGTTCTGCAAGGTGAAAATGCTATTAGTGCCAGTCTATTTAATTAAATTTACTATTTAATGGAATCGCCTGAGAATAATGTTGCATAATATTCATCCCCAAAATTAATAATGCAAATTAAAAATAGTTATTTGGATTTGACATTTACAATATTCCAAGCATACAGCTCTAAGTTGTAAAATAGTGTTGTTTTTACACAAATAATGTGGAAAAATATGCGTGAAACTTGGCCATAATTAATAACAAATACTTGAGAAAAACAAAAAAAAAACAAACAAACAAATTCTGTTAAGTTTAATACTGAAAAATACTTTCCATGTAATTCAGAAGATAAATATTACAAATATGTAAAGTGTTTTTAGTGAATCAAAAATGTAATTATATGAGATTCCCAACATTTTGCTTCAGTAGGTGGCAGCACAGAAATATCTCAGCAGTTATTCCCCTTTTCAGTTTAAGAATGTTATAGTATAGTTTTGCTTTTTGTTATTGTCTGTCTAGCCATGGCATATAAAACTAGTTGACTGTTAACATATGGCGCGTATGCATATAATCAAATAAGCTATCAAACTCATGTAAGGAATTTAGTTACATTAACAGATGGAGTCTAAGGAGAATACAGAAAACCTACAAAGAAAATCAAATATTTTCAGGATTTCAACTAATGATACTTTATGTGGAAATTCCTTTGACATTTTCAGAATTCTTGACGAAATACATCCTTAAAAGATAACAGCCTGGATTCCCCTGGATTTCCAGAGGCCTCGAGCACAACTTTATTGAATCAGCCCAGCTTCATTGATGCAAGACAATGTGGCTACGCAAACTCAACTCGCCTAAAATCACTCACCTTTAAAAAACAAAAAAAAAAATGTAATGCCGTGTTCAGACTTTTTAGATGCTGCATACTACTAGCAGAGTCTCAAGCAGGGAAATAAACACTGGTGCAGTCAGCTCATAAGAGTTATACCTTTTTAAAACATCTCCCCATCTCCATTTCTTTTTTCATGTAAGAGAGAAAAATACTAAAAATTCAAATTAGCTGATCAAGTCTCTTTCTATTCTAGCCTTTGGATGGCTAAATGACACACTTCCTGCTAAACCTTAAGAAAGAATGGAAACAGCTTGTTGTGTAAGTTGGCTATATTAGAAAGTTACTACTACAGCATGTGGAATATTTACTGTCACACTTTTTACTGAAGAGCAGGAATAGGAATGGAAATTAACTTCAGATGGAAAAGAGAAAAGAGAGTCTTGTTTGAAGCTGTGACAGTCGATAACAGGCCTCGGAATTAGACTAATGCTCAGTAATTTGTTTAACTTGATTCTAATCATTACCACGTTTAGTACATAAAAACCTAGATACACCACTCCTATTGGATGAAGAAAATACATTGAAAAATAATACATCTGGGTCTTCTACAAGGTACAATATGGCAGGCCACGTAGTTTGATATTTTCCTGTGTTGTAATCTTATTTATTTATTCTCAGATTTTGGTCAGGTGTAATTGTGATGGTCAACAGAGTATTTGTTTTAAATGCTTTTTGATACTTCAATCCAGAGACAGCAACACAGGAAACTGCCATTTGCACAGTGTTTTCAGGAATTTTCTCCACACCTCTGATCTAATAGGTAAACACCATGTGGCACTGAAATGTATAGTGACTTCATTTATAAAGTATTCTGAGGGGTTGATCACCAGGAGTACAAGTTATATAAGCAATTAAAAAAAAAAAAAAGAAATTATCTTTTATTCACATGAAGAAAAACAAAATGTTAATTACGATACACAAATTTCTTCCTAACACAGGAAAACTAGCGAGATGCTTTTATATTCTTTTCTAGATGAATGAAGATCTTATATGAAGATTTCTATGCAAGCATGTTAAAAAAATAATAATCAATACATTTTTCATTATCTCTGAAGGATCTTAGCTTTATAGAATCTGATGTTCCATTTATTCGCTTCCATTATGGTCAACAGTCAGCAGTTATTACCAAGAGATTTGTCCAGATTATCCATGCATATAAGCCCCACTCTGATATGTTCCATACAAAACCCTAGAGTTGTTAGTATAAAAAATATTATGCAAAACTAAAATGATTAAACAAAGAGAATTATCAAAACAAAGTAAAACAAACAAACCAAAAGCTAAAGAAAAAAAAGTTTTACTAGAAAGCAAGAAGCTTTAATAAATATATCAATTATTTTAAATATTAAAATTTACGTTTGTTTCCTTTAAATTAGGCAAAACATTATAATAAAGCCTATAATAGTTGTTCTTTGACCATTAGCATTGACAATAGAGACAACCATGGTTAGAGTGCCATGTCTCAATTATTCCCTTGAGATATCTTGTAACAGAAGAAACTGGGCATGTGGGAGAAAATCAGGGGTGCCTGAAGAAAGCTTGCATGGCTAACTGGTGAAGAAGAATGAGATGATGACCAAACATTAACAATGAGGAAGAGATTAATAACTGCAGGACTATTTTTATCGCATTTCCATAAGCATATAAAAAGGAGAGATTGTAATAATAATGTTTACTTTGAGAGAGAGAGAGAGAGAATAGATGTTCTGTGTTTGGGGATATGAAAAGGTATTAATTAAGTATAGACCAAATCGATGAGATGAACTGACAGTAGGAACCCCCCAATGGATTTTGGTTGCCAGCAGAGTCATAATAAATCTCAGTTCTCCTACCTGAAGTTGATGGCTTTGGAGAAATAATAATAATAATAAAAAGAAGGTAGAGCACACCCAAGGCCAAGAATTCAGCAGCTATCTTGCTACCATCCTCTGCAATGCAATTAGCTTTAAAATAGCAAATGTTAGATCTCCTGCATTTATAGCTCCAAACTCAAGAGGTTGTATTAGGTCAGGCATTCATTGTCTATCACTGATATACAAAATGCTCCATATAGAAGCTGGTCATAATGTACTATGTAGAGATTAAAAACCATAGTAAACTCAAAGTCACCACATTCATTTGCAGTTGATTGTAGCAGCTCTTGCTACACTGGACTAAGTACTGGATATGAATTTGGTGTAACTCAGAATTAAGAGGTTTAATGTATCTTGTATTCTGATTTATTTGGAAACATGGGACGGCAATAGGAATATCACCTTGGAGATGCTTTAGTCTCTAATTTGTATATCAAACCAAAAAAGAAAAAAAAAGCGACAGGCAACAGGCAATAATTCTAATTAAAAAGAAAAACCAAAACAAACTTGTTGTAAACTAAGCTTGGTTTGAAGGTTTCCATTATACTGAGGGTGTTTTAAAAAAAAAAGAAAAGGAAAGCCGGAAATGGCATACAACAATGCCAATTGCTGCTTTTGTTTTACTGACCTTTTTGATTTGTCATCTTTTGTATGATAAGCAAGACAAAAAAACTCTCTTCTGTTATCGACAGGCTGGACATTGGATAACCAACCAAAACCGTCAAACCCAATGCATAGTTAACAGCACCTCCCACTAGAATGGCAAATACCTAAACAATA
This sequence comes from Nautilus pompilius, assembly GCA_018389105.1. Classification (NCBI taxonomy): domain Eukaryota; kingdom Metazoa; phylum Mollusca; class Cephalopoda; order Nautilida; family Nautilidae; genus Nautilus; species Nautilus pompilius. The sequence goes on from JACATO010000669.1 coordinate 274,591, forward strand.
ATAAAAATCTTTACAGTTAATGGGCTGATCATGAGAGGAATAGCTAGTTTCTGAAGCTTCTCAAGCTATCAGACAACCAGTATTAATTCCACTTTATAGTCTATAAAGTGGCCACACGGTAAGAAACTTGTTGTCAGAGAGGAGGACTATGTAATCAGTCAAAAGAATGAGAAATACTTAGAATGGAAAACAAACATTAAAAAACAATGTTGTAGAAATGAAAATTCAAACTACTGTTGATTTAATTGGTGTGTGTGTGTGTGTATATATATATATATATATATATAAGTTGTATGTTATTAATTATGTAAAAAAGAGTTCAAAGCCAGTACCAAACTAAAACCAGTTTTTAATTATTAATATAGTGAAGTCAGTGCACATAGTAATGGTGTTCTGCCAGACTGACTTAGCTGATAAATATAACAAGGTTTGAGAATTTTTTTCTGTTTAAAAAAAATTGAAAACTAGAAAAGCTTTATTGATTTATTACTACCATGTTTCTATGAAAGCCTGTCAACTTACAAATGGTTGTCCCTCAAATGCTGCATACTTGATAAAGGCCGGCATCACACGGGAGCCGGCTATGAGCTATTTGAGATGCCCGCCCATTCTCCTTTCGAGCTTTTAACCATTATCAAATAAACAGTTTGTTACAGAAAATGCTGCTGATGTGAGAGCTCAAATTAACTTTGCATTAGAAAAATCCATCCCCATGAGGGCTGTACATGCAAAAATTTCTTCTAGGCTAAAAAAAAACAACAACGAACAATAAAGTTGGCAGATTAGATAAAACGAGAAAAAAACATTGGAAAGAGAGCACCGGAGTTTCTAAGCTGTACTTAACTAAAACCAACAAATTTAACATTCACAATTTAGTAGATCAGTTGTGTTAATATAATAGTATTTTTAATTAATCATTACGAGAATACCTAGACTGCCATCAACTAAATTGTAAAAGGACTAGAATTTAAGATTATGGACAGAACGAGTAAGAAACAAACCATTTGTCACACAATGTTAAAACTGAATTAAAAAAACATTAGTTTTTAAAGCATGAGGTTTATTAGCTTACTAGTTTGTTGTGTATGGTGGGGCTGGGCAGCATTTGTAAACAGAACACAAACTGATTTAGAATTTTAATGACGGCAATTTAAAAAAAAACAATCTGATTTGTGGTGAGAGGAAGCAGCTTTGTGTTCAGCACAGTCAGCAGCACTGGGTAGTCACCAAATCTAGCTTAATTTGAAATCAAAACATCTATCACCTGAACATTAATGTTGGACCAGTGTCTTATTTCACTCTGCTGGGAAAATGAAAGCAGTCACACGCTGTAAAACGGAAGCGTGCAGTTTCAGATTCCTTTTGCTCTCCCGCACCGTGACAAAAGTGCTACTGTGACCCAGTCTGGAATATAACTGAAGCCAAGCAATTATAAATAACAGAGTAATTGTCGAAAAAAATAAGTACGCCAGCTACTGAAACCCAAGGTAAGTTTTTATACGTATCTAGCAAAACGACATAAACCATACGGTGAATTTTAAAAAAAAAGGGAAAGAACGGTTTTCTTTTTAAAGGTATGCTACATAACTCCGTGAAGATCTGCTTAAGTTGCGCATTAAGGGTTACTGATCACATCTACTTGTAAAGAAATGCACAAACCAATTGTAAAAGAAGCAAAAATGTTTATTCCTTAGCCAAACCTGGCCTTAGGTTTCACTATGGCATTTAAATAAAGGACTGATGTCGCAATTTGTACAGGAATGATACAGAATTTTTAAAAAAAAAGAAAAGCCACACAATGATTGGCATGGGCCCTCTGTTTATACAAGGTTAAAACGAGACGTCAGATATTTTCTCTGGTATTGCAAGCATTGTTAGACCTGGGAATCAGTTACTGCCGTGTTTTGCAGGGCCATTTCCCTGACCATCAACTCATAAGTGCAAAGATGACAACCTCTGCCAATCCTGTTGTTTGTGTTTTATTTAGTCATTCGTTTTTTTTGTTGTTGTTGAGAAAATACATTAAAGGTGTTCTCCTTCGCTCAGGTATCCCTAGATTTCTGTACCCAGTATAAATAATTAAAAGTGTGTGGAGTGTTTTTTTTCCTTCAACTAATAAATCAGTCTGTTCAAAGGGCAATCTTCAAGACCTTTATTTGCTTTGGAATCAATGAGAAAACTACCACTCATCAGACAGAGCAAGACTATAACAAACCAGCCCCCAGTCCTCTCTGATTAGTGAGACTACTTATCGCCTACTGAACGCAACCATTAACGTACAGGCTGGAACCTGAAAAAAAACAAACAAACTAGCCAAGTGGGGAGAAATGGGCGTCTTACAATGAAAGCCAAATGCAACACTGAGTGTGTCCAGTGCATTTAGACTTTGGCAAACCTAACAAGCCTTTGAAAGTCTCTACTAGAGCTTATGTTTCAGATGTGGGAGAAAGCTGGAGCACCTAGAAGAGCCCCAGTGATGCCAGGGAGGTACTGCTAGCCTCCTCCACTGACCTTACCAATCAGTAGACTAGGCATCATAAACCGTTTTCATCAATATGCTCCCAAATAGATTTCCTTCATACTTATTCATTAAACTATAGATGATAGATAGGACTTTAAGTAAAACAGGTATTTTGAAGATAAAGGATATCAGTAATTCCAATGTTAATACAAGTGGTTATAGTTTACTTATACAAAAGTAGTGAAGATTTTGACAAACCAGCATGTACTGATTAACTGGGTATTATACATATATATATTAATTATTTAAGATATACAAATTTGTTCATGTCAAGTTCATTATTGAAATAAGCATTTAATACAGGAATCCTAAGTCTCCATGAGAAGCTTGTCATATTATATGCTAATTCATCATTTAACAGTAAACAACTGTCATCTTCAGGGAGACTAATTATCCCAGTATTGACTGGGAATATGACACTACTCAATAATGGCTTTCTGGACAATTTACAATGTGTCGTCTGGAATAAATTCTCATCACAAGCATGAGAAATGCAGTGTCAAACAGCATCTTTGCATTTGACTGATAAAAAAAAAATTTTTTTCACAAAAGAGGACTGATTTTCTCTTAGGCCAAGCCTCACAGGTAGTCTAAACTACCAGAAAAGCAACGCCTGTACCAGCTTAAAAAAGAAAAAAAATTTTAAATTACATAAGAGAAGTATAAAAAGATTATATAACCAAAATTAACAGTGTCTGGAGTGAAGATTAGGTCAGCTAAAACATTTGGACAATCAAATGAGGGCTACTAGAAGCTGATGACGATTATTCACATATATTACTGAAGACAAACCATGAGATATTATTACTTAAGGTATCAAAAAGAATAAAGTTAAATAAAAAAAAGAAGAAAAAAATGTTTAAATCTACTAACCGTAAATTTCTTTAAGAGCATCTCCAAAGAAACATTTTATTCTGTTAAACCTAAATAATGAACCTAAAGTAATAATGCAAGGTGGCAATTACAGTGAGCAGAAATTAAGTATATCCAAAAAAGAAGTGAAATCTTGTTGTTTTTGTGTGTGTGTGTGTGTGTGTAAAACTAGAAGCCTAATCCTCTAGAACAGTTTTGGGAATCAAAGCTAACTGAATTCAAAACTAAAGGTACCAATATAATAATAATAATAATAATAATAATAATAATTACTAACACATGCAAGAAATTATCTGTGTGTGTGTGTGTGTAAAACTAGAAGCCTAATCCTCTAGAACAGTTTTGGGAATCAAAGCTAACTGAATTCAAAATTAAAGGTACCAATATAATAATAATAATAATAATAATAATAATAATTACTAACACATGCAAGAAATTATCTGTGTGTGTGTGTGTGTAAAACTAGAAGCCTAATCCTCTAGAACAGTTTTGGGAATCAAAGCTAACTGAATTCAAAATTAAAGGTACCAATATAATAATAATAATAATAATAATAATAATAATTACTAACACATGCAAGAAATTATCTGTGTGTGTGTGTGTGTAAAACTAGAAGCCTAATCCTCTAGAACAGTTTTGGGAATCAAAGCTAACTGAATTCAAAATTAAAGGTACCAATATAATAATAATAATAATAATAATAATAATAATAATAATAATAATTACTAACACATGCAAGAAATTACCTGTTGTGTGTGTGTGTGTGTAAAACTAGAAGCCTAATCCTCTAGAACAGTTTTGGGAATCAAAGCTAACTGAATTCAAAACTAAAGGTACCAATATAATAATAATAATAATAATAATAATAATAATAATAATTACTAACACATGCAAGAAATTATCTGTGTGTGTGTGTGTGTAAAACTAGAAGCCTAATCCTCTAGAACAGTTTTGGGAATCAAAGCTAACTGAATTCAAAACTAAAGGTACCAATATAATAAATAATAATAATAATAATAATAATAATAATAATAATAATACTAACACATGCAAGAAATTATCTGTGTGTGTGTGTGTGTGTAAAACTAGAAGCCTAATCCTCTAGAACAGTTTTGGGAATCAAAGCTAACTGAATTCAAAACTAAAGGTACCAATATAATAATAATAATAATAATAATAATAATAATAATAATAATAATAATAATTACTAAGACATGCAAGAAATTATCTGTGTGTGTGTGTGTGTGTGTGTGGTAAAACTAGAAGCCTAATCCTCTAGAACAGTTTTGGGAATCAAAGCTAACTGAATTCAAAACTAAAGGTACCAATATAATAATAATTATTACTAACACATGGCAAGAAATTACCTGATTTTCAGACTACCAGACAAAGCGCAAACATCCAACAAACCATGGGCTTTATAATATTAAAGAAAACAGTTGTTTTTCCTTCCGAATCCAGCGCACAGACAATCGAAGAACCGAGATGAAGAGTTCAAAACAGTCGAGGGTTAAAAATGTACATTAAAATTTAATTTTTGAAAAAGTGAAAGAGGGTCTGCCTCGGTTTCCTCTCCGGTCTGGATGCGGCCCAGTAAGTTATCTCCAAACTTTCGTCGAGTGTGTTTACTGCGTACGAGTCGAGGGATCGCGCAGCGTCCAACTGAGAAGAACGGATTTAAAACCGGCCATTTAGGTTTACGAAGGGTTTCCTGACACCGCTACGCTATTCATCGCAGACTTGTCGTCACCGGAAAGCGCAGGGGAGACGGGACCAGGTGAACGGACGGTCGTAGATGTCTCTCGGATAATGGTTCTATCTGACAACTGTTTACGCAACGCCGATTATATGCGATAGCGATTGAAGAACGACTCGTAATTAATTTCATTACCTGCGGGGTGGGGTGGGGTAGGGGGTTAAAATTTTAAGTAATCATTTCGATTGTTTGCATCACCTGTCAGATCTCGCCACAGCCGCCCGTCGACTCCCCTTTACCTACCTGTATTATCACTGTCGGGCCGATGACCATTATCAACAGTTCGACCACCATTCATTTAAAAGCGCCAAACTTACCAATCGTAACGGTTTCCATTTCTCGCAGCCAGATGCCAACGACGCCCCTCTTCGCCGGGCCCCGTAAACACGCCAGGTGCACTTATTTACCTCTCACGGGCGGGGGGGGGGGGAGTTGTAAGGGGGGGTAGGTAGCATCATCCGCCGACGACATGTGCATAACCGGAAGCGAAACAGATCTCTGGCCGCTGCACAGTTGTGTCCTTCCGAGGTATTCATCCGTCCGAGCGGGAGGGGGGGGGGGGGAAGAAGGAAAAAAGAAACGCGTGCGTCGATTAAAAAAAAGGGGTTGTCATGCCGCTCCTGCACCTCCAAAAGACGCGAAATCGCTCGAAAATAAAAATCCCCATTAATCGAATTTCGAACCAGCGCAGTTCGGCTGCTGTTTTTTTTTTTCAATTTTTACAAGAAGTTAGTTCTATAGTGAGACCCGAAGGGGATGAGTCCGGGCTTAAGCATTCACATAATAAAACATTAAGGCCGATAATTTCGGCGACGCTAAGCGACAATAAAAATGCGAAAATAATTTGCGTATATTCTTTAAAAAAAAAAATAAAATAAATAAATAAAAGACTAAGCGAGCTGCTCCGTTTGTTTCAGCGCGGTAACCGGGCCGCCCCCGTTTCCCAGAGTCTCCTTCTCGGGGCTGGTGTGGAGGAGGAGGGGGGGGGCTCACTTCATGGCGGTTTCGACGTGAACATGGTGTCATTTTCTGTATCTCTGGAGGGTGGCTTACCCTGGGGATTTAGACTTCGAGGAGGAAAGGATGAAGAAAAACCGATAAGCGTATCAAAGGTAAGCGATTTGTATTTTTAAAAAATTTTTTTTTCTCCTCCTCCTTCCTCCAAAACGTCGAATGTTCCCCGCGTCTCTCGCTGGGGGCTTTTTTTTTTAATATAAGAAACTTCTGTCTCGTGCGTCTGAGCAGAGACCGAGGGGAGAAGGCTTGCGACGAGGGCGCGAGGAGTTACCTCCCCTGCCTCCTCTTCTTTTCGTTGTTGTTGTTGTTGTTGTTGTTTTTTTAACTGTCTGAGGCTTATCGCCCTCGCCCGCCCGCCCCGCCTTGAATAGGCTCTCAGTCCCTATAGGAAAGAGAAGGGGTTGTTTTTTTTTGTTTTTTTTTTAGTGTTTTTAACAACAACAATGCATGTCAGGGCGTTAAACTTAGCCCCCCCTGCTCCAACAGTCGCGAAGGTGTGTACCTTACCTGGCTTACCTGCGTGTCCAGTATTTAATTAACACACGCACAGCGCGCGCCCCCCCCTCTCTCTCTCTCTCTCTCTCTCCCCCCACCCCCGCCAACTTATTACAGTTAATGGGCAGCAGGAAACGTATAAAGAGTTTATTCATTTATTTATTTATTTATTTATTTGTTGTAAATTCCAAGGTAGAGTTTTGATGATGAAACGAGATTTTTTTTTCCTTTCTCACCTGTGTTTTTTTTCACACCTTGTCGGGCTGTTTATAGAAATAATTGGAGCACCCACCACGTACATCACCATTCCCCACCAGCTTATTATTATGTGGGCTATTTATTCTCTCTCTCTCTGTTTTCCCCTATTTTTCCCCCCCCCCAACAAATCAGAACCTGCCGCTGTTTCGGTAATCACTTAACCTGGAACGAACGATCCCTGCTCGATTACCGATCTCGGGTACTGTTAAGGTCTTAACCGCTTGGAAAAATTATTAAAAGTGGGGGGGAAAGTCTTCCCCCCCCCACCCCCACCGGCGTAATAGATATTTAAACCGGATGATAGCGTACCTGTTGATTTACCTGTCTGCAGGACGAGAGTAAGGGGATGCTAGCGAGTTCTTGGTGTAGTAGTGAGCGCCGATTGATTTACTGCGCTGGGCGAAGTCTCACCAACCCCCCCACCCCCATAAGTTCATTCCCCCCTGTTTAGGCGCGCAGCTCTGGTATTTGGGGTGGAGAAGGCTTCATTACTTCCAGTTACTTGCTAATGCTAACTGATTGCTTATCCGATTCGTGTAGCTGGCCTTTGACTCCTCGACTCAGGCCCAGGCAGGTGGCTGGTCTGTCTCCATCCACAACATGCCATGGAATTCGCCACAGCAGGGATCATGATATGATGGCCCCCCCCTCTCATTTTATTATTTAAGATGTAATGATTTGACCATAACAAGAAAGCTACTTTTCTTTTTGTTTTTTAAAAAAAAAAAAACAAAAAAATAATATTGCCAGGTGAGATCTTCCTTGAATTGTCTGTAAACCGAAGCCTATGCGGTTTAAATTCTTAGATGTTTTTAGAGCTGAAATGGGAAGCATTGCAAAATTAAATAAAACCAATAAATCTGTATGCATCTTGTCTCCTAGAGACAAGAAGTGCTAATAAAATATTTTCACATTTGATGGGAGAAAGCGAGAGAGGATTAGGAAGTTTCGAGTAATCTGCATAGTTCATGGTATCCTACAATTTGATTTGAAGAGTAATGAAAAAAAAAACATTCTATATGCGCATCTATTTGAAATGAGAATATCCATTTCTATTAGTGCTGTTTCAGATTAGTTTGCATTTAAATGAAGTGAAATAACTTTCTAACTTAAACACTTGTTTTCGTGATTTTCAAAGAAAGCTGGACTTGCCTTCTTATTCGCTTTATCGCCACAACCGCTATTGCTATATTGATTATAAACTGCATTTAACTGCAAAAAAAAGTCTTCTTTATTAGTGAATTTATTAGTTTTGTTCAACTTTTGTTGTTTCTACTTTTTAAAATTCTAAAGTAGATTTTAACATAAAGCTAATTACTAGAATTCTCATGGTCCTGCAAAAGAGTTGTTTTTTTTTTTGTAAGGAATTTAAGGCAAAATTATTTAACGTTAACTTATTAAATCCCAATGTCACTTTAAATTCTGCAAGTGCTGACTATTTGCAGTATAAAAGCTTTAAACATTCCTGCATGAATCAGATTATTTCTGTTCCATATGTTTTAAACAGAGACAACTTCTTCCTACTATTATAGAGAATATTGATGCATGTGGTGGGAAATGATTCTAATCTGTGAAATATATGGCTTATAAAGCTTTCATTATGGTAGGAAATGTGGAACTCTGTACACCAGATTTCACATTCTTTATGTAATCTAGACATTAGGTAAGAATGCTGGCCAACAGCTAGGCATCCTAGCAACATTTGAAAAACACAGTATGTTATTGCTTTTAACTTAACTCGTGTGGTTGAATGGAGTGGTTAGGGATGAATGATTTCTAACTGCTGCTAATAACTAGCTCCTGCTCTCTTATAATATTCATGAATTAAAAATTGACCTATATGAAGCAGTAAAGAACTTGTTTTTTTTTTTTTTTAATGTGTTCATTTCATAAGCATTGTGACAAAATAAAATTTAGAAAAAAACTTGGACTATGCATTACTCCTCAAACCATTGTTATATTTGAAGAAGTATCAGTGCGAGAACGACTTTGGAAGACTGCTCCTTTGAAGAGCACGCATACCTGTACCCTTATGCACAGCAGATGCGGATTCTGACAGGAGTAAGCTGTGAAACGTTGTAAACATGCGGGTTTGCCAGCGGGGACCGATATTGACTCTGTAAATGTACAGGCAAAGGGTTAAAATAAAATGTTTGACATCGTGCTAATTGTCATAGAAACACTAAATGACCACAAGAATGTTTTAAAAAAAATGAAAGAATTTCTTGCTCATTATCCCCCGCCAGAAGTTCTGAATTGTTAGCTGTTAGGCTTAATTCTTAATTTAAATTTTAACAAAGAAATACACAAAGTTGCTTTTACTATGTTTCAATACAGATTTGTTCTGCTTCTGAAAACTGGGTGGCTGAAAGGGTGGATGCCGGTCAAAAACATAACAATAAAATATTTGGCCTTGAAAACTCTCTTGGTCTTCTTTTCACCTTAACCACATTAAAGATGGCAGATGTCTTCTGTCTTTTGTTATTAAGTTCTCAAAGTATTAACATTTCAGATTGTCCTTCAGCACAAAGTTCCACATTTTCCAGAACTGATACTTCAACCAAAATTTGTTTTAAACATGCTTTCCAGGATAGCCATTGCACACTTGTTGTTACATTTTAAACCTATCCTCAACCACCACTTGGAAATAGGAATGCATCTCTCAAAATACTTAAGAGATGACTGACAACACCTTTATCTCCTATGGAGTGATGTGCCTTGCATTCAGAACAAGAGTTAATTATTGCTTTGAGTACTACAAAGCCTGGATGTGAAACTACCTGGTGAAGCATCTTAATTGGTATCTCAGTCATTTGACCCTTAGCTGTCTGTCTACAGTACCAAATGAAGGAACAGCTAAAAATGCGGAGAGGGAGGGCGGGGGATCTTGAATACTGAAAATCTGATAAATTCCATGTCTGGAAATTTAGAAGCTCTATCCATTACAAGACAGGCTTTTGCCAAATACTGAAAATACTTTTTAAAAAAAAAAAAAAGCTACCATGTATATTATGGAATAAATGAACAAACAAGTGTTTAAGTTAATACTAATATTTGGTGCATGTTGACGATAGTTGATAAAACATGCCAAGGGGGGGGGGAGAAAACATAAATGAGACTAACTGTCCAGTAAATAATTTCTGACAGGTTATTTTAGACTTGAGTCTGTAGTCTGGTCTAAAGATATTTTCAAAGAGTCTTAGGATACACCAAAATGGAAACCAGTCCCATTGACAAATCAAGATCATCTAGCATTCCAAGCTCTCTGGCTGTGCCAGCAGGCCTGTGCAGGAGTGCATGTACTTATCCAGACCTAGCTTGTGTATGTCAGATATTCATTTTGTATAAACAGTAACTGAAAGGCTATCATTTTTTTTGTGTTGAATGGGCTTTATTTATATTATTATTATTTTAATAGTTTTGCTTTCTTTGAGTTTTTGTATACGATGGAGGGTGTTTTACATCTTTCAGGTCTGACTGCAGCCATCTATTTAAAATGGCAATAAATGTTTTTAAAAATTAAGAGATTTCAAAGTTAAATAACTTTGCATTTTTAATTAATTGTTAATATAAAAAAAATTTTAATTATTGCTTCATAATTTATAAATATATATATTTCCTTGTTTAGAAACATTTTTTTTTCTCTCTTCATTATCCAAAACTTGAAACAAGATTAACTGATTCCAGGCTAATAAAAACAAAAAGCTCTCAGAGTGAAGCTTTGTTTTTCCACATCTTGAATACGCTGTACATTAGTTGAGAAAGGCTGCTAATCTGTTAGTTCCCTAGGATGTTCCACGCCATAAGCTTTTGGAGAATTGCTAAAAAAAAATATTAGGTTTATACTGAGCTTGAATATACGATTCGCAGTAAATGATAGTAAGTACTCGGGCATTCCGTTGTTCAAGGTTCAGTTTTTGACTATTCTCTGCTACGATAACTTGCTTGACTTTAACCCAAGATGCGCTTTTTCTGTTAACTCTTAGTGGCTTGAAGTCTTTGTTCGAAACGGGAGAGAGATTGGGTGGGGTGGGGCCATGGCCTAATTAACGGCTATGCTGATTGAACTTGTTGAAGTAATTGGACATGGAATGTAACAGATCTCTACCCAGCTCATGTCTGCTTTGGGCATTCACAAATGACCTCAAAATAACCACAACTCCAGCAATGAAGAGATTGCTTGGCTTGCTCTTGCTGATACTAATGAAAGCAGGAGTATATGGAATCCAAAACTAGCTTCAATCTACTGCTGATCAAGAACATGTTCCCTCAACGGTGTACTGTCAGTACAAACAACTCCACACCTTGTAATACTAGGAAAAGTTATCTGCTAAAAATTGTTGACTTGATGTAGATCCTGGCCGATGTAACAGAAATAATACTTGCAAAAAAGATGGTACCCCATATGTGGCCAAACTTGGTTTGGCAGACCTTCCAATGCATGTTGTACAAAAAAAAATTAATGCATTGGTGTAGGTTTTCTCTGGGAATGCCTGTTTTCTCCTATCCTGTCGAAGACGAGGTGCTAGGCCCCATGAGTTGCAAGAATGGCAGTGGTATCCATGGTACTATGCAACTTGATCAGGTGTCGACATTTGTAGACTTTGCAGAAGAGAAAATAGAAGAATGAGGGAATTTCGCCTAAGCTTAGTATAGATTCAGCTTCTGTAATGTTCATTATGGCTACAGTTTCCAAATTAGCAACAGACACTACTTTCAAGATTTCACACGTTTGTTCTAATTTTCCCTCTATACTTGGCCTAAACAGTGAAAATGTTTATAATAAATAGGTAGAGGTTCGTTGTCTTAGTTTTGGGAGGTAGTATTTGTATTAGTTCATCTCTGAACCTGCATGCCAACATTGGCATTTAAGGCATCCATTAGAGGACCCCCCTTCCTGGTGTTGTTTTTTTTTTTTTAAAACCAAGTGGAGGATAACAGGGCGCAGAAAGAAGAGCAAGGAGGAACCGAGCTAGGAGGGGGGAGGGTGTACACCAAACCCAGCTGAGGACAAACAGGAATTGAACTCTGACCCTCTTAGCCCTATCAGTCCAGTAGTCAATCAGTGAACCATTGCCTAAGGAAGTCATTGTTATGTAATCTCAGAACCATGGTTTGCTAACTGTTTAAAGATTAAAAAAATAAATAGTAGTGTAAAATGATCTTATAAAAAAAAAAAAGGAAAAAAAAAATAAGGGGCTCACTTGAACTTGTAAAGTAATCTGGCACAGCTGCTGTTTAAAAAATTTCCCTGATACTCAACACTGGGTGGGAAGAGAGAGAGAGACTAGGAAGGAGGAAATTAAAAAGAGAGAAAGAAAAGATTTAGCAGGCTTGGATTGCTGTTTTTTGTGGGTGATACCCTGACACTGACTTTAGATAAACATTGTGGCTATCACCTTAGTTTCATCAACCAGGGTTATTGGGGCAGCTGATGTACTACATGGACTTGTCATTTGGGGCCAGGCATATCCCTGCCAGATTATGCGCCCTTGGGATCTGAGTTCCAGCTTTGTTTGTGTCACTGCCTGGTTGTGCATGGATTTTCTAATTTTTTTAAGAAAAAAAACAAACTGGTCGGGGGGGGTTCCATGTGATAGAAATTTTAAAAAAATTCAAAGCCGATAGTGTTACAGGAGATGCATGGTAATAGAATTAAGAGAAGGCTAATTAGTATGAAGTTTCACTGGACCCTAGCTTATTTGTGTCTGGACTGCTGACTGACTGGGTATTGTGATAGTATTCCAGAACTGAGGTGCTTCATTCCCAATAGATAACCAACCAGCTAGTGTTTAGATTAGGTTTTTTTCTTTCTTTTTCCTTATTTTATGTTTCTCTTGTGCAGTAGTAACTAACTGGAATACCTTTAATTCATTCACAGATGGCACTGTACAAAATAGGTAATGATGGTTTTATTAAAACAGGTGGGACGTTCATCAAGAGGTTTTCATAGGACAGGTTCTACTGAAGTCAGTGCAATGTGATATTTAGAAGGTTAGATGCTAAACTGGTCTACAGGTTTGTTTTCCTTAGGATTAACAAATGCTAATTTTGGTTATTCCAGATTTGACTATATGCATGTAGACATGGCTGCAGGAAGCTAATTATTGGTAAATCACTATTTTTTATATCTGGTTCTCAGCCAGTTTGTTTAGGAAAGGAATAAACCTTTGGTGGATGCTTCTTTTTTTAATGTACAAATTTGGACAAATGTGATTTCATTCACAAAATATATACCAACACATCATAGAAATGACATATTAGAACCAACAGAAGTGTTTGGGTCTGCCTATCCTCACCTGCCTTTTTGTCAGGTGTCACAGGTTGTAATGGCCTGCTTGACTCATCCTTGGCTGGTCTTTGATTTCGCTGTTGAATGGAGAGACCTGTCACTTGCCAAAGTGATGTTAGACTGACTAACCAACCATATGCCTTCTGAGGTTGTGCATGAATGTTTCTAGGGGCATTCCCCCCTCTGGTTAAGAAGGCTATCTTTGTTTCAGCTCACTGTTTATGGTGGATGCCATGTGCAGTTGGGCCATCTCTTCCCACTCTGGAGAGTTGATAGTGTAATGATGGCATCATCTTTTTTTTTGCCCAATTCACTATGCTAACCTGGTGTGTGGTAAGCTGGGTAAGAAATAATGAGTCTGTCTGCATCTGACTGAAGGCCAAAAGATGAAAGGCTGGGAAAAGAGTTGCCATATAGGAAAAATATGATTATAAGGCACTGGCAGAGATGACGCATGAAGCACAATTCACCGAAGCTGCCTTATAAAATCTAGATTAAGATCGCTTGCACCATAACTGTGATATTTCTTATACATATCCTTGATATCACTGTCAGCCTACATTTGAACTTTCAGAAATTGTTGTACTTTGGGTTGTTAATTCAAATTTTAAGTTGTCAAAATATACACAGTATCCAGCTAATAAATTAGCTTCAATTTGAAATATAAAATGTGTATTTAACATATGTATGGACACTAAGCAGGTGCATACTCTTTCATTTTCAACTGAACATCATTTCAGAAGGTTGGAGTTTTTCCTTTCTGATCAATATCTTCTAAATCTGCTTAGCTGGTTTGCATGTTTTGGTAGTTTACTCGAAATTCTCTAAAGTGAAATTGTTCTCTAGAAGGTTTTCTCATTGAGTAAAAAAAAAATCTCTGAATTTGTAAACTGAAAACTTATCATAAATCTCTGGTCATGCCATTTTGTTCATAGGGCAATGGAAAAACTCAATTGTCTACTTTTTTATTTATTTTTGAGCATTATAGTTGTTGATATCTGGAAAAGTTAGTATTCTTGAGACTTACATTAGAACATGAAATAAAGAGGATATCTTGCTTATTGTTTTATTTTACATTGGATATTTTCGTTGGTGTAGATAGTGTATAGTATGTCTCTTTTTTAATCTCCTCTTCATTCTTGTCAGGCAACCCGATCGCCAGAATAAACTAGAATTGTTCTACCAAGCAATATCTTAAATGCATTCTTAAGAATTTTTTTGAATTTTTATTTTACTTGAACTCTAGATAGCTAATAACAAAAATCGTAGGTTTTTTTTTCCAGTTTGGGGGCTGGCCCCAGTGCCGGATTAAGGCATGGGCTTTAGGGGCTGTAGCCCAGGGGGCTACAAAATCTTAATCCGGCTCTGGTTGGCCCAGTCACTTTTCTGATTGCACCGTTATTTAACAATGTTTTTATTTTTTAGAATTTACTAAGTTGAAACTTGTATGCAAAAAAAAATTTATTGGACAATTGTGTTGTTAACTATAGAAATGCAAAAACTTTCTTGTTACTATTTAGGCAGGTAAACTGCAGTTGATGGCATTTTAACTTAACTTATTCAGCCTTTTAATAGTAAATGTTTGGATTTTTAGGAATACTTTTAGATTTAGCAAATATTTACTTTTGCCAGCTGTGTCTTGGACAAACAGAAGCTTATTTTTTAATGTTTAGTTTGGAAAATTAGGGGTTTTGAATTTGTCAGTTCCATGTTGGTGATGTTTGACAATCAATAGTATATGTATAGTGTATCCCTAGGAAATTTGGAAGTGAGTTGTTGCAAATTAGCTATTTGATTAATGTTAAAGCATAGAAACTTTTACAGTAGCTGCTGAAGGACAAAATTAGTGCTGTAAGCTGAACTTAGCTTATTTATAAACTTGTGAAACATTGGTCTTATCGAAAGTATTTGATGACTATTTAAGTAGATGAAGGAAAGTACCTGAAGCTACATAACTTGGAGAACTAAGCCAGGTAGTTGTGAAGTGTATTCACAACAAAGCAGCTGGAGAATATAGTCAAATCAAATGCTGGACTTTTAAGTTACCAGTCATCCTTTATACTTAATCCAGTCTATCTTTTGATTTGTTCTCGGAAAGGCTTTCAAGGATACTTTTGAACCACAAGGCATAATACTAATAGAAAATCTTTTGAAAGTTTTTCTCCAAATTATCAAAACCTAGGTGCTAAATTAAATCAAGACATTAAACGTAGTGGTTTATTATTATTGCTATCTGATGGCAGCTGGTAGCCTATTGGATTGGCAAGACAGAGAGCTCAAGTTTGAGTTCTGATCAGTTTTGTTTGGTGCATCTTTCTGGCATGGTTTCTTGCTTTTCGTCACCATCTGATTGCATGGAGTTCCTATCAGCACTTTTCTAGTAGGGATGTTTTTGTTTAAAACGGGAGTGCAAGCAAGGTCTCTTGTAGCATAGGATGGGTGGGGAACTCCAACACCACGCTTCTCCCTGTGTAATATTTCCACTGTAGAGACTGGTGTATGGTGAGAACACTATTTTAGATTTATTTAAATGTAAAAAAAAAATTTTTTTTAAATTGAAGCTCATTCTTATAACAATAGTTTTTATTACTTTGTTTAAATTTTAGATTAAATTAAGACTTAGATAATGTCATCAACTGCCAACTTAACATTTTGTGTCCTTTATATAACTGAGTAGTTATCAACTATGTCCACAGTGTTTTTGTCTAGATGTTTAGATTTCTTATTGCATTTGTTGAAAACACTTGCATTAAATGCGGGTTATACTAGTTCTCTGGGAATTTTATCTGTTAAGACTCCATATCATCAATTTACATTTTAAGGGTGATATCCTAAATAATTCTGTAACTTTGAAACTTGATGTTATAGTATCAGCACATTTGCAAATGTCTGTGGGTGCCATTGTAGTTCTTGTCGAGAAAACCACAAACTGCTGTGGATCATGGTCTGATGTAAAGTGACAACTTTTAGTTGGATATACTTGTGCAACATGTTACATTATTGCTGCACAAGTCTGTTGCCACTAGAATTATCATTAAATGGAGGTTGGATTTTGTTTGAAAATTTTCAGTTTTAATGTGCATATTTAAACTATTTGCTAGTGTTCGTGTGCACATGTTAGGGATGGAAATGCTGGTTTTTACAATGATACGAATCTTCTAGCTTGAATGACCACATTTCTTGCATCTCTGCAACGTTCTTTTGAACATGGGGAATTAAAAGATTCTGAAGTCACTCAAAAGCCATTTATAGTAGTAGTTACTAGTGGGCATTGTGGGCATACTGGAAACCCTAGCCAGGTTTGACTTCCAAAGTGAACTATTCAACAAAAATTGTTTACTTTGAAGTCTTATTTTTTAGCCCAGTGATGTAGCCAACAGTTTTCATTTTTGTTTGCTGTGGTTCTTTTAGTAGACCTTGTTTTTGATTAATATAGAGATAAGAATCCATTATGGCCATGGGAATATTTATTAGTGCAGTTTTTGAACTATTTATTATTAGCAGTTATTTAAATTGCTTAAATTTTTGTTACTGAAAAGTTAAAGAATAGTAAGCCCTGCATGATGGTTGTAGCTAAATGTAGTTTTTTTTTTTAAATTTGAGTTTCAATGACTTTTACATGGTTTTGTTCAGAACAAGTTTACTGTGCTTAGGTCTAAGAATTTCCAGAGAACTTTATACAAACCCTTTCTGTATGTCAGTCTTTCTCCCCCCCCCTCCTCACTTCTGTCTGTTTCTTTGTGTATCTTTCTCTCTCATATAAGGATTCATTAATTCATGGCATGTTCTGAGTTGTGGTTCAATTAATCTCCTATCCAGTAGTATCAAACATTTTGTCTATTATGTTGTTGTCTGTTTTGGGCAAGTCAAAGCACATTGTAATTTGACTACCAATAAAATAATTAATGTTCAACAATCAAATCTCTTAATGTACTTGAGATTTAATAATTTTTAATGAATTTAAAAAAAAACAATCTGTTTTTTGTTATTTTTTGGGTTTGTTATGAATTGCTTGTTGTTTTGTCTTGTGCCATTAAGCATTCTGCAAATGCACCCCAGTCCCTTACCATTTTTTTGAGACATCCTTTTTTTTTTTTAAGGCTTGATCCAGTTGATCAGAAACATCCTTTAGAACGCCATATCAGATTCAGGAATCTCTGCTAACCATTCTTAAACCACTATCTTGGTGGGCTATCAAGAGATTCTGCTCTCCATCCACTTTTATTAATATATCTAGTGGTAAGTGAAGTCCAGTCAAGCTTGAATCAGATGTATAATCATCACCAGAGACCTTAGTGACTGATGAGTTGGGATTTTCCAAACTAATTAATAAGGATGGTCTGACATTAATCTTGAAGATAACGATTGGTTTCTAGTTAAAAACTTAAAAAAAAAAAAAAAAAAAATGGCCATCCAGTACCCACATTACTAGGTGTATATGTATCAGCCTGCTGTAGGAGATGGGTTGAGTTCAATCTTCTGCTGGAGACTGACTTCATTTGGCAAACCTCTCTTGTTCCAGTCTGTTAGCATGAATTTCTTTCAGGCACTCTGGTTTTCTTCAATAGCTAAATAGTTGTGGTGAGGACTTTTCCTGCTAAAGATCAACAGTGCCCAGACTCCATTGAGGCACAGGAATGGCAATGCTAGCGAGCAATAACCATTGCACGACAAACTCTTCAGGTTTATGTACAGTTGTGGAAAAGGGATTACAACAATATTAAGACTGGGAAACTCCAAACTTTAATTTTTTTTTTCAGGTTCAGTATATAATTCTTTGCCAAATACCTTTCTGCTGTACTGAGTATAAGAAATGTAATGTGATATTAAAAGGCGGGGGATGATATTAAGTTTCGTTTTTAGACACCTTGAAATTATTATTTTAAATACATACTAAAATATTTTCATTGCTAAAATGTTTCTTGAAGTTTGGTTCAGGGTTATCATGTGTCTCAGAGATGAGGCTATGTAAATGCTTAAATATTACATAATTTTTTTTCAGCATCAAACTTTTTAGGAGGAGGGTGTGTGTGTGTGTGTAAAAGTTAGAAAAATTGCTCTAAAGTGAAATGTTTTTAAACAAAAAGAAAAAAAATTGAGGAACAGTTACACAAAAAGTGAAAGTAAAAGTTCTGTATTTAAGACAAATCAGTGTCCATTTAATGTAACTTTAAATTGGCTTAAACGATTGTGGACTTGACAGTTTATTTCTGGCTTATTCCACTTAATGCACTGATTACCACAAACAAATACCAACTACACTATAATACACTATAAGGAAACAAAACATTGGGAAAATAAGTTTGATGATAATAATAATAATAAAAAATTTTTTTTTATACATAGGATAATATGCTATAATTTGAAAATGGGTAATGTGGCTCCTCCCAGATTCTAGACACACAAACTGAGTACTGTGGGACATTTTTAACGTCTGATGTGATTATTGTTCAGTTTTAATCAATATATTAAATCTAGTAGATTCATTGAATTATTAATAAACTTTTTATTAACTTATTATCTGTTGTCTGTATTTGTTATTTACATTGGTTTATGTTAGTCTTTCATTGTGGCAGTTCAGGTGGTGATATCTGTTCAGTAGCATGCATTTCTTAGTGCACAGAAAGAGAACATTGATTTTTTAAAATTTTTTTAAAACTATATTTAATTTTTAAAGAAAATGGATTCAACTTTAGTTAACAAGTTCCTAATGTAAACTGTTCATATTTGTATTAGTATTAAAAGTGTATTAACTTGAAATATAACAAGGCCTTCAAGGGTCCATTTGGTTTTTGTTTCCAAGAATGCCTAATATGCTTTCATATTGAAAGTGGTGTTTTAATTAAGAAATATGATAATTCAATTTTAAAATTTGAAATTATTTTTCAAAATTTTATCTGCTGAATTGTTAAGTAGGATTTTCCATATCATTTTTTGTTAAAATAGCTTTTCAAATCATTAAGAACAAAACTATTTTATGGATAGATGCAGCTTGGAATAAGTTATTAATTTTAAATAAATGAATATAAATTTTAAAAAAAAATGTGGTGGTAGATTGAAGTAGAGCTAGTCCAAGTTTGAAATACGATCAGAATGCGTATCAATTCCTTTAATTCGATTTTAGTTCAGGGAGGGCTATTTTTAAATGTTGAGACTACTTCTGAATGGGATGTTACGCTCAAGAATAGGAAGCAGATACTTCATGCTTTGAAGAGGAAACCAAACCCTTCCAGTTAGCTACAGATGTGGCAGATTGTCTGATGGTTCTTCTCGACCCATTCTTCAATATGGGAATACATTGCCCACAGTTGATACTCTCCCAATGTAGCCAGTACCATGTCATCTTGTCTTTTGGAACAATGGCATTAAAAAATTGTTTGATTGATGCAAGTTTTCATTTCAAATAGTGCCAGAATATGGATGTAGCTTGGTTTAGCATGGGACTTTTCATTGAAACATTTGCAAGGCACAACAGAATATGGCTAAAAAATGCCTCCGTCATTCTAGTACATTTTTCATCTCAGATGCAGATTTTTCAATCAATATGAATCCTGAATTGTGGCTGATATGAGATGAGTGGGAATAAAATAACATTTGACATAGATCCTTAAACATGTCAGCTTTGGGAATCTCATTCAATATGGATTGCTCAGGCCAGTTTTTATGTATATATTATTAGGCCTACATAGAGGGAACATGTGTACTGATTTAAATAGCCAATTAAGGAAAATAAAACTTGGTTGACTTGCTTATGAATTCTGCTGCCTTTGTGGCTTGTAAATCAATCAGAACAATAATGCATCTACTAAATGGTGTAGGAGTTTGTGAGGTAGAAACTGAAATGATGTAATATCTGCTAGTATTGATCCAGCTGATTTCTTCAAGGGAATTTGTCGTAAGGGAATATGAAAACTGCTTCATATTGGTGGGGGGATTGTTACTTTTACTGAATGTCTATGTTCATTTTCCAGTTTTTTAAACTGCATATGAGCTTTTATTTCGTGTGAAATAGTGAAAAATGTCAAAACAACATAACTTTCCTGTTGAAAATGGTTTAAAGGATTACTTTCCTTTTTGTATGCAGCTACAGTCTTTCTTGATAGGGCTAGCAGGTAGTCATGATTGTTGTGATATCAGAATGTTGATATTTTATCATTGTAATTAGGGTTTTCCATTTTATAAAGTTTTAAATAGGGTTGAAGTACATCTCAGAAGCCTAGTTTGATATGTTGCATTAGAAAATTTTATTTAAAAAAATATTTTACTAAAAGATAACCTGTTTAAAAATAGAATTCTTGATATTATATAATTGTATAAATACATTTAATTTTTTTTTTTTTTTTAGTGAAACTTCTAAATCTGTTGGTGAACATATTCATTATGGATGTGTAAATCCATAATCAAGTATGGTCAGAAGCAACCAGTTGATGATGCATGAAGGATTTAGAATCTTTATTTATTTATTTATTTTAATTTTTTTTTTGTTTGTTTAAAAAATTTAAAGCTGGGATAGACTGTTCCAAAATCTATCATTTATAGTAAGTTTTTCTTTTAGGCCAGCTCATCAGTCTAAATCTACCGCTAAGAAATATCCACACTTATAAATGAGCTTGTGGATCTTTGTGATTTTGAGCCTGTATCTATGGCATCTTTCCACCTAGATGCTGAGGAAGTGGCAAATAATACCTGTAAAGCATTTCTCTCTTGCTTGGAAGGTTGGGGGGGGAAGGATGTGAATGCATAGCAGGTAATACAAGTTGAGAAATAATGGAAGTTTATCTTATCAACCAATACTCCATCTTGAAGCTAAGATCAAAGACGCTGTCATAGTGATTTCAGAAAATTAAAACTGGATAAGGTTAAAGGTAGGTAGTTTATATAATAAGATTACATTTAAAGTTGCTATGTACAGAAAACTATTTTGAAATAAAAGATTTGATGTTCTGTTACTGGGGATGTTCAAATGAAACCTGGCTGAAATATCTAGATACTTAGCACTGCCAAAATGCTGCTAAGTAAGTAATGCCATCTGGCCGGTCTTCGTTTGAACTTTTCCAAGTATAAAGATGCTTACATATGGTATTGGTGATGCAGATGCTTTCAAGAGTCAATCTGAATGTGGTACAAAGATAAGTGAAAATAGAAGCATCAAATGTACCTTTAGGGCAAAATGAGGAGAGGATCTGAATAGTTGCACAGTCTGTAGAATCTTATTTTTCACTCAAATTACACTTTGAATGTATTCATCCATCATGAAAATTAAAGAAGTTCTTGTGTGCATCGAAGCTTTGGGTTTGTCACTTAATCATGAAATGTCTCTACAACATTTTAATATTAATGCTGGTAATCAGAAATATGATCTGTTTACTTAAAATTGTTGTGGATGATTTGTGTGTGTCTATTGCTAATACGTTTGAAAGTATTTGCAAGCGTTATTCGTGACAAATTTTCCCACGGCAGATCTGTAGTAAAAGTTTGCATCAGCATGACGACTGTTTTTTTTTTTTTTTCTTTCAGATAAAGATTGTATTCAAACTATTTAAATCTTAAATCAGGTGATGCATTCATGGAATTATCTGTAAATGTTCATTGTTTTGAAGTGAACAGCCATGTTACTCCTTGTATGTATAGTGTTTTGTTGGCAAAAGACTGCTGCTTGTTTTGAATTGTGTTAGTATGAATACATAGCTTACACCTAGTGCTGAATTTCTGTAGCTAAGGGCCTTTTAAAATTAAAAAAAATCCAGTAAAGAAGAAGAAAAAACTCGATAACCTACACCAATTAAATCACTTTAGTAAGGTAAACTTAGAGGGAATTATACAGGTGTTAATAGTTTAAAATTTTTGACTACTAAAATATTTTGCTCAATTCATACAATCTTTCCAAAATAAAATTTTTATTAAAATGTTTTGTAATTGAAGATACAATGCAAATTTGAAACTGTAATTTCTCTTTTCTAGTTCTCACATAACAAAAATGTCCTTGATGTTTATCTAAAATAAGAAAGGCTGGTGCACCATGAGCATTTAGATTTTAAATATAAATAACCTAACCCTAACTATACTGATTTTGATCTGGCTTGTTTGTTAAAGGAGAGCTATTTTATCTCCTGAGATCTTTCTCTAACAGTAACACACAGAAAATCTGGGAAAATAACAATACTCGGTGCTAAGAAAGGCTGTCATTTCTAAGGTTTTTGTACATGAGTTAATGTGGCTATTAACATCTACTGCAGAAACTGAAATTTAAACACTTGTCACTCACTAACCACTTAATATTACCAGGAAACTGCTTCATTGTTATCACCACATTTAAATATTAAAAATACAAAAAAACAACAAACAAACATCAGCATTGTATTCGTTTTTATTTAATTAAATGTTAATGAAAACATTTGAGTTGGGAACAAGAAGTGCTGAAATATAGAAGTCGCAGCCAGGCGCTGTATGAAACTGATGTGCAAATCATTGACTCCTACCATATCATGTACAGATCTCCTTAAGTTCTCAAGTAATTAAGACGTTGAGTTCTGACTTATTTTGAGCCATGGTCCATCCAGGATGTTGGAGTTTCAGTCGAATTTTAAGATCTTATCCGACTCTAGTTGCTATTTCTGAGTAAGTGATAAATCGATAACTTTACACTTTTTCAGAGGTGAAGGGTGAGAAAATATGCAACTTTAACAAAAATATAAATACAAAAAGGTGATATTAAAAAAGAAAGGTTTCACAAAATAGAATGTTATGAAACTCTCGTCTTAATTGATCTTCGCTTGAATACAAAATAAAATGGGGGAATAGCTGGGGGTAGTGTCTTATGTATAGAAAGGGCTGGATAAAAGAAAACAATGAAATGTAAAATGCAAATTTAATGGAAGAAGGTAGAAAAGTTTTGTTGTTATTCAAAACAGGATTAAGATGATTTTGATGCATAAAGATTCTTGAATTTGAAGTTTGGAATCCAGATTAGATGAGGCCAACAAAAACTAGCTTGATTTAAATGAAGAAAAATGTGATTTAGAAGAACTGAATTCCATGACATTTGTGATGCAAATCTCTCAAGGCTTCAGCAGATGGTCTTGCACATACAGATAGAACATCAGACATTTCACAGGTGCACAAGGAAATGTATCACGGGTTGCACATCTAGAAAACTGGTTCAGTAATGGGTGGCCTACTGTAAACATTGTAAAAGAGTAATTTGTCATGACCCTTAGCTGTATTCTTGCTTAAGCATATCATTCTCTTAGTGCACGATATATATAAAAAGAAAAATATTTGAAACATTTAAACACAGCATTAATACTGTACTGTTAACACACACACACTACATAATAAGGGGCCATTAATAAACAGCCATTTAAAGGAATGTGGTCTAATTAATGTAGCTCAGCACTGGCCATTACCATTTAAAGCTGTGGTACTAAAATCTCGCTAAAGTGAGTTAAGTGGATTTCAGCTCTGCTTCTAGTTGCTTGTTGGCTAACATTTTTTTTTTTTTTTTTCACTTAAATATATCATAAATGTATTTTTTTTGTTAATGTGAAATGGCAGTAGTGCACTGGGATATGGTTGGATGGGGTTATTATTGATGAAATAAACTCAATTTTATGTGTGGCTAAGTTATTACTATATGACCTTTTCTTAAACAAGGTTTCCTGAGCAAGGAAATCTCATCTAAACAGGTTCACAACAGATGGGATTTAATAATCAGAAGTGTATCTTTAAAACTTGCTCTTCTTCCACCCTATTTCATCTTTGTTTTCTTTAATGAGTTAGTAGATGCACTAGTGAACTTTGTTTGGTGATTAAAATATGGCTGCTATTAAGAACGTTCGGTTCATGTTTGCTCCATTTTCATTTGATTACATAAATGCCTTTCTCATATGGGGAACAATGAAGAAGTCTTGGTTTCCCCAGCTCTATTGTAATTAAAGCATTAAACTGAGGAGATTTCCTCACATCATTGAACATCTTTATCCACTGAATTTTCTTATAGAATTCAAGCTCTGGGTCAGTTGAACAGTGAGTTGTTTATTTAGGCTTTCTTAGCATAAGGGGCCATAAATAAAATGGAGATGTTGCTAACAAATATTCAGTCATCTGAACACGATTAGAGAGCATTTAGTGTTAAGTTGTGCAGCCATGGCTTAATGTTTTGTCACCCTAAAAAATTAACAAAATCCATTTTCAAGTCAAGTTTATGTAGTTTTACAATGTACTGATAGTAACTTTTAGATGTCTACTTTTGAATGCTTCCTAATTTAGTTAACCTTTCACGAGACCTTAAAATTAGAAAGTTAAAGGATAAAGCAGAACTATTGGTCATGGATGCAAGAATGGGGCTTAGTCTGTTTTGAGTGAGTCATAACCTTATTTACATGGGTATCTAATGAATAGTCCCATATTTTTTTTAAAATCTTTTTGTGGTGTTTGCGTGAGGGTGCATGTGAAAGTTCTTGTATGCGTGTGTATCTCCGAGGAGAAGGGAGTGGAGGGTGGTGGCCGAAGCCATGTGGGGTCGAAACCCGGTGTGGAGCAAGCTCCCGTTAAGGCCTAAAAGGCTGGGTTGAGGTGCCAAAGCACCTCATGTATCTGGCTGCCGAGGCAGCCAGATTTAGAGGCGCAAGCGCCCCATGTTAGAGTGACCGCTTCCCCAGCCAAAAACCAATCTTGGGAAAAAAGGCCTCAGCACATCAAGTCTGAAAACCGGTCTTGACGCACCTAACCTTCCCAGCCAGATAGGCAGGCCAAAGGCAAAAAGCACCCCTCGCCTCCACTCTTTTAGGGCAGAGGACTTTCCGTCTACAAAAGCCACTAAGCAGAGTACTCTCCTCTCTACCCCCATAAGGTTGACCCAAAGTGACCTCGCCCAAAGGGCGTAGTCCCATCTTAGCCATCAGCTGACGAATATTACCCAGATTGCAGTATCCCGGTTTCCAGATGATGATGCTATAATATAAGATCCACTAACTGATGATCCTTGCATGGCATCACTTTCTGATTTGTTTTGGATCAGTGAAATTGACAAGTTCTGTTTTAAGATTTGAGAGAATGTTTTTGTTTACAATCCTCTTCTCAAACAAAAACCACCTTAAATTCATTTTCCCAAGGATTATCAGCAGCAGTGTTTCCTTAACGTAAAATTGATGAAAAAGAACTTTAAATGTCTTAATTTAATGTGTGTTGCTGAAAAGTAATAACAGCAAAGTGGATTTAAAAGAAACTGGATCTTCCAAGAGTTTATTACTTAGTCTTAATTTCCATCTATTTAAGAACAAAAACTACTTTAACATGTGCCAATAATCAAGGTAGAAGGTGATCTGATTTAATGCTGGAGTCACATAAGGCATGATTGAATCAGTTTATTCACAGAATGATCTTCGCCCATGCAGTGCATTTTGTTAAATAAATGAATATTTTTTCATGTTAAATGAAGACTCGTGCAACCAGTAAAATGATTGCTTTTCTCCCAACAAGAATACAGCAAATCAAATGATGCAATAAAAATGGCCATCCTTTTATTTACATCAGTATTAAATCATCGGATTATATTCACTGAATTGCATTTTTTTACACCAAAGCTGTGTGTGTTTTATAGCCTGATAGAATTTTGTAAATAATGGACAAAACGAGAGCGGTATGTTCTTGGAGTATCATTTCCAGGAATAGGAAGTCTGCACTTAATTTTTTATTGCTTTGTTTGCATCCCTTCATGGGCCATAATCTCTTTTTAACTGAACCACACAATGATATTTCTTTCCATTCTGTTTTTTGTCTTTTGAATGATTAATGATCATTTCAGATTTTTACCAGATCTTGTTTTTAATTCAGATTTCAGAATTATAATCTCTGCTTATTAGTCTGGTGATTAGACCTATATTTGAATGTAGGACTGCTTTTATTGCTATTGTGATTGGTCAGTTTTGTAATGTCCTGTGGTTTTTTTCCTTTTTCTGCTTTTTAACTGTGCCTGCAGAACTATTGTTTGTTCATGTTTTGATTTCTTTTTGGTTAATTTTTTTTAAAATTCTCACCACCTTAAAAATCCTGACCATTTTGATAAGCACACTGGTATCATAGAAAACGGATGGATGGTTAGGTTCAACGAGGTGATGAGAAATGCTCTATATTGCAGTAATATTTCCTTATTGCCATCATTAGCTTAGTCTTGAAAAGGACTATATTGGTGTGCAATGATGATAACTTAGTAGACATTTTTTTGTAGCATATGTTTTTGTTATGGACACTACAAAGTGGCTGGGTGTTGATCTTGAACCTGTGACCTGTTGGTTTCTGAGCTTTTTTGTTATTTTTCTACCTTCTCCCAAATACTTCAAGCTGGCTTCACCACTGCAGTTATGAGAGATTGGCTTTGTTTTTTTATGTTAATGTCTTTAAAAATTCTATTCATCAATTATAAAGAAACTTGCTATTGCTTCTGTGTAGGCCGAGTAGATCTCGGAGAAACAGGATGCCAATGGGTGGGAAATGATAGAATTTTTATGGATATTCAGCTAAATTACAAACTTAAGACTTTCAAGCATTATTTGTGCAATTCTTTTTAGAATAACTAAATTGCACTGGCTAGAGGTCATTCTGTTTAGAAGATTATTATTTATTGACTCTGCTTTTAGTTTTGCAAAGAATTTTCTATTGATACTAGTTCATGGCATAGTGTGATCAATGGATATTGTCTTGTTTACTACTTTAACATTTTAATTAAAATCTGAAGCTATTTCTGAATCTGGAAGTCATGAGTAATTTGGGGCAATAATGCATTATTTTTGGTTTGCATTTTCTCTTAATTTTCTTTTTGCTAGAGTATTAGAAGTACTTCATTAGAATGCATAAACAAATTTTGAACTTTTCTAAATATTGCTTGAGTAATAACCAGCCAGTATTTAAAAATATTTTTTTTAGAAGTGCCAGAAATGTACAGATGAGACCTCACTGAAATAGCATTGTCTTGATGTTCAAATAAAGCCCAGCCAGATACCATTCTTAGTTATTACATCAGTTCCAGCAACAATACCCCTCCTCTCTCTCTCTCTCTCCCCTTCCTCTCTCTCTTCCCTTAGAGACAACTCTGTTGATAGAGCCTGTCTGTTCTTAATGATGGGCAGGGCAAGCATTCTCAACTTAAGCACAGAAATCATTACTAGAACTTTTCACATTTAGCTTTGAGAGGAAATCCATATCACTGACTGACTCTGGTGAAGTAGGAAAAACCCTACCAGTGGAAGACACTAAACCCAGACAACCGCAACAAGGGATACTTTAGCAGTTCATTAGGCTGACCACCAGACATCCGACTATCCTGATGTCCATATTAATAGTTTATATGCTTAAATAAATAGAAAACAAGAGAACTACTGTACTTTCTCTCTAAATTTCTCTGGTCACGATTTGACGAAAAATTTGAAATGAAACTGAACTGATTAAATTTTGATCAGCCTTAGACTGGTTGTCATTCTTACAAAACTTAGTAATTTTGTTCTCGATCCATTATTAGTCTACGCTTCATCTGTCATCAGTTACTGATAATTTATTTCTTTGACTTTGATATAAAAAAAAAAAAACACCTGAATAATGTCAGATTGGTATGATACAAATTTTGATGAAATAGCAAGCCATCTCTGAGGACAAAGATGCTAAAATATTTTAGGGGGAGAGAGAAATTCTTTATTCTTAGCTTTATTGCTTATTGTTTTTAAAATTTTCTCTAAATCATTTTATTGGGAAAACACAGAATACTAGTTACCCAAATATATCTAATCAGTATGGATAGTAAATTGTCTGATCTTCTCAGATGTTCCTCAACACCAGGTTATACTACCTAAAAGCCTGATTGCTCTATTATAAACATGTTTACTGTATCCAGATGCTTGCATGTCATTTGTGGATGGTCATCTTTTGCTTAAGATGGATGACCATTGTTCTGCCTAATGACACAAATAATTTTGTACTGTTGATCTGCTTGATATAAAAGTACACATTAATGCCTTTAAAAAAAAATAAGAGGGAGAGAACCAGAGTAAATTAATAGACTTAGTTAACTTAAAAACAGTCCATTCATAGAGTAATCTAGATCATCATTTTATCATTTTCTGAGATCAATAGTGTGCATTAACCTGTGACCATAACTCAGAAGCTATATTATACTAAAGTACTATTATTGCTATAGAAGTAATATTAATCAATTATTAAAAAAAAAAACTTTAAATTTATAAGATGCATAATTTAATTATAAGATTCAATAGGTTAAACCTGTTTTAAGAGATTATAGGAAAGAAATTTTAAATTAATATCAATTTATTCAGATACAATCATAGTCTAGTTAATTTTCGATGTATAGCCAGGTAACAGTTCTGTCATTAGGTGCTTTCTAATCTCACCTGATTATAATTTGGCAGCAGCGTTGTTTGTCATTGTAAAACCTAAGCAGGTGTGTGTGTTTTTGAACATGCTTATTTGACAGCAAATATGAATATATCTTATTGCAGAACTCTTTATACTGAAAATCTTGTTGCCTAGAATTTTTATTATTTATATATATGCATAAGCTTGTGTAGATACTGTTTACAAGTGCTTA
Organism: Nautilus pompilius; assembly: GCA_018389105.1. Classification (NCBI taxonomy): domain Eukaryota; kingdom Metazoa; phylum Mollusca; class Cephalopoda; order Nautilida; family Nautilidae; genus Nautilus; species Nautilus pompilius. The sequence goes on from JACATO010000669.1 coordinate 303,398, forward strand.
CTGTTATAGACAGTTGCTATAGGACCAGGGTACCCATCCTGTCTCTTGTCTTTCTGTGGAAGTTATTGTCTTGACCTGTGTAACTGCTGGTAGTAGTTTCTCACCTCATTGCGAGATATTCCTCTTTTGGGCTGATTTGTCATTGGTTATTTCTTCAGGACATCAGCTAAAAGATAGTAGCAGCCCCCCTGAACCTTTTTAAGGATGAGGGAGTGCTGCCGGGGCCAGCCAGCGTAGAATGATGCTGGCACCATTGCCTTTGCACAACAATGGGTATTATTTACAATCTCTTCCATTTCATTTAGATAATGAAATGTAGCAGCTGAATATTGAAAACTGACACAAATGCAGCGATTTAAATTGAGATTGTTTTTAAAGAGTTTTATTGTGCCGTAATGGCTAGTAAGGCCAAGGAAGCCATCACATCTTTCACCATGTACCCCGTATGAACTGGGAGTTGAGTCAAATGGAAACTGCACAAATTCTTTGAAAACCTCTGGTAGCATCTATAGACAGTGGACTTCTTGGGTTTGGGGCTGCCTTTTAAATGAAAGTAACTTGAAAGAAGTCATAATTACATGGGAACTTAAGGAAATCTATTTCATGTGATGCAGTAGAAAGCTAACAGTTAAATTGCTCACGACTTCATCTTCTTGTGAAGCCCTTAACTTTGTTTTTGAGGTCTGAGAATATCTGATGGTTTGGAGCTGGAAGAGGAAGGTTTGGGGGGTACCATCTTTGATTACACAAGTTATCTAAGTGTATGGTTAGGGGCTCTTGAGCAGTGGTCAAGTGTTAACAGCAGGACCTCTGCCACAAGTATCTGGAAGACCCTACTTGAAATTCTGTTTACTTGTTGGACAGAATTGTAGCACCCAGAGAAAACCCACATGGCTGACTGGTGAAGGCCAGCAAGAACAAACTGACCAGGATTTGAACTCTGGCCTTCAACCATGGAAGTACAGTAGTCTGCCCATTATATACCTATCCTATCACAAGTGAACATTGGTGTATCTATATTTCAGCACACTGTGTTACTTAATAAGATGCCTTTTTTTATTACGTTTCTGATTAAGTTTAAAAGATTCAAATGCAAATAAACATCTCTAGGTTTTAGCAGTTGTATTTCTAACATCAGTGGGCAGTGACATTGATGCTGGTAATATAAGCCTGAAACTGCTTCAATAGAATCAGTCACAATTTCAGTTTGTTTCCTTTTGATACCTCTATTAATATGTTCACAGGAAAGATAAATCATTGCCTTTCTTGGTGGCATCGCGCTTATGTCATTGAAGTCCTTTTGTGTGAAAGTGATGTTTTTTTAATTTATTAATGCCTTTAAATCGATAACTGAAAAATTTACAAGGTTTGCCATTAACTGAAATTTTTTTTTATAATTTACCAATGTTTTCTAACAGATCTTTAACTCTCACAGCTAATTTTATATGCCTGTCCTAACCTTCAGTTAATTTTTATTTGCGTATTTGCTTTGCTTGATAAAACGTTAATTATTAAAGGGAGGGGGGGGAATAGTCTTCAAAGTAATAATACTCATTTTTATTTGCATGTAACTGACCTTTAATAATCTGACATAATCGGCATTAGCTTCAGTAAGTTTTAACACTAGATTTTTAAACTAACGTAGAAACTTCTATTTTGGTTTGTTTGTTTAAATAGTTATGAAATGGCCCACGGAGTTACTACTAAAAAAATTATTAGTCTGTGGCTGAAATATAATTTGTCTCTACTTCTAAATGGGCCTGGTTACGAGATTTTCTTTCGGCATAGTCAGATCACATTAGTTGTTGGGTTGCGTGGAAGCTGCCCTTTTTTTTTGCAGATGAACAGTTCTCCCTTAATGGGTACTAAAGTTTCCATTAATCCACGAAGAGAAGCTGCAGATGTTTTTTGTATTTTTATTATTATTAAAAAAAAAAAATGGCTCTCGCTGTAAAAGGATTTTAGGATTTGCTTGAAGTCCAATTTTGTAAAAGGGTTTTTTAAAAATAAATCAAATTGCAAGTTCTTGTGGTGCTGCCATTAGTTTATGTTAATGATAACTTGTAATGTCACGATAAAATTCCTCACCTTCTAGTCAGTTCTGAGGAAGATATTTTTGAGTATAGATTACGCATCCTTTGGCATTTTACTTGTTCCACTTGTCCAGACGATAAATGCTGGTCCGGTAAAAAGCATGTTTTTAAATATTTCAGTAGCCATTCTAATATGTATCTGACAATCAGATGGCCGATAATCTATTATTTCTACTCTGCATTTTCCATGCGGTGCCAAGTTTTACCGTAAAATCTATTTATCTAGATAGCCATCTTGCCCTTTTACCACGTAGCCAGGTCATTGATTTGGCAAATCCTATCGGAATTTATTAATGTACCATCCCTTCAACATAGCGCTTATATATTTTAGTGAGTGCCACACTATTGAAAGTAACCCTGGATTACAGACAAATTCAAAATTGAAGGGAATCATGAAAGTCTTGTCAAAAACCTAACTTAAGATCTTTTGACTTTAAATACTAAGTTGCTTCTATATTATATTTCGCCAGTTTCTAGATTGAGATGGTTTATTGTTGGTGCGTGCGAGTGTGCGTGAAGTCACCAGTGCTAAAAGGCTTGTAGTCACTAATTACTTGAATTAGTAATTATTGTACAGTCAACAGGTAATATTATGAATGAATAATTAGGCAAACAACAACAGAGGGGCTTTCTGTATTATGAAAATCAACTCTGTACCAGTTACTTATGGTTTATACAAAAACATGCATTTTCTATGAGCAAAGTTGTAGATTTTTTAATTTGTTATTTATAACTTTATATACCGCAAGGGGATATTCTCTTAATATTAGTGCATTGCAGTATTGGCTCTCTGTGCCATGATCTGATTCCAACTGCCTTTTTAAAACAGATTTTGAAAAATATCTATATGTATCTCTTCTGTTTTTCTTCCTTTCCATCAGAGCAACATATTAGCAAAATGTTTTGTTATTTCAGTTTTCAAAGTTTTGTGCAGTAATTATTCATGATGTTTTATTCTTTAATTTTCACTAGCAAGTCCATCTTTACCAAAATCTTTGGTCATTTGGATAAAAGTGATGCATGGGCTCAGGTACTCATCTGTCCTAGTGGGAATGGTCCGAAGGGTCTGTGCCCTCTGTTTTCCTCTTTTTATTGGGGGTGGGTGATGCTGTGTACAGAACATAAACTTCCTGAAGGAACGGGCCAAATGTTTTGTGGTGAATTTTACTAGTTGGCTGATGGACTGACAATCGGCGCATTCTTACATCCTAATGAGAAAAGGGTTAGGAAGTATGTGGCTGAACCCATAGCCAGTATGAAACGACACCTTCTTGGTCAACCCCCACCCTGTCCTGATGGTCAGGGTCCATGGATGTCTCACAGCAGTGAGGAAGGGAGGAAGAGGCGTAGGATTAGTGGCCATGGTGACCAAGCGAGCTCCCTCCGTACTGTCTTGGTCTGTTAAGCGATGGTCAGAGTGTGGTGGGGGGGACAAACAAATCAAGACAACTTCCCTGTGGAACCTCTATGATATGTATCTGGAAAATCCCTTCATTTTTTAAATGAGAGGGGGGAAAACCCTGCAGTCAGATGGTGAGAATGAACCATGCCAGAGGGGTACACCAAACCCAGCCAGTCCTGACTACACTCAAGCCCCCCCCCAAATCCTGGCATTCCAGTGATCTACCACCAGCCCACCCAGCACGAAACTCGAGAAGGTGAAAGATATGACAAAAAATGTAAAAGAGAACACTATCTACTGCCTGGTTGTCCTGAAAAATGGTACCTCCTCCTACCACGTTTATAGTACAGTACATTATTCATGCTGCTGCTAGCTGCTACACAAAACCTATAGCTTTCACTTTGCATATATCTTTAGTAATTTTAGCCCTGATACAGCTTTAATTTTGTCAAAATTTGTATTTTTTAAATTAATTTCTGAAGTAAAATGTTGATTTTATTTATTGTTTTAGCAGTTTTTTGTGAATAAATTCTTTGAGAGCAGCAGTAATATTGAGTATTTTATTTGGAAAAACCTTTAAAGAGTAACTTTCTGCTGTTCTTGACAATTACTTTTTTCAATTATTTATCTTTTTATTTTGGTTATAACCTGGCATCTATGCAATTTTTTTTTTTTTTCAAATTAGGGATGAATGTTCTTTCTATGCACTATACTTTAGTTACAATAATCTTAGAATATAAAATATCTATCATCATCATCCAAAAAAAAAAAGTATTATGGATGACACATTACACCTGGAAGGTGATTCATTTATTTAATGCATCCTTTATGTAAATCGCTGTCTCTCTTGGCACGTGCGCATCCTTACAAGCCTCATTCGTACTTCCTCTTTTTCACTTAATTCCTGGCCTGAATCTCCCCACATGCTGCTGCTGATCTTTTATAGATGGCTCATCCTTTACTAACTTGCTCAGGATGCTGTGTTTCCACAACACCTGGCCTCGGTTTTCTTTGTAAACTAACTAATTCTTGCAGTAATAAATAGCTTCCGCTGCAGCAGCTCTTTAATCCGGATCAGTTTTCCGGAATGCTTTGAGCAAGACTGCATATAGCAGCCAGCCTGAGTTTTTAGCACTTTCTGTTAATTTTTCCCATATACAACAACTTTTTGCCATGTTCACATCCTTCCCCCTGGCTTTGCAAGCTTTTTCTTTTACTTGAAATAATTCCTCCCTCACCCTTGTATTTTACTACACTAATATTAAAGTGTCTGTGGGAACTTTTCAGACTCAACTGGGCTCAGAATCCTTTTTCTTAGCTGATAGGATTTTCTAGCATAGTGTGTATGTGTGCGCACTCCTGTGTGTTATTCCCGTTTGAAACCCTAAAAATAGGTACGATTTCTATTGGTTACACAATGGCGTTCAGATGAATTTCATAGTAGAAATGATATTAACAGATCTTGTGCAAGATTGATGGTTCACAACAGGCTGTAATATGTCATTCCGTTATTTATGGTACTGTTATATGTATGGAGCATTACAAAAGCAGGAAAGCTCCGCCCCGCATAGGTAGAAAACACCATTTTAGATTTCTGTTTTTGTTATTGCAAAAATATATATTTTTTAAAGGGGTGGGGTAAAACTTACCCTAGAGTTAAATGACTGGCTTCCATACTTATAGTAGTAGTAGTATAATTTTGTGTGACCAGGTATTTGCATGTCAGTGAAATGGTTGTAGTTGAAGAATAAGGGAAATGAAAAACTCGGCTTTTTCAGTCACCCGATTGATTTTTCTCGTGTAGAGATAATCTTCCAATTATAATTCTTGGTGGTTTAAACTTGTGACTCTGTTACTTGCTGCCAAGCAATTTAATAAAGCAGCAACCATAACCAGTGACTCAAGTTTTTATTTGGTTCATCAGTTGCTGGGTGGACTTGGTATAAACATATGAATACAAGTTGAGTCCTGGTCCTTAGAGCCCATATAAGTTTCTCCTTGCTGTTTAGTTGGGAGCTAATGCATGTATGAGTTGTATGCACTTCTATTTTTTACTTCCACGAGTAAATAAGAATTCAGTCTCTCGTGTCATTTCTACTATGGTCTAGGTTTTGTGGAACTTCTTACTAATATACAGCATTTCCTACTGTGAGAACTCTCACTACAAATCACCACTATTGTAGAGATGAGGACATCTGATTTTGAATAATCACTGATTCTTGATATTTTTGAAATATTATCAAAAGTAAATGGAAACTTCGCTGGTTTTAATATGGTTGCACTATTATTTTATGTATTGCTTATGTGTTCAAAGTTGCATGTAGTGAATATATTGTTAGATATGTAGTGGAGGAAATTCTAGATTAAAATATTCTATAAATAACCAGATGACATACAGTACTTGGTATTTCTTGGTATCTGTAAACTTTGTAATTGGCAGTTGCTGGCGAATTGAGATTCTAGTGTAACGTTGATGAAAATGTCTATTTTCATTTGGGTGTAACCTGATCCAGAATGCTTCCTATGGCAACCTTTTCTTTTCTTTTTTAATAAAATTATTTATTTTATTGATCTTAATTTTAAGTCGGTTTAGGAAAAAAAAAATATTGAGGAAAAAGGCATTTTGAAAATATTTTTTATTGATTTAAACAACTTGAGTGGGATGGATAAAATAATTTGATGGCAACAAAATTCTATAGGTTGCTGCTAAAATAGGGTCACAATAGGGAGGTCAAGTGAATTATTTTTTTTTTTTTAAATGTCATCTAGGTACCCAAAAAGCTTGGTTAATTAACAGTATCTTTTTAGTGTAACTGATGCCTTGCATATCTTCTGAAGATGGTTTTATTTGAAATGGAGTTGCCATCCTCTGAAGCCCTGTGGCTACTCCATGTGCTACTTGCTAAGCAGAGAAGGCTTTTGTTATTAAGGGGTGAACCCAAAAGCACACCTGTGCAGGTTATCTTTTTTAGGCAATTTAACTGTCTGTATCAAAGGTTGGACAGTGTCTCACAGGTCTTTATGTTGTGAGGGGATATCTTTCTTTTTGTAATAGTATACTTTCCACATCCTTTCACTTTTATTTGCATCCTGAGTTATTTTCTGTTGGGTGTTGCTGGTCACCTGTCCCTTCTAGACTTAGGTGATAAAACTGGTTTTCTTGCTGTTTGAGAAAAAATCTGCGGTACATTGCTTTTATGTAATTATTTTTGCCTATAATTTGCAAGATAATGGTCTGTACTGGTCACCTTATGTCTGCGCATGTTTTAGCAGGACCCTAATATCAGTGTGGTCGGGGCTTTCACTGTTGGTGACATTGATGGTTATCAGGGAGAGTAGTCCCCAACCAGATTCTTTGGTTACCGTTGATGGCCTGGCAACTGTATTTTTTTAGAGCCCTGACTATAATTATTGGTAATTGCATCGAGAATGTACAGATACATGCTAACAAAACCAAACGATCCAGTATGTTTTGTTTATACATTACTAACAGAATATCATGTGACATTATTGATTTCAATCAAAAACACAGTATAAAAGCCAGTATCCACAGATATTCCTGAGATGATGCCCAGTGTATTTATCATTTAAACAAAAATGATCATATGCAAATAACAAACATTATGAAAATAGATGCACTGGCATGAAAATTTTGCTCATTCAGAGTGGAGGATAAATATTTGATAAAATAGATTGCATAATTCAGTTTAAACAAGATGTGGTTGCATGTCCTGAAGATGTCATTTAGGTCAAATTGGTGGCCATTATTTACACCATATGATTTAATAAAGCCAAGTTCTCTCTTCTAGACATATGGGCAGTAAATCTCTCATGGATGGGTTGGACTGTCTTGTTCATTATGGAGCTTCTTGACATGACTGATATTTAGCAAAATAAGCCAGATGCTGATCTGTGCAAAGTAGAAATTTAGTCTTTATACAAAAAGCTTGTTGCCAATTTCTTTGTAATATTAAAGGGAGCTAATTTTTTAAAATGGGATAAAATTAAACTAGGAGACTAATTCCTTTTTTTTTTTTAATTTTATTTTAGATGCAGTAAATGAAGTGAAAACTTGCTTGAAATATTATTTAATGTTAAAGGGGTGGGGGAAACCTATGCGGTAGACTGGTGTTGGTGAAGGGGATAAGGAGACCAACCATGCCAGATCCAGCCTTGTGGACTGGGATTCTAAATTTGTCCTTTTCTTGTTGAGTGCCAAAAGGATAAGAATTCTTGTCAAGAAATCATAATGAAAGAATGGGACCAGATTTACTTCCCCCCCCCAGAAGTAAATGCCAGAGTATTATTGGTTTCTTATCTAGTCAGTGCCATAAAGGTATCAAGATGGCTATGGCTAAGCTTTTGTTTGTAGAGCTAATCTGATGGATTGGGTGAGGGGGAGAATGTCCTATTAAGTCCACTATCTCATCTCAAGGGTTCTGTAAATGATGGTTTGAAACCCGCTGAAGGATAGTTCGCAGCTGAGAAGTCCAGCAGAAGCACCTCATATTAAAGGGCAATCTCTCTTTGTTTCATAACAAAAGTCGCTGTAATTTCATTAAATAAATAATACATTTAAAAAATATATAGTAAAATAGCTATATATATATATATATATATTTTGTATCATCAATTCATTAGCTGGAGATTTTTTAAAAACTAATTCTCTTGGTAATTATTGTTATTAAGTCAACACTGATGTAGAAAATGATGTTTAAAAACTTCTATGCAAACCTAAATCAGATACACCCTTTTCTTTTCTTTAAAAATATCTATGGTGTTTGCTTTCACTTCCTGTTTTGTCAAAGGGTTTCGGGCTTCTACTCTGATGCTTGTTAAAACAAACGACATCTTGAGTATTTTTCATACCTTATACCCATGACCCCTGCTGGGATAGGTCTGCCTCTGGTAGAAGTGAACATAACTTTAAAAAAAAAATTATGATAACGAAAAACATGAGCCAAGCTTGACACTGAGAGTTTTCTGCTCTTTTGCAGCTGGGATTAATTACAGTCAATCTTAGTAAATATTCCCAAACAATTTTCAGAGTTTTCTGTGCACTTTAGATAATGGTTGGGGGTGGTTCATGGCTAAACTGCATATTCCAAAATATCCTGACATTCCCATTTGTCTGATCAGTCGTCTTGAATAAATCTGATTGCTTGCTTGTAACATCACTATTTTAAATCTCCTTGTATGTCAGCTATGAATTAATTTTTTTACATCAATAAAAAAAAATTAAATAATATAAACTTCACTACATTTAAAAAAAGAGAAAAGCTTAAGAACTAAGTTCCATTGGCAAAATTTAAAATCTGTCTGTCCTCTTAGCTTTGAGATGCTAATTCTTCTTTACCTGTTATGAAAGGTCGCCTGCCCTTTGCCTACGACACAACTTCTCCTCAGAACGGGTCATACTGAACAAAGCTGTGCAAAAAATCTACCTTATTACTCTTGACCAAGTCACTGGCAGCATCTTCAGGAAACTCCTGCAAATTGGTATGGCAAGAATTTTGACAATGGAGACTGTTCTAACCAAGTTACCTTCATCTAAGTGGATAATGTGTTTTAAGTTTTGAAGCGTCTTAAGTTCAATTAATGTCTACCAATTATTTGATCATCCCAAGTGGGAGAATCAGTGGCTGTTTTGGTTCTGATAGAAGTTTTAAGCAACTTTGTCATTTCCTGCTTAAAGAATTTAATTTTATCCTCCTAGAATGGCTATTATCTGAATCCATTTCTTTATTTTAAGTTTACCAGTGAACCTTATTTTTTCTTGTAATAAGTATCCACCTTTAATGGAATGAAGAAAAACACAGGTAAAATGATGATAATTGATATGCTTTATAATAAACAACTTGATTCTGGTCATTTTCAAATGGTTCTACTTTTCCCTGTATTATTATTGTTACTACTACTTTTGGTTTCTGAACAGTTAAGTATAGGTGTTTACCATCACCTCAGTTAGTTCAGTTATTACTGATAATGGACCCCTATATTTGGATGATGGCAGCATGGAAATTGCTAAGGCATAGGTTCATTAGTTTACTGGTAACTGAGCTAATGGGAAAAGCTCAAACTTAACCCTCTACCTCTTAAATAGCATACTTAGAATTGTTTACGAATCAAGAACAAAAAAAAAAAAAGTTACATCTTCACTTTCATGGTTGTTCAGAATAGCATCTTTTCGAATTGTCATGAAAGCTTCTTAGGCATGTAGAGTTCTTTCCTTGTACAGTTTACCAACACACACACTCCTTTTATGAACTGAAAGTAGTTATCAAGCTCTTTGTTAATGTTTGGTTCAGTAAATGTTTAAAATCCAGCCACAAAGACAACCTCTTACACTAACTACCCTATCTGTTACTAAAGAACAACTCTAGAAAATGCATTATACCTCTGGACTTTAATAACTTCTGGAATCAGCAAGCTTTTAATTAAAAAAAAACAAAAAAACACCAATTAAAAACTTTCTAGCCAGGTATTCTTCAAAGTTGATCTGTCCCAAACCACCATTTTACGCAGTAGGAAGGTCTTTGTGCACCTGCATTTTTTACAATTGTAGTTTGAATGTAGCAGGTGAAGATTGATAGGTAAATACTGTGTGTAGAACATCAGCCAGAAGTAGAGAAACTTCTAGCAAAGTCAGTGAAGTTGTAAGTGCACAAGATGATGATTTGTTCTTCAGTACATCGTTTTGCTTACAGACGATAGCAGCAGCATTTCAAGAAAATCCCATTTCTGAAGCGTAAGAGAAGAAGAAATCTAATATAACCCTTTGAATGTTTTGCTTAACTTGAGGGAAATGATATACATTTAAATATTTTATTGTTGGTGTTTGTCATTATATATATATATCCATTGCTGTTTATGAAATTTTAGGATCAGAGCTTCAGGAGTAAGGACCAGTAGAATTTAAAAAAAAAAATATATTGAACGATGGTTGTACTTAAATTATGCTTTAAGATGAAACTTTTAATACAACTAAAGCTTGAAAATAAACATCATAATTATCCTTTAGATATTTGCCTTTTAAGAAATCCGTGTGTTTAATTGAATGCACTAATAAACTTGTTTATGGAATATTTCATTGGGTCCACGTGAGAGGAGAGAGATTGAGAGAATTTCTGTGCCTGCTACCCCAGTATCCCGGTTTGTCTGCAATGAGCTGTGCAGTTGGTGTCAATGTCACAAACATTGCGCTTAAAAGATGCCATTATATTACTAAAAGGCGCAGTAATATTATATTTGAATTCCTTGTCGCTGAAAACTACTAATAATTGCAGTGGATACAAGTCTGACCAAATACCACTGCTTCCGGGTCAGAGGTGGTTAATTTAGAGTTTTGCCACTATATGGTAATACTGCCCTGGTCAGGTGCTAGAACTTAGTTTATTATATTAAGAACAGTGCAACTTTTGATCGGCATTAATCTAATCGTTTAGTATTCCAGATTGAAAATTTTCCTTAAACCAAGTGATTTGAAGAAATCGTTTTAGATATAAAATGGATCAGATTATTATCATTATTTTTTGTTTCTTACATTTCATTTCTCTTAAATTGAATAAACTCTTTTCCAGACGCAATATCTCTCTCTCTCTCTCTCTCTCTTTCTACATTCCTACCAGGTCTGCTCACTCTACCTTGCTGTTGCAGTTGGTGTGGACACACCCCAGTTTAAGGTTTATGTAAACATTCCTGAACAAAACCCATTGATTATTTTCTTTCCTTTTTCTTTCCTTCAGCCATCTCCCCCCCCCCATGTAGTCAAGATAAAAGGGCTTTCTATCCTTAAGCATCTACATTACCAGTCAGTTAATGAGAATTGAGTCTGAAATTCTGTTTAATTTTAAAAAATGTATTTGCATAGAGTTATTTAATTTTTGAGATGTTGGGAGGCGAAAGGTTAGTGGTGTTTGCTGGAAGTTCAGTACAGGAAACATTTACTCCTGGAACTAACAGGTATAGCATCAATAAGCAGGTGGGCAGGTCTTAACTGAAAGGTGTTTGAAAATTGGGCCACTAATTTTGTGGGCTTAAAAAAAAACTGCTGGAACTAGTTCTATGCTTCATTTTCTGATTGGCATGGATACGCAAACTATTTAACCTTCTGATTTATTTAATGATCATTGTTTGTTTTTTTTTTTTTGAATCTGCTGCAAGTGCAAGCCTACTGCAATGCTTGTCATTTCTTGGTCACAGGATTGCCACCCTGGCAGGCTGCTGAATACAAACTGGAATTATCTCCCTTCGTTTATGGCACGTCATTAAAAATGATACTGTTTTATGGCCGAACTGGCTCATACATCTGTGATGCTTCCATTGGTAGCAGTTGCTGTGAATGGCTTGTCTGTCGATGGTGGAGAAAGAAAAAAAAAAAGATCTAGGAAGTATTAAGCATATGAAAGCCAGACTCTAGAAAAGGACTTGTATGGGAATTGCTACAGTAGTATAACCATTTGCTGCATCAAGAAAGATGTTTGTTAATAAGTAAATATAATTATTACGTTTGTTTTAATTAGATAGATATATGAAAGTAAATTGTCTGACCGACATTGGAAAAGAAAGGCAGCTCTTCTTTCAAAAATGTTTGCATTTGGTGTAAGGGAGACAACTCAAAATAGTTTTTAATGTAAATATTTAAGACAGTAAGTACTAAATGTCCGAATTGTAACTTTATTTCAGTTATATAAGCTAAGATATTTAGAATCAAAAGAGAAGCTTCTGAAGACCAACAGAAATTTATGTTTGTGTATATACACCCAGACACTACCTTATGAAAATTTCTCTGTAGGCCAATTAAATTGTGTTGAAGAGCAAATAAGAGCTGGTCAGATAGTGAAAACTATCAGAAAAAAACCTGATTTATAAGCACTTATTTTTGTATTAATGTTGTTGTTGTTATTGAACTAAAGAGTTAATATTATAATGATTTTGTTAACTTTTAGAATGTTTAATTTTTGTTTTCTAAATTATAATTTTGTCGTTTTCTTTTCTTTCCCAAGAAACTTGTTTCATCTAAGGGAGACTACCAAGACTGCTCATAGCTGAGTAATGTCTCTTGGTCTCTCGTATTTACAGAGAAAACAAAAGGCCTATTCATCTGCCCATTTTTGAACGAAATGTTCATCACTAATGCGTAGTACAAAACTGCCAGAATCATCTGGTAATAGATACTTTTGCAAAGAAAGATTCAGAACTGTTTTTAAGTGTGCGTTTTCAAATGATGCATAAGGCACGTTCAAATGAACTCTGGTGGCTGTATACCGTCACAGCGGTGCTATTCTAGGCGGGTTGTGTTAAACCATAAATTCTAACCTAGCACCTGTTTGATAGAATACATTGGCTGATAGGAAAAAAGGAAATCCTGGTCTATTATTGAATACAGAGTTTAAACTATCAGTTTTCATAAATGAGAATTTTCTTTTGGAACAAAAAATCGCACCTAGAAGGGAGTGTTGTTGTTGTTGTTGTTGTTGTCCACTGGTTTTCCAGAACAGTGGAAAACAGCTAAAACAGAAGACAGAATTTCTGTTTTTATTTTATTTTCTGGTCTAATATTGAGTCTTGGCAAAAGAAAAAAAAAATAAAATTAAACACTTTAATTTATGAAACTGCTGTCAACTATTTCAGGATTTTTGGCTCTGAGTGCCAGTGTCACAGGTTTATCTTAGCATTGCAATTGGAATCTCAAAGGCACTGACATTGAACACCCCTAACCATTTTGACTTTATAACAGAAGTGATTGTAAAAGAAGTGCATTGTGCCTGATTGAGCTGAAGTAGTTGGTTCTTGTTTGAAGTCATGGGCAAAGGGCCGAAAACTCACGAAACGCCATGGCTGGCCAACACCACTCAATATCAGAATCCTCTTCTGGTGCTGATTCAAGGGAGACCACTCTCTCTCACTCATCTGGTTATTGTCTGAAATAAATATTTTCAAATGTAGCTGTTTGTTTTGTGTGTGTGAGTTCATTCAGACATAACTGGGATTCATGTCTTCTGTATATGTAAATAATACCTGACTTCAGTGATAAGGAAATCATAAATAGTATTATATTCTACAGAATGCTATCTTGGCAGTGAAGGAATGGAAACAGTAGATGTGCTAAAGCTTGTTTTTATTTCCAAGATGAGAACTGTGGTAGGAAGTATCACTTGCAATTACATAAACACTACACAGCAAAAGTGTGGGGCTAAGAAAATGTTTGTTTTTTAGTTAAGGTTCTTCTCAGTGCACATAGGTTTTTAGTGTTTGAAGATTAATATTTGCTTAGCTCAGAATTTGACCTTTAGATGTAAATGAGATCCTAATACAAACTGACACAGTTCTTGTGCTAATCAGTCATTTGTTACCTGTGCAGTGATGATTTTCCAAAATACCACCACTCCCCAATCAAGAAATTTCTAATGCCATTTTAATGGAATTCTGCAAGAACTGGATTGAATGCATGACTGTATACTGGATTAGTAGTCATGACTCTCTTTAACACCTGACGTGAAGAACTAAAAGATTTTCATTTGCTACTCTTTCTATTTATTGTAAAATTGGTTCTTAATGGCAGTCAATGAATTTTGTCCTGTTTCACATGTATTTCTTCTTATCTTTTACTAATTAATTGGCTTTGTTGCCAAAAGAATAACATGGAGTTTTGAGTTTCTTAAGTTCTTTACATTTAGTTAAATTAATTAAATTCAAATAACTTTAAGTTTCAAATTATTTTAAAAAGGTAAAGATATAAGTGGCTATTTAAAGAGGTAAATTGCCGCTAAAATTGTTACTCATGTATTTCTTAACTTTAAATCCATTTTTACTTCAAACCTTTTTTTTTTTTTACTTTATTGACTAAAATATTCCCGAGGGTATCAGCTGGTGAGAATCTCGCTAACTCAGTAATTGGATTACTAAACATCATTTTAAGTGTAGATGGTCGGTGAATAGTCGCCGAGCAAGCTCTTGTTCTTGAGAACGTTGCTAGTGTGTGTGTGGGGGGGGGGGTGTAACGCCAGGAGCATGACCACTCTTGCTCTGGGTAGATCCTGAAGGGAAGTAGTTTTAACGCCATGCCTGGGGATAGTTCTAGGCTGAAGCATTTCAGCAGGCATCCCTGCTAGCACCGTTCATTTTCAGATGTGGGAGGAAACCCATGTGACAGGCTGGTGCAGACTGAAAAGAAATCGTAACTTGGGCCCCCACTTGTCTTTAACAGTCCGCCACCCGTATCATACTTAATTAAGATGAGGTAACTAACTACTAGACTGGTTTTTATCATGAAAAGGGTTAATAATTAGCCCCCCCACCTTCCTCTCTGTGGAATTGTTCACTCATTTCAATACTAATCTCACAAGTAATTGTAAGTGGCGATCTGACTTAAGGAGGAAAAAAAATTTATTTTTTTTTTTTAAAATACCGAAAAAGGTTATAGATTTATTACATTTTCATACAAAAATGTAGAAAACTCTCTCTCTCCCATTCCGTCTCTCTCCGTACTTAGTTATTTTTATTTACATGATGAAAATTAATAAATAAATTACTAGTTTTGCTGTGTAGGCCATGTTTATAATTTCTAGATTGATTTTCTTTTTAGAGGTTAAAAATCAAAATAAATGTTGCCTTTGTTTTACATTTGAATGTTGATTAAAAGGCCCCATCCAATTTTCAATATAGAAACAAAATGTCTAAGTCTGTGAATCATCTAATTTTTTTTAAAAAAAAAAAAATGTAGCAGTTCAAAGTTTGCAGTGATATTGGTATGAGTTTTTATTTAATTGAATTTATCCCTTGCTTCTGCTGTTGGTTTATCATGGAAACTATTGGAATTACTTAAGGGCTCATCTGGTTCATTAGAGAAATTATTTGTTTTCATGTTTATTAACTGACTCTTGGCATTTAGGGGGCTGCTGCTGCTGTTTTTTTTCCTGTCTAAGCTGCTGGGGCTTCTTTTATCTGCTGCAGTTATTAAGTGTTCAACTGATGATGCTGCCTCAAGAGCCAGCATCTACATTGCCCCCATATGTAACAATGCCAGATCATCTTTCAGTGGGCTGAAAATAACATCTGTAGGTTGTAAACATTTCTGACTATGGCAGCAAAGCAAAGCTGGCTGGCTGGAGCAGTGCATGGAAACCAGGTGTGGCGGAAAAGTAAGGATACCATCACTGCCATTAACTGACACAGGTGACTGACTTGAGGAAAAAGCAGAGGTGATATTTTCTTTGGCTGCTGTGACTCCTGAAGACACTCCATTTCAACCAAGGTTAGCTTTTTAATAATAGGATTTCTGCTCAATTTCACTTGTCCACTGCTGACTTTTTGGTTTTGATGAATGGGATTCTATTCCTCTTGCTCATTTTTTTTGAAAATTCACCTAAATAATTATGGAAGAGAGATGATAGTTCAACCTGATCTTCCATTTTTGTATATTTGACATTTACTTGTAAATAAATTTTTGCATGTTCAGTCAAGTGTGCTGGAAATCAGAGATATTTTGGAAGTTACAGTCCGTTACGGTATAGAAATTCTGATTCATTGTTGCTGAGAAGGAAGTCAGGGCTCCCACCTTCTGCAACGTAGCTTATTTTATGTGATGTTTTCTTTTTAATAGGGATTTTTATTTGAACTTTCTCACATGAGATGTACTGTAGGGAAGTTCATATCACCTTTTTGACCCCTTGAGATTTTCCAATGACCTTTTGGATAAACAGTAACAATCACCATCATTTGATGTTCACTTTCTGCAACTGTCTCATTCGATTAATTGGTGTTTGTTTGTTTTTTTTTTTGTTTTATATGCTCAAGATTATAAATTTCACCTTTGGTAAGGCAGGTCTTGCTAATCTTATTGCCTTATCCTCGTGTCTATCACCCATTTCTGCTTACTAGCTAGTCATGCCAGCATTTAAATCAGATAGAAACTCAATTGACATTTTATGACATTGCTTGGCACTGATCATTGTTTATTATTTGAAATGGTGAGGTACAAAGGTATTTTCATTTTAGAAAATTAAAATTTTTCTTTAGCATTTATATGGTTAAGAATTTTTCTTTTAAATCTTATTGTTGGCATTTCTAATTTTCAGTGCAAATTTACTTTAATTTTTATTTTTCTGAAATTTGAAGAAGGAAAAAAGTGGATGACTTCTATCTATTTCTGGACAAAATAACTAATGTAGAAACTTATTTTCATGTGTAAATTGAAAAAAAAAAAATTTTTATATAAATTACGTGGTTTGAACCCATGACTGCGGCATCTGGCAGCTAGTACCTAATGAACCACCAACCAAAATCTTTTGGTCAGGACTAGAAGCCACCAGAAAGAAAGAAAGGAAAAAAACTGCTCAATTTTGTCCAGATTTAAAATCTAATGTACTTAATTTTATTTTTTTAATCTGTATATTGGTGGATGGTTGACTGTTTCGTTTGCTTGCATTGCACATCGTTGCCTTTCTAATCAGTATCACACCAAGCAATCGGCCATTAAACATTACTAAGTTATAAGGCACCCAGCAACGGCATTGCAGCTTCATTGTCAGCACAAAATTGCAAACTCATCTTGTTTTAATACCTTGTTCATGACTCTGGGTGCAACAAAACATTTTTAAACTTTAACAAAATTTTTTTTGTACATTCCCACTTTTTTAAATGCTAAAATCTAGCAACAACTAGATGCTAGTAATGTTTCAGACTGCTTTTCTAATGAAAACTATGGAGAATCGTGAATTATGCACCAGAAGGTATCAGCCATTAACTGTGACATGGTCATTTCAAGCTTTCATCAGAAGAGCAGCCTTTTTCATGTGAATATCTACTGTACATTCTGTTCAGTATCTTTACCAAATATTTCCTTTTAAGTAACCCCCCCTTCCATTTCTTTTCCAAGCAGATCCATAGTGAATTGATATTGGCTGTAACTTTTCTTTTCTTTTCTCTTTGATTTAGTTAATTCTCTGCAATTTCAGTGGGGTTCAGATCTAGAGATTTAGAGGGTCCAAACCATGTTTAATGAAGGACCTTCAAATTCTTTTCTCAGCAGGGTGCTGCTTATTGAACTTGGTTTGCTTTGAATTATTACCTTGTTGTATAAACCAATTGCCTAACAGAATGATCTGATGGAATTGTTTTGCCATTGCAGAATATTGTGATCTCTGAGAATCCCATCCATTTTTATCATTGCCAACAAAAGAGTCCCGGCCTTTCACATTCACACCACACTTGATTTAAAGACAGACATTTTCCTCCTCTCCTTTTTTTCTAATATACCATTGTTGCTTAGAACTAAATATTGCACACCTGCTCCCACTTGACCACAATGCATTACACCTTCGACTCAAAGGTGTAGTTAGTTATGATGTTGTTTGTTAGCCCAATTAAGTCTCTCTCTCTCGTTACAACATCTGGGTAAAAGTCTTTGCAATCAATTTAAACTATCTTTTGTTGGTTGATTCTGACTGGAAAGCAAACATGGTCAGCACCAGTTAGCTATATGTCAAGGAAAGGTTTATTCTGGACTTCTTGAGCTTACAGCCTATCTTTTTGTTTCGTGTCTTCTATTTCCTCAGTCTTTCAACTACATGGTTCGTTCAGCTGAATTTATTCTATAAATGATTGCTTGCACACCAACCAATGTAATCCAGACTTACTCCACAATTTTCCACTGGAATTAACCAACTTTATGATCGGGAAATAATCAACAATGATTTTTTTGTTTAGGTGCCATTTTCATCTTCCAAACTAACTAATAGCAGTCACCAATAATGAGGTCTATTAACACTTAAAGAAAAGCAATTAGTATGAGCTAGCAATTATTCAAATTAATAGTGAGAAATAATATTGGATGTTATGAGCAAAGTTTAACTCTCATGGAAATAACTTGGTGGGTCCATATTCATGGAAAATCTGCACTCATAATTAATTGTTTGTGCTCTTTATACATGGTTCATTGTATTAGTTATTAATGAAAATGATTTTTAGAAAAAGTGTGGAAATAGCAGAATGTTTTTGCATGGTTTGCTTGTATTTTTGAACATGCTTGTGTGTATATTTTAGTGAAATTATGGCTTTGTTGTAGTGCCCTTGTAACTTGTTGCTAATTTGAAGTCAGTCCTGTTATTGAATCCTTCACTCGCTCTTATAACTCTGACTGGTTATAAATTCACACTGTCTGCACAGGGGCTAAAAGGGAGACTGTCCATATTCTTTTAGTGTAAAATATGTACTGTTTTATGCCATTTCTTCTTTTTTTTTCTTTGTTTTTAAAAATGTACAACAACAGTGCAAGTTTATGAAAACAGATTGTTTTGATGAAGCAGTTTTAGTATAGCAAGGTTATGCTTTGATTGGCTGCACACATTTTAAAAGCCCAGTTATTGGCAGTGGAAGGGAGGATGTCTGGCATTTACATTCGTTGTCATGGTGGATTGACTATGGTGTTAACATGGATATGGTGGGGCTTTTTACATGAATGGGTTTTGTCGGATGGCAGGTGTGGTGGACCACCAGTCCCAGATATAAAGATATGTTTTACCAATTCAAAAGATTAACCCTCTAGAATTGTTTTGCCATTAGATCTAATAAAATCCATTTAAGGAGAAAACTCCATGACTGCAACAGATGCTGCTAACAAGAAATCTATTAGCTGACTGATTGATAAGTGAGAAAAAACATTTAGTATTGTTAAATAAGAATTTAAAGATGGTGGATGAGTTCAGTTCATATGGAAGACCTCCTTAAATCATTGTTGTTTTTTTTGTCTGTATTCTATAAAAAATGTTGTTATTGTGAATTAGCTAAAACAGCCATAACTTAAAATGCCTAGGCTTGCATTTTCAAGTTAATTGTTTCTGTCAGTACATAGATACTCTCCAGTTGACAATCTGCACATGGCTTGGCGCTGTTGTATCTCTCTTTAGACAGGAACTGGTTGGGAGTCCAGTAATCAACCTAAATGGATGAAACCATCCATGCCAGCGATTTGCTTATGTATGGTTATATCTCTGCCGAATGAAATGGTTTTTTTTTTTATTTTGTAAATGTGATTGAAAGCAGCAATACTCACATAATCGTGTTGGTGGTGCAACTGTTGTATTTAGTGTAATTTGTCTAGTTTTTTTTATCTCTACCTGAATATTATAATTTTTCCAAAAAAGAAAAATGGTGGTCAAAGATAATTATAAGGTTGTGATAAAGTCCTGAAAATTTGCGTTATCAGTTTGTCAGAAAGGAAGATAGTCTGTTTAATTTGTTTTATTAAATAATAATTAATGCATTACATCTGACAGGTTTTCTATCCCTCCTGCCTCCCCCTCCAATGCTGATTTATGTGTGTTTATATATTAAAGTTTTGAGATTAAAATACCCCAATAGTCCGACTCTGGTAAAATGAGACATTTTTCTGCTGAAATTTAAATGTGGATTTCTGCAGTAATTTTCTGAATAAGACTTTCCATAAATGATTTCCTAGATATCTTTTTATTTACATAAATTTTGAATAAATAGTAATTAGTCTTTCTTATTGTTAAAACAGGAAATCTGTAGCCCTTTCCATCGATGTCCAAATGCTCAGCTTATCTAAAGTCTCTCTTGTCTGATTCGTCTATGGACTTAATCAACTTCTATGGATTTTGTGCACAATGGCTACCTCAGTGTAGTTATTTTTATTTATTCTTTACAGAAACCAAAATATTTAACAATGATGACTTGAAAAATGTGTTCCACTGTTTCAAATTAGTATACAACCTTCACATAATGAAGTTAATAAACAGTGAGCCGATGACTACTTAACAATGAATAGTGTTGTACATAGCTATGGAATGGAAGTTGACAGACAGATGTGGCTGCTGAATTTGGCTTAAATAATATTAGCTGACTCTGAGTGGCAAGGAAGAGACTTTAGTTCTCTCAAGATCTTGCAGGGGATGCTGCAGCAAGCAGTACTGACAGTCATGACCACTGCGCTACATTATCCATCTTGGTGCATTCCATCCAGACCAAAGTGAAGCAATTCTATGGGACCAATATTTCCATGGAGACTTAAAATAATTGGCTACAATCTGCTAATCTATGCATTAGGTACCCAGTATTTTGCATACCCCTAACTGCTTTGCTGACCATCTACGTATTTGGCAAGAACCTTACCAACATCATGGTGACACTAACACGTTAGAGAGAGAGAGAGAGAGAGACCATTTTTGGGTTTGGCTGTTCTAATCCTTGGCATTCTGTCATGTGACCACAAAAAATGAAATTCTATTTTTTTAATGGTGCACTCGCAGGTCAGTACTGCTTGGATGAGGTCACTAGACCTGTTATAGCATTTCTACGAAGGCTTTGTGTGGTATGTACAGGCAGATGGCACAAGAATTTCTGTCACCACTTTAAGAGGCAAATATCCAAAGTCTTGCAAGGCCTGGCCTAAACTACCATAAAACATTTGTGGTGAGCTCTCTGTGTGTATCAGACAGTGACCGTAATTCCATTACCTTTCTGGAACTGTATCAAGTTTAGACAGAAGGGTGGGATGCACTGCCACAACACTGCAGCAAGTTTCTTGAACAGTATTAGATACACACGCAGTGCTGAAGTGCAAGCCAGAGGTGGCCATACAATACTAAATGTCTTGTGAGTTCTGAATATGTAGGTAGTGACTTTTCATTATCATTCTGACATAACTAAATGCATCAGACATTGTCTAGTTATTGCACAAAATGAACTCTCAATACTAATTTTGAATTGTGCACAAATGTATTAATTTATTAAGGATAAAACAAGTTACATCACAATTTCCCTATATCATTTTGATCAGTTTATAACATTCTTCCTGGTATTTGGCCAACAAAATGTTTTATATTAACCTAATGAATAATGCATGTTAAATGTATCTCAAGTGAATTTTCTAATGTATTCACTAACTCACTTTTTCATATTTTGAGTGCAAAAAATGCAAAAAAGTGTAAACTGAAAGTAAAACAAGTAATTAAAGGGAAAAAATCTTGGCTACGCTATCCATGAAACTAAGGAGTCTCTTACTAAGCATGGTTTACTGCTTTAGAAGCTAAACAAGTCACAAGAATATTTAGGATCAAATTATTGTTTTAAATGACATTAATTTTTATACTGATTTTCTAGTTATAAAAAAAAAATATCCTTAAAAACTTTCATTAGAAAAGAATTCAATACTATAGATGCTTGAATGCTTGATATTGTGAAGTTTGATCATCCTCCTGAGTATAGTAGTGTTGCACATTGGCAAGGTGGGGAGTAAATGACTCTGGTCCCTAAAATGAATGGTAGAGTTGGGAGAAGGGAGACAGCTGTTACACATCAGCAGATAAATATTTTCGATAAGACATAAGTGCCGCGGGTTGGTTTAAAATCATGCAACTTTAAGAAAAATGTGGAATGATTAGTTTTGAATATCTAAAGAAAAAATATTTTAAATTTAATCTTAATTAACTAGTGAAAAAAAATCTTTGGCTTCTGATTTTTTTTTTTTGGAAAATAGATTTGATATTATGCAAATTGCCTTTGCTCTCTTATGTTTCTTTTATTTAAGATGTAAATAATGTAACAATGTTAATTACCATAGTAGTTTGCTTGATTTCAGTTACAGCTACTTCCTCAGAGATTTACAACAATTTCTATATAAGGTAGTTATTCATGGCAGTATAGGTTGCTTATTAGCATGCTTGTAATAGTTTGTTTTCTTAGATCCCTGCTATTGTTAAGTTACCTTTAGATTCTACCCTGTACGAACAAGAATAGTAAATCTTGCGGCGGGTGTGGCAGTCCATTTAGATATCCAGCTTTGATGTGACAAAATTTTTTTTTTTTAATAAGTGGATGCCATTTACACTTAACCTGATTGGTTAAAAGTCAAGGCTCTGATTGATTTCTTATGAGGAGGTTATTCTTTCGAGTTTGTTTTCTCTTCTTAACAGGCATAGTTTGCCTTTTTTTTTTTGTATTCCTTTTGTCTTTGACTTGGAGCAAAATCTTATGTAATCACATGCTGTCAAGGTAACAGGAAATGCCAGGTTCTGCAATGTTTGTGGTGTTTGCTTTAAGTTTCAGATGTGGGTTAGTGCATTTTTCCTCACTTTCAGCATTCTAGGACCTGTCAAGGGGTCTCATAATATTTATTTTGAAAAAAAAAATTTTTTTTTTAGGTGGTATTTCTTAGCTTCTAGATGTATACCTAATTCAAGGGTGAATATCCAGTTGATGTAATTTGGTAGTAATACTGAACAAATGTTGAAAAGATGGCTTTAGTGGTGCCGTGTTTACCTGCATTTTTCTAGCATGTTTTCTCCAAATATGGTATTTGTCATTTCTGGTGCTCATAACATTGCTTCTTATCTAAATGCTTTCAGATTTATCAAATAATAAAATTGTCTCTTGGTTAATGTCAGATGATAAAGCAGATGGGGTGGGGGAACATCTTCATACTTTAAAAAAATCTAGTTATTTTACTTTAACTAACTTAACAGAATCAAGTAATTAAAAAAAAAAGAATACCACATGTCTCTTCATATTCTGCGATCCTGTAAAGTTACCATACCAGCCATGCCAGATCTGAGTGTCTGCCATAATCTAAAGCTGACAAATAGATGGAATAAAATCATCTTGAAAACTTGCAGATCTCAAGTTGGAAGCGATGGGGAGACTTACTGTTTTTAACATGTTGTTTTTTGTTGTTGTTTTTTTTGCATTAAAGAACACCTGGTAACAGCAGAAGTAGTTTTCAACCAATGTTATCGATGAGACTTCATGCGGTTGCATGCGCTAGTAATTATGCTAATTGAGGTGGACACTGGTTACTTAAATGACTTGGCATTTTTTTTGTGTGTGTAAATGACTCATCTTTGAGTACGACACGCTCATGGTCTCTCTTATGTGATTAACTACCATGAAACAGCAGCAATGATTTTGTTTAAGTTTTGCTTTTTGTTTTGTTGTTTTGTATGCCAATGCCTACAAGGGAGACAACTCCTGGTGGGGAATGTAGGGCTGTGGTGGGGTGGTGGGGGGGGCTTAGCGTTTCCAGCATCAGCAGGGAAGTCCCAACAAGATTTCATTTTGAGATGTGCTGGAGAATCTAGAGGAAGCCATGCCAGGGAGGTGCACTGAAATGAGTCAGTCTCGTGCGTAGGGAATCAGTCTGCCCCCCCCCTCCTCAACTGCTTAATTTTAAAAAAGGGTTTCTGGTTGCTTTCTTGACACTAAGTAAGGTTGTTTGAGTGATTCAAAGTCAGTTTCTTGGAAGAACACATGACCGACAAACAGACATGGTCTTGATAAGAGGCTTTAGCATGGAAGTTTGTCGGTCATGTGGGCAGAGTTCACTTAAAGGGTGCCGCTTCATGCGCTTTTTGCCTGTTCTCGCCACTTCACACAGCAGCTTTAGCAGGCGGTGCGCCCCCCAAAATTTTTTTTTTGAAATATTTTGTTTATTTTTTGGTGCCTGTGATGTTGTTTTCATGTGGTAAAACTTGAAAGGGTGTTTTTAGGGGGGGGTCCACGTTTTACTTTTTCTGTGGCGCTAGAGATAACCAAACTCCATCACGCCGTGCTCAAGCCTCCAGACAGCAATGAGTCTTCTCCAGCTACGATGAAATAAATTCATAGTGTGCCAAAACGTGAAAGCTGCCCCTTCTTTGTAAGTTTTCCGCACTTTTGCTAACTAACTTGTTTAAAATGACTTCCCCTTAAAAAAAAGAGGGGGGAAAATGACAAAACTTGATGCCACCTAACCTTGCCTCCCACGATGCTGGCGAAATGTGCCTGCATGAAGACCCACTGTCCATAATGCCCAGTGGATTTGAAGATGGGACAGTTGATAACCATTCTGTAGATCCGTCTTGTGGTGGTTAAGATGTTCCATGGTGTTCGGTATGTAAAATAATTTAAAAAAACAAAAAACAACTAAATATGGCCACTTTCATTGCCGCGTTCTCTGAGGGGAAAGAAACAAAGTTTGAATTGTTGAGATATTCTAAGCATAACATTTAGATTTTTTATATAGATTACCTGAATAAAGTTTGAATTGTTGAGATATTCTAAGCATAACATTTAGATTTTTTATATAGATTACCTGAATAAAGTAGATGGTCATAAAGCTTAAATTAAAGGAAGTGGCTTCACAATTTGAGTTTATTTTTATGAAATCTCAAAAAAACATTATAATCATTAATAATATTTAATGCAAACAATAAAAATTTTAATTGAAAAATTCTTTATTCTATAAAATCTTTGTTTGTTACATTGATTGATTTTTGTTTGTTTTTTTGTTTTTTTTAAATCTTGGATACTTGGATGTTAAAATGTAAGCTGTAACGGTTCTCTAAAGTGGGAAATTTGGGTTTTGGCAGAGCAGTTAATGGCTAATAAGTGCTTTAGAATTGATGCTATGTTATTTTAAGTATTCTGATTAGTTTTTAATGTCATTAATACTGTCGTGAGAAAGATCTTTTATTTTGATGAACATGTTGATTTTTACATATATTAGGGATTGGAGATGGTTGTCGTGATGATTGCTCTTAGCGGAACATGTACACAAATGGATCGTAGTGAGGTTTTTTTTTGCACAGAGACCCATACTCTCCTGGCTATCTATATCAACCTTGTTCTGATGGCACTTTGGCTCTCAATGGCTGAGGTGGACTTTACTGTGGCAGTTGGTGGTTAAATAATTAACACTGTGTAGTAAAATAAAACAGAGGTTTCTTTTGCATCTCCTCACTGTTGGCTTCAGGTCCGACCAATATCTTAAGGCAAGTGGTTCTGCTATTTAAGCCAATTCAACATTTACTATCTGTATAATGTCAGCGTTATATTTTCTAGTTTAGTTTCGGTTATGCTTCCTACTCAACAGATTATAAGATATCGCTCTAATTTAACACATACGATGTGGGGATAGCAGCTAAACTGATCTAGTGGATCTCTTAACTGAACCATAGGGTTAGTGTTGGCTTCTTCCCATATTTAACGTTTGCCTTGCGCGACAATCTAGAATTTTTGAATTGGCGAGTGTTTGACTGATTTCTATGAGGATGCTTTCACCACACTGAATTACTGTTTTGTATTTTTATTTACATTCATCACAATAGTGGAAATATTTCTGCAGTTAATGAAGTTTCTGTGTTGGCCGTGTTCTTAGATTTTCTTAATAATTGTATTGAATTCATTGTCAGCCATTTTAAATTGTGAACAATAGCTTTCAAGTCTCATTTTGCATTATAGTTAATAGCAGATTAGTGTGTTTTTATTTATTGCATAATTCAGAGACTTATTTCTCTGAAATTATAACTCCTTTTTTTTGAGAATAAACAAGACATGCCAACAAATAAAGGGGTGTAGCATATTCTGTTTTTATGAAACAGGCAATTTTACAGTTGGTATTCTTAAATTTTTACCAGTAGCAGGTAAAGTTTCTCAAGGTATTGTATGTTATGGTTTTGCGAAAGATGCTGAAAATCTTCCAAAAAATGTTTTTTTTTTTTTTTGTATTGGACATTTTTGTTGTAAGCAATCAAAATATTTTGTGAAATCTACTTTAGCAATTTAAGCTATTTATTAAGAAATTAAGATACCCCAAGGAGGTTATTTGTGGGTGGGTAGGGAAAAGGAGGAAGTCTGTCTATTTTTGTTAGGCTGGACCTTAAAATAACCCATCTCATGCTGTTGCTATTTGTGGTTGTTGTCATAGATAAGGCTATTAAATCTTAGAACCAGATGTCTGAGTAGAGAGGATGGGAAGGAGTAGGAGGAGGAGGTTCCTTGTATGTCCTGAGATTAGTTGGCTTCCAGGCTGCCTGCCTCATCCATCCTTCAACATCTCAAACTTTAGTCATGGGTCATTTGCACCATGACAGTTCTAACATTTAATACAAATAAACAAAACAAAAATTTGTTTTTCTTTCTAGATCAAAGACGAGAATTTTTTTTTCTTTTTTTTTAAATGTTGGAATACGGTTAAACTTTCTCTGTGTATATGGGATTCATATGAATAAAGGAACCTGTGCCATATAAGGGGGCTGGCTGGACCCCCATAGGATGACCTGAGATGTGCAATCATGTGACTGGGAGGAATGTTTTAGTATCAGTGTTTGGTTTCTCCTCTATGAATCAGCTAGTTTTGTGATTGTAGTAGTAAAAAAATTTTGCTTGGACTGGATCTGGGGCTAGCTTATGACTTCAGCCACTGGTAAGTACACAGATGAAAGGTCTAGCCACTTTGATTTTAAAATTAAGTCTAGTTTCTCAGTTATTGAAAATTCAAGACTACTTAGTACCAATGTTTATTTTGTATGTAACTGATGGAATGAAGCAACCAAATTGGATACAGATACAGTATTTGTTTAGTTATCATTACGTTCTGACATAGTTTCAAAATCATATCATATATTAACTGAGTGTCTTACTAATTTGTGAGGCTTGGCTACCTGATACATACAGTATTGTGATGAAGACGTGTGTCTTAAGTATTATTTTTAATTTCTATTTTCTTAAGGCAAGAATAGTCATAGTTGTGGCATGTGTTCATTAATGGACTATCTGTTGATGATACCAACCACTGAGTTGAAGGCACTGGGTATCGGCTTTCATTTCCAATTTTGGCTCCATAGGAAATGCTGTTCTTGCACTGGGGGGTGTTTGAAATATTTCCCATTTTACCCAGATTCCTTCATATAACACTTGTTGATATGCTGCTTTAAGGACTGCCATCCTTTAGTAGATTTTCATCTGTTAATGGGGATCTGTGGAGCAAGTGTTGATAAACTATATAGGAAGCAAACAGAATTTACACAACTGAATTCCCAGATGTAGCAAAAAAAAAACCAAAAAATTTAAAAAAAAACTTCTTTCTTTGACTATAAATATCCCTGTGGGGCACATCTTTCATCTGTTCATACAGAAAATGAAATTTGGAATAATTTTTTGATAAGCAAAAAAATAAAATTGTTTTCCTAGTTGTTAGAACAGAAAGGCTTTATCCTTTGCCTATTTTTTGGCATTTAACTTATTGAAAAACATTATTTTTTTCTGATAAATGATTTTCAAGAATTTTCCTGTATGGGTTACTTAATTTTAAAACCTACTCTGCTAAATTTACCTTAAACTACAATCTGAGTAGTGGACTGGCTGCTGGCAGGTGTATGTGGTCTCAGGACTATATTTCTTACTTGATGTATTGGACTCTGGAGAATTTTCTTATCTAAAGTGGTTCACTGAGCTTGGATTGGTGGAAGTGGAGCCTGTTGTACTTCCAATGAGGCCAGGCAGGCCCCATGCCATTATCAGAAGTTTCCATTTAAATGTTGACATTCAGGTGATTTTAGTATTTTTCAAATATCATTTATGAAGTTTTTTTTTTTTGTTTTGCTTTAGCTTGAATTTTTAATTTTGATGTTTCTTATAGAAAGTAGAGGTTAATTTTGGCATTTGGAGATTTCTATTGTTCTCCTCCCCTTATGCAAACATACAGTAGAGCCTATAGCATAGGGGCTTGCCATCAATAGATCTGCACCACAGTTCATTTGCATCTTTTAGCTAAGGCCATTTGATTTCAAAAATTTTACTTAAAAAAATATATATATAAATTCAAGAAATTTAAACTTGAGTATGTACTTTTCATATTTGCTTTCACCTACTTTGTAATTTACAATGTGGTGGTCAACTGTAAGCTAATGTTTCACTGGATTCTGCGGGATTTCTCAGACTCCAGTGCTTAGTTGGTTTCAAATTATTGTTGCTGTTATTTCTTGTTTAATGTTGGATGTGCCAACACAAGTTAGTCTCTCACACAGCTAAAACTTTGCTAATAAAAATGACGGTAATATTACTGAGTCAATTAGCCTGAATAGAATTCAGTTACTTGTGCTAAAGGGATGTATATGACATTTTCAAAAGAAAATCTGTTACTATTTTTAAAGATGAATCTGGTGGTTTGATTTTGAGTTTTACTCATTAGATGGAGGAGATAGGTCTATACATTATCTGAAGCACCCTTGGATCCAATAATTTTGCATAATCAGACTATTTTTGCGCTTTTCAGTTCATGCGTACAAGTTGACAGAAGCCATTTTACTGTTTACCTTAATAAAAATTTTATTTACTACATTAAAAGGGTTAACATTTAATGTTGATAAATAGCTCTCATGAAATGAGGAATTTGACATAAGAACAAAAAGATGGTGCGGGTCAAGTTCAAAATTATCTCAAGTTTTAAAAAGTGAAACATTCACTGCATGTTAGCGTCATCACATTCCAAAGTAGTTTTATAGTTTTCTTTAGGTTAAAAACCCTAATGATGGCAACAGGAGGTGTCGAAACGTCGGTTCACTATTCATTTTACAAGGTAATGGGGAAATCCTTGAAAAACCTACTTTGAATTAAATAGGCAGTAAGAAAGTTAGAAATAAAATACTGGAATAGCTTATGCCCTTTTCTGATTTACAGAGGGGCTGGCATAGCTGGTGCATAAAGTACTCGGAATAGTACCAGAACGTTTCTCTGTACATGGAAATGGAAGCTTGACTGTTCAACTTTCACTTCACTAAATCAGCATGAGGTACATACTAGGGTTGTTCAAATGGAACCTGGCACTGGACTATTGCAACATTTCTATTATAGCTGTGTTTCATTTGAACATCCCTAGAACTAAATGTTTGCATTTAACCATCAACTGAAATTATTTTATGAAGAGGATTTGTATCGGCTCATTAAAGGTGCTAATATTGTGACTGCATTGCAATGCAAATGTTTCATTGCTTGAGACAAAACAAATTTATTAATTTAATGGTTGCATTTCTTTTGAATGGTATGTGTACTGCAACAGCTGGAGTCTATTAGGTCTGATTGCTTATTTCTTGGTCACATCAACAACAACAAACAAACAAAAGAAAAAGATTGTTGCAGTCATTAGGGAAACATTTGCATGTACATTTATGTAAAAGCTGTTATTAGAAAACAAACAGAATAAACTTTGTAGCCTTCTCTCTGTTTGTTTGTTTCTTTTCTAAAAAGCCTTTTTAAAATCATCTCATCTTTAATTCCAAGGTGACACACTGCTAAACTAATGTGAAAGAAGCCATTTGTCATGGGATGAGTAGGTTATCTGTTTAGGTGACTTAGGTATTTCTTTTCAGGTCAAGAGAATTGCTGAGATTTTCTCACAGATCAGGTAACTTTTGTAAAGAAATGAAATAATATATCAACTTCGCTTTTCTGAAATTCAAATTGTCTTACTGATCATGGTTTAACAAATTCCACTGTTTGATACATTTGTTGGCAAGTTTTGTCATAACCATGAACAAGACAAGTTGATATTTTGTTGGATTTGTGTCCATTTGGTATTTGTTTATTAGAAAATCATGCTTTTAGTTTACCTATTTTTCTATATTACAAATGTTAATAAAGGCTAAATAAAAATTTTTAATAAATAAAGCTTATGATTTTGTTAACAAAATAGAAACATTTGTAGATTTTCTAAAAAAAATGTTATAGATTTAAACAAACGAACAAAAACTAAATGTTTACAATTTAAAATTTGACTTTAGGTTATTATCACATAAAAATATTATCTACTAATATATAAAATTTTGAAAAATTTTTTCCATCTAACTCATGCATTGCTATCATTGAAAAGCAATACTCCAGTCAGATCTGCTTGCAAGTTTTGGTCTACACTATGCCATCTACAAACTTGTTAGTCCTCAATATTTTATGGGTTCTCCACTTTCTTTTGGTTAACTTCCAGAGTTTTGCATGCATGTTCCTCACATTGCAAGCAAGTAAATCCTATCCTTTTTATCGCTTGCACTTTATTTATAATGACTTTCTTTCTTTCTTTTTTAATGTCAGGGACACATGAGTTGACCATACGGTCAGTTACCAGTAATTTTTTTTTTACTTTTTGATAAGTATACTTGCCAATAACCAATTAACCTAGCACTCAGACCATGGAACATGCTTTCACTCTTCAGTAAAGGAGGATAAATTTGTCATCAGCGTGGATCGCCTAGAAATGCTGCATCCGTTTGTCCATTCTGCCTTGCTTTAATAGTTGGATGTTAATGCTTGTAAACTTGGAATTAAATTATATTATAAATTTTAGTCAAAGTTTTGCTGAGTGGTTGGACATCTTCTGCCTTTTCTAAATAGTGGACGACAGTCTGCTATTCCATGATAAAATGCGCATGGTAGAAGACCACAGTGATGTAGCAAGAATCTAAATGCAGTCCCGTCTTACCTCTTTGCAGATTAACCCAAACAGTAAAGCCTATAATGAAGGCATCAATGTTGGGGACTATGTGAACTCCATTAACGGACGGTCCACAGAAGGTTTGTCGCTTTCCGATGCTCAGCAGTTGATTCGAAGTGCTACGGATAAATTGGTGCTAGATCTAAAAAGGTAAGTGAATTTGCAAAGCTTGTGTAGATCATGTTTCCTTTTTTTCTTTCCATGTGGGTAAATTACTAACCGTGGTCTGATTAACCCCTAACCCTAGAAATTAGTTTGTATAAAACACATTAAAAAAAAAAAATCAAAATTGATGGAAATGTTTGGTTGAAAGTTTATCTGTAGCTTCACTAAGAAATTTGGGAAGAAGCTGCTTCAATACATAAATATGGATTCCATTGTAAGTGCTAACTTCATTCAGGTAAAAAAAATATGAAATGGTCTAATTAGAATATTTTTTTTGTAAGAACTTGTTAGTTTGTATGGTTAATTCCCCTCAATAAACCATAATTAAAAGACCCTTTTCACTAAAAGTTTCCTATGATTTATAGCAAATCCAGAAAGTTATATGCTTAGTTTATAGCTATCATCAAAATGTTGCTTGCTGTTGGCATGGCTTGACTATTCATAATGAACTACATGAGAGAAGATCCAAAGATGTTGATACTCTGAATCATTGGAGATAATTTTAGCAATACCCCTTCAAAGATCTTGTGAATGACCAAGCAGCAGGTACGTGTGTTAAGGTTTCTTCAAGAACGGTAAGATGCACATTAGCATGAAGTGATCTCAGTGAATGTGTAGCTGCTCAAAAACCTTTGCTGAGGAAAGGCAACTGAGCGGCGAGGGCTGAAATGGCAGCAGAAGTGAAACGGTGAGATGACCAAACCTGGAAGGTGCTCTTTACAGGTGAGTCTAAGTCCAAACTGTTTGGTAATAAACAATGGCACTGTGCTAAAAGGCAGACCAGGGAGTAGTACAGTAGCTGCAGTGAAGCATAGAAGTGGATCCATACAAATCTGGGACTGTGTTTTAGCCAAGAATGATCAAGAGGCAGGTTCTTTTTGATCATGGTGTTCTCTCAGAAGCATTTTTTTTTTTTTTTTAGTGAGGCTTCATCTTCTGACTTGACTTTAGTTGTATGCTTGAAGGTCAAGGTGGAGAAAAGCTCCGGAATGTAGGGAGGCTGGTGGAACTCTCAAAAAAGATGCCTTGGCCTGCACAAAGTTCTGATACAAACACCACTGAGGATATCTGGGATTACATGGCTAGCAACCAAACACTGATTAATTGTGTAAAGTGCTACAGGATATTTGAAACTACATTCCAGTCATACACTGATAGCCTGTATGGGAGCATGAAAACAAGATGTCACGCTCTATTATTGATTTTGTTTTTGTATATTTTCTGTAATAATGCATTGTTCATATTATGTATCTCAGTTACAATTACTCAATTTGTGCATATCATCTTTGCATAATTATTTCCAATACTAATATATATATATATATATTTAAAATACTGTTGCTGCTGCTGCTTATGTATGAATGCAATTGACATACAGTAGAGATTTGTAACTATTTGAAGATTATCCTGGTTGCGCTATATTTAACATCCAAAGATTCCAGCAGAAGAAGAAAAACCTGCTAGAACTCTTGGTTGTGGGAGGGTACCAGGAGAAATCCGCATGGAATGGAGTGGCACAGAAGAATGGGAATAACCTTGTTATTGGCTATGGCCACAGTGCTCTCAGTCAGCCTCTTCACTTCCAAAAAAGAGAAAAACATCTACAGTCTAATAAGCCAACAACAAAAAAAAAACCTGCCAGCAGCTACAAGGAATAAGAAATAGATTTGAAAGTTTTTAATGCTATTGATTTAAAGAAATATGGTTGTCATTTTACTATAGAATAGCAAAAATGGTCTTTATTTTAATAACATCACTTAAATGTAGTGAAGAACTATATGTACTACAGCAGGGAAAAACCAAAAAAAAAAAGAAATTCAAAACAGAAGTAAGGACTGAGAGCCAAAATATACAGACAGATCTGTTTAAAGTTTGTATTATGAGTATGTGATGGATATCTTCTGTGTCCAATTTGGATTTCTCTATTGCCTGATCAGCATTTGCAATCTTTTTTTCGCTTTACATACGTTTTACAGCTGCAACAAGCAAGTTTTTATAATGAAAGTTAAATTTTTTTTATATTTTAAAATTGGTTTATGTTAAAATTTCATAACATTGATCTTCCCTTCCTTACCTTTTTTAAAAACTAACTAAAATTATAATGGGACCGTGCAACTCTGCAGTAAATTCTGTGTCCTACAACCTTGGGCATTCCAGTAGATCAACTGTGTGGGATTCCCTTGAGCAATTTTCTCTGGTCCCCTCCGATAATCACTTCTAGCCGATACAGGTTGTGCTTCCTCAAAGCGTGCATCTGGCACCATCCTCCTGTTTTCATCTCCTCTCCTGCAACTTCATAGTTGACCACATACATGGTTGCTCACTGCTTCTCTCTCCTTTGCATTTTCATCCTTAGCTGAGTAGACAGATTTATGTTTCTTGTTCCACATCTTTAAGAGGCTATGCATCGCCAGCAAGCTTGTGTTTATTCTCTCTCATTGTACAGTGTGCCACTGAGTTCAAACACATATATAACCTCAACCACTGCCTCCCAGTTTATCTTGTATCCCTCCTGAATTATGCTAACCTGGCTGAGTGAGTGAGTTAGAATCGCAATTCTCTCCTCAACTGTAGTGCTACTGAGTTCTTGTGCCATTTCTTGTGTACTTATTTTGAAAATGTTTTGTCCAATTTTTTTTTTTTTTTTGTAATGAACCTTAAATCCTTATCCAAAATGATTAGCTGACAAAACCTGGGTGTAAAAATTCTAGATATTGATGAAACTGGTGGATGATGATAAATGCTTGTAGTGAGCAATTTTGGAGCATGTTTTTGTTGTGTTTAGTGTTACGGGGATTTTTGCTGGTAAATGAAGCTACCTTGCTTGGAGGTATTGGAATTGCCCCTTTGTTTCTTGTATGCTCAACATAATCGTTGGATGAAAAGTCCATAGTTGTCTAGCAGAAACCACTTGGAAACTTGTCAGGCTGATTTCCATGTGGCAGAATTCAGACATTGCGTGGTTGAAAAATTTCCTGCTATGCTCCTTATCGTATATAGACAGAACTGTTTTTATGGATGCCTATTCAGCTTCTTTCTCTTTAGATGTTTTTGGTCATTGAATTTGTTTAGCTTTTTTTTCAAAGAGCGATTGTTTCCACATACACAATGCTTCTGTTTAAGGAATTTATTTGTGAACAGTTTCATTAAGTGGCACAGTTAGCAGGAGCGCAGCTATTGTTTGTTTCTGTTTAACATTTTAGTTTGCTCTCTACAGAAAAGCTGGTCACACGTACATTAATCTTAAATATTTAATTGTTCTGGCTTATGCACTGCAAGATTAATAGATTCGGTGACTAGCTATAAGCTGACAGGTCACTGGAGAGGAGGAGGAAAGAGATATCAGGGAACAGGAATGAGGTTTCCCCCCTCATGATGTTTGTAAACAACAGCTGGTAGAAAAGCAAATACAACTAAAATCTAACATGCCTGATTAGAGATGGCAGCATAGGAGCCAGGAAAAATTCAGGACAGTTTACAGGTAAGTTCTGGTGCACCTTAGCTTGATGATTGGTAAAAAAAGTGGTCTCATTATCAGCTGCAGGTAATAAAATAGATGGCAATGGGGGGATATGAATTCTAATAAATCTCCACTGCGAAATGCTGTTAGTTGTTACCTGATGAATTCATTTCCTTTTTACTTACTAACATCAGTTGATAAGCTGTGCATGTGTTAAGGATAGACCATGTTCAAATTCTCATTTTATTCACTTAGTGTGCCCTTAATACTTCTCCTTTTAGCAGATAATAAGCAATTTTAAAAAAAAAGAAAGAAAAAAAATTATTCCACAGTCTCTTGAATTCAATTTCTGTGCTATTTTGGGTATTAAACTCTTTCATCTTATGCTGGTTACCTCCTAAATCTTTTTTTTTTTTTTAAGTCTTAAATTCCACACAAGGAAGTCAGTAAAGGGGTTTGCCTTGTTGGAATTTGTTGTCTGGGGGTTTTAAGCAGCCATCTTTCTTTTCCTCCCTTTATCTTGGCATCCTGGTAGACTGGGATCGAAAAGAAATCTCTCTCTGAGCTTGAGGCTGATGGCGATTTGACCAACTCACAATTGCCAAAACAGTGGGGGGAGGGGAGGTAACAATGTTGCTGGCCCCCACTCACCAGTGAACAGTTTGCTGGAGGGGTCAGCCAGCTGTAGAGCAGTTTTGAATGCTCTAAAAAAAAAAAGAAAAGAGACGTCAATGCAGGAGGAAAAAAAAAAAAGATCTTACCACAAAAATGGCACCAATAAACATGAAAATAGTCTTGCTCGGGGACTGAATCTGAATAATGATGGCAGGGCCAGATTTCCAGGATGTAGGTTGTTTAGTTAGTTGTATTACTACTACTACTAAGGTGGCTGGAAAAAAAAAAACAAAAACATGAACTAACTCCCTGTAAACAACACATCACATCAATCTCATTTTATTCTTATCTTATTACTTTTAGTTGATTTTTAAGTCTTAAATGGGAAATTTTATTATATTTTTTTTAAACATTGATTACATACAGTATTCCCAGTGTAGTTTTGGTGTTGAACAGACCCTTTAATTACATTTAAAATGTTTTTATTACAACTTTAAGTTCTTCATACATCACTTTGTCATCCACTATTTGGAAACCTAATGGAGTTTTTTGGTTACCAAACAGAGGAAACATTCTTGAAATAAAAACAAATTTTCAGAAGAGTGTTAAAAGAGAATAAAACAAATGATAAGGGAAGAAAACTGATAACTTATAAGTCTTCATGAGCTAAGGGATTAGGGGGCTAAATGGAGCTCCTATTAGGAGGGCAGCTTGTGAAGTCTCAGTGGGAGGAATGAGTCTGATTTGGCTGAATGATGATTTCCATTTTAGCATTCCAGGGTAGTAGAGGGTTTGGCTATACAACTCACTCACTCAGATAACTGCCCACTTGTGGTTATTTAAAGACATGGTGACAAACTATGCCCAGCAGGATAGATGGGAGGAGCCCTGGGTATCAAGTTGCATGTGGCATACTTATCTATTAGAATGCACTGTGACTTTCAGCTCTCCTTTTCCTGCTCCAAGCTTCCTTTTGCTTGGCCACACTGTGTTTATTTCACCTGATTTTATGGTTTCCCTTAGTGTGAACCAGTGCAGTTCCATGCTGCTTAGATAACTGCTGTTTAGTGAACAGAATTCTCTTATTTCAAATTACTCTGGGATATTCTGGATGGATAGAGCTCTTAACTATGTGACTCCAAATACATCATATCAACAATTAAAAAGAAAGAACGATGCAGACATTAAAACTGTATTTGCTTTTATTTTCAGTTGTTGATTTTGTAATTACATAACTTCAAAATTGGTGAGTTTTTTTCCCTTGATGTCAACCGTTTGAAAGGTTTGGTCTGCATACATCAGGCTATCATTTTTACTCTGAGAGCAATCTCCTAGCACCCATTTTATTGTAGTTTAACTGCTGCTGTCAGTACATCTTTATGCAGTTCAAATTGTTAAATTACAAAGAATCTTTGTGGCAGTCATGCATTTATCATGTGCTAATGGCTGCATTGTCTTTGTCATAAAAGATACGAGTCTATCATATTATATATATATGAAGAAAAAAGTTATGGAATTTGTTGTCGTGGAAGAAAGCAAACTTGAGGAAGATGCAACAAATGGAGAAGGTTACGGTGCTAATTATGTTGTGCAAACTGAATTAGTGTTGTACAAGACTGGCAGATGCTTGAATCCATCTAAAATTGATATTTAAAGAAAAAGGCATTTTGTTTATGGCATTAACTCATATACTGATCAGTGGGTTAGTACAAGATGAGCTGTTTATAGAAGAGTAGCAGCATATGGGAAGATTCAGGCCAAAAATTTGGTGAGGAAGAGGAAGTATGAGGGTGTAAGGATGCGCACATGCCAAGAGAGTTGGTGATTTAAGTAAATGATGCATTAAATAAAGTGTAATGTAGCATCTGGTATATGACTTTTTTTTTTTTTAAAGGTAGATGATAGATATTTTATATTCTAAGATTGTTCTTTCTACACACACATCTCAGTAGCAATATTCATTCCTGATCTGAAGAAAACTGCATAAATGCCAAGTTATAACCAAAATAGAAAGAAAGATAACACTAGGTAACAAAAATTTAGTTAACTTGATTTTTTTTTTTACATTTACCATGGCATTTTTGTATGTTAAATAAAGTTCTAACATTGTTTTTTTTTTTGGTAAATGTCAAGTATATTAGAAATAATTATACTATTATAATTGATAGAAAGGGTGCATAATATGGAACACCCTAAAAATTCCTAGGTTTTTTTTTAGAACTTTCTAGAGCTTACCAGAACTTTTTAGAACATTCTAGAACTTTCATCCATAAACCAAGGTATATTAACCCCTGTACACACTCAGCCCAGTATGCGATAAAAACATTTAACAGGTTTTTTTTTTTTTTTTTAAATTCTGTTATTAGATAAGAATGGCTGCAAATTGAAAATTAAAGCTCTCTGCAAACTCATTTTGTTACATTTGTGGATTCTATATTGACCCAAAGCAAGTGAGACACGATCACAGCGAACAATAAATTTTCACTGGCCTATGAATCGTACTTTGGAATGAAGATTGGTGATCAGGATAAAGCCTGGTCAACTCATGTGGCTTATGGAACACGCAGATCAGCACTAAAAGGATGGCTAAGAGGAGATTGTCAAGCAATGCCATTTGCAATCCCTCATATTTGTCGAGAGCCTAAGAATTGC
The DNA here is from genome assembly GCA_018389105.1 of Nautilus pompilius. Lineage (NCBI taxonomy): Eukaryota > Metazoa > Mollusca > Cephalopoda > Nautilida > Nautilidae > Nautilus > Nautilus pompilius. The sequence continues at coordinate 341,044 of JACATO010000669.1, forward strand.
ATAGATGACTGTTACTTTTGTCTAATAGATGTGTTAAAATTCAGGAACACCAAAAACAAACATATTGTGTATCCAAATATTCCATCATCCATTACACCAGTTCCACACAGTGATGATCTTCCAGTGCCACAGCCACAATCTAAATCCAAAGAAACAGATTCATCATCAGAAAGTGAAAATTCACCTGTAGATGAAAACTATGATTCTGACTTAAATTTCAAAGAAGCCTCATTTTCCAAATCAGCAAGAACTGTATGACTTAGTATGAGATTTAGGTTTAACAACATCTAATGCTGAACTACTTATATCAAGGCTGCAAGAATGGAATCTCTTGGATAGCAGTTGTAAGTCTACATCTTCTAGAAAGAGGCATGAAAAATTCTTAAGATACTTCTCAGTGAATGGCAAATTGTGCTTCTGCAGTGACGTTAATAGCTTGTTTTATGAAATGGATATTGTGCACAATCCTACTGAATGGTGTTTCTTCATTGACAGTTCAACGAGAAGTCTCAAAGTAGTTCTCCTTCACAATGGAAACAAATATCCATTGATACCCATTGGCCATTCTGCGCATGTGAAGGAGGATTGTGAAAATGTTAAAGTTTCTGCTGGAGACAGTTGACTACAAAAAATATAACTGGGATGTTTGTGGAGATTTTAAAATGATTGGTTTTTGGAAGGACTGTGAGGAGGGTTCACAAAATACTCATGCTTTCTCTATCTTTGGGATAGTTGTGCCACATCATCACAGCATTACAGAAGGAAAGTGTGGCCAGTCAGAGGAGATCGGTTTATTCCTTGGACACAAAATATTAAATACGAGCCCTTGGAGAGCTCAGAAAAATATCCTCATGCCTCCACTGCACATAAAACTGAGGCTTGTGAAGCAGTTCATTAAAGGACTTAACACAGAAGGTGAAGCATTCCAACATGTTCGTGAATTGTTTCCAAATTTTTCAGAAACAAACGTAAAAGATGGGATTTTTGTTGGGCCGCAAGTTCGTCAAATGCTCAAATCAGAAGAATTAGAAGAAAAGATATCAGAACAAGAAAAAAGAGTGTAGAAGGCATTTTGTTTAGTTTAAAATTTCCTGGAAAACAGAAGAAGTGAAAACTACATACAATTGATTGAGGATTTAATGAGTATGAAGAGCTTGGATGCGTCTCAAATTTCATGTCCTTCATTCTCATCTAAATTTCTTTAAAGACAACGTGAGAGATTTCACCAAGATATCCTAACAATGGAAAAGAGAATAGATATCAGGGAAGATGGGATGTCAGAATGATTGGTGACTATATTTGGGGTCTAGTTCATGATACTTCACTGCGTAAAGAAAGCCCGAAAAGTTGTGTATCTTCGATTTCTGCAACTGCAATTTAGATTTTTACTTTACATAAGAATTAAATAAATGCAATGAATAAACTTTTTTCATAAGTTAAAATGATTGTTTCTTTTTGGTTTGGGAAAAGTTATTTGTACCTGTATTATCAGTAATGATGTGTTAAAATGTTTAAAGTAACATTTTGAGTGAAACTGACACTTCAGAAAAACCAGTGCTATGTTAATAATCAGCTCACCAAAACTGGCCATAACCAATTAAAAAATCAGGATAATTGAAAATGTTTTGAAAATTTGTTGCACTGTATAATTAAAGAAAGTAATTGTCAAGAACGGCTGTTGCAGAAAATTGCTTTTTAAAGGTTTCTTCCAAAGAAATACTCAATTTTAATATTACTGCTGCTCAAAGAATTTGTTCATAACTGCTAAAAAAAAAAAAAAAAGGAATCTAACTTTTTACTTAAAAAATTATAATTGAAGTTTTGGCTTTTCAGAAGATGCTTATAAAAAGGTTTCGGGGGGGGAAAGAAGTCTCCCCTTTTTTTTTCTGCTTTTGCCGGAATGTTTGTTTCCATAGCCACTTTTCTTTCCCGTTAACCTTATTACCAGATGCACTATGCTTTATGTTTGGAACAAAGGTGCAGCACTGTCTATAATTATGTTTAGAAAAGTGTTTAATGGTATTGCTAAAAAATGAACGCTAACTCAGCCTTTTCTCTAATGGATGGTGACTGAAATGTGGAATAAATGGTCTGATGTAGGGTTTAGCTTATAGGCAGTTACAACATTTACAACTAATGTTGTGTTGTAGGTAGATAGATCTCTCGAGTGTGGTTGCTAGAAATTCTGTTTGTGGAATCTATGGTAAACTGCTTTCTTTTTTTCAATTATCTTTATAGCCAAGTTGTTAGCATTAAATTCCACTGACAGGTGTCTTTCGATGATAGGTTGTTAAGGTTATTGCCATTTCTGTAGGGTTCATTAATTGTACCCATTGTTCTTTAGGTTTAGTCAACTCTCCACTAAATCTTGTACTTCTATCAGAGGTATTTCTTGAACTATTTATAACTTCATTTTAGGAGAGTAGGAATTAACAACTATAAACAGTTTTATCAAAATTTTTACCAATAAGTTTCTATAATCTGTCAAATTCAAATAGGAAGTTTAAGCAAAAGCATGATACTTGATGGAATTCTTGGATCTAGATGATGTGTTTTGTTTAGTGGCAATAGATAATATACTATTTCAACTTTTGTTATTTAAGAAATATGACTGAAGATTTAGTTTGATGTGGAAAATGTACTGCTTTAAATTACATTTTTCTTTCTCTTCAATTTTTATTTAGGAATACTTCTACAAAAAATGGACCAGTAAATGGAGATAAACATAGAAGTACAAAAACAATACAAATGAGTTCAGGTAAGGTTTTATTATTGTTGTTGGAAGTATCTGTACCAAACAAGTCTGTATTCCTGTCGATACCTTAATATGTATGTTATATTCAATGAAGTATTTTTTTTATTTACATCATTAATCATCCAACTACAAATATGCTGGTTTTTCTATTGTTGTAATCTGTCTTTCAGTGTGTTTGGTATGTTACTTTTTTGTGCAAGCAACCAAAGTCATTTAGATTTCTCATTAAATTTAAGAAATTTTAACATTCTGAAGGTCTCATTCTATGGTAGCCATTTTACCGTATCCAAGGATATAAGGTCTCATTCTATGGTAGCCATTTTACCGTATCCAAGGATATAAGGTCTCATTCTATGGTAGCCATTTTACCATATCCAAGGATATAAGGTCTCATTCTATGGCAGCCATTTTACCGTATCCAAGGATATAAGGTCTCATTTTATGGCAGCCATTTTACCATATCTAAGGTAAAGTTATAGAAACTCATTACTGCTGAGATTCTTGCAGTATTTTTAAATCATTAAAACTTGATTTTCTAGTTCATTGGTAAAACTAATTTTTAAAAAATATTTGCAAACTTTTAAGTACATTTGAAAATGATAAAATGGTATGGTCATTTGAGCTATTTACATCTTCTATATTTCGTGTGTAAGGAAAAGAAATTTGAATTATTTTTGCAAGGTTTGCTTCATTGAAATCATTCTCTTTTTTATTTACTTGATCAATTATTTAGTGTCATTTATGGCTGGTAGTATGTTTGTTTTTGTCAGTTATAAACGGTTTAAACATTCCCAATGTATTTGGGAAATCATTTTAATCAAGAATTGCTAGCCATGATGTATTTTCCACAAATTGACCATTTCTAACTTGATGATGTTTATCGAAGGCCCCGTATGTCAGTGTCTCACTTACTGGATTACAAGTCCTGAAAGAATATCTGTACCCAGTTCATCATTTTTGCAGTGGGGTTGCATTTCTAGTTTCTCCATAAAATAATTTTCAGATAAAAAGTTTTGCCTGCATTATTTATAGAACTTTTTCTAGATTTTATTATAAACTTTGAAATTTTTTCTTTTTTTTTTTTTTTTAAATCTTAAATGCTTTACCTTGTTTTTAGATGTTTTCTTTTGACTTCTTCAAACCCCTGGAAACTTGTATCCAAGCACACACACCTAATCATTGTTTTCACAGTCCGTGTACTATCAGGCATTATTCCAAGTCTGCACACTCACGGCATCACTATTACTGACATTTGCCAATTCTGTGGAAATCACATCATCACTTTCTTGCTGTCTGGCTGCAAGCAGAAAATAGCATGTGGTAGTGCTCCATGAGGATGACGTAGCTTCAGAGATGATTAATGAACAACCTGCTGTATCTTCCACAAACATCTATTAACTCCCCTGATTGCTATGAGTGTGCTAGAGCTGTGTAAGTACAGACATACTGATTATGATGAGTTTACTGCAGCTTATCTTTCACAGGAGATGATAAACCTGTAGACTGCAAACCATTTTGGCAAATTTTATTTTCATTAATGCAACATTGAAGTTACCAAATAGGGAGGGGAAAAAAAAGTTATTTGAACTGACAACTTTATTACCAGCCAGGTAATTAAGCTGTGTTGGCTAAAATTATTGCATTGCCTTATACTATTAAACAAAATATTGAGTCCATGGCACCTGAGAAGTAATATCCCAGAAAGGTCAGATACTTAACACTTTCTAAATTTTTAACGGAACAAAGCTAACCAACAATTGTGATAATCACAGGCTATTTGTGTTAAAAATCCTTAATTTAGTGAGTTAAAGTTTAGATTTCACTTATTTTTTTTTAAAATCTAATAATGCTTCTTCAGGATATAAAGATGTAAAGACTAATCCAGCTTTCTTTCTTTCTTTCTTTCTTTCTTTTTCATGGTTCTATTGATTTAGTTGACTGATGTTTGTTTAAGAGAGAGTGAAAGAAAGGGAAGTCAGGGTGGGGGGGAGGGGCAGAGAAGAAAAACAGAAGAACCTAGAATAATTTTCTAGGTCCAGCTGGGTCATTGCAAACATTTTGTCATTCCAACCTCCATGGAGACTACTCCTGGCTCAGGATTCTCTAAAGTGTTCATTGTCCGACCAGCAATAGTTCGTTCCTTCATTATACAACCAGAAAATAATCTGTTTTCTGGCTGGCACTTCTCAATAGTCAGACTTACCGTGAACAAAGCCTCTCTTTGTGGTTATCAGACCCTGACCAGACAGACATGCACTTCAGCTGCTGCGCTAGTCAATGATACGATTGAGTTAAGTTTTTTAGTGAGAGCCATACATACATCTGTCTTGGTTTTGTGGGCCATTCAGGGAACTTTACAGTGTCTTTGCTATATATAGCATAATGTGTGCCATAATTAAAACTAGATAAAAATCAATAATACAGACATCAGTAATAATTTTCCAACATTAATTTACAATTGTACTAGTAATTATCTAAAAACAATTATCATTCATATTTTGGTGGAAATTTCATTGACATTTTAAATATTTATAGACAATGCAAGTTAGGTGCTGTATTGGTCAGAATGTTAATAAACTTCAAGTGTTAACACTGTGAACACAGGAGTTTGACAAAAAATGGCTTTTGTTGGTCAGACAGTTGTGGTGACCAATCAACATTTGTTGTGTTTGAACTACTATAGCACTTTAGCACTAAGGCAGCCTGGCATGTTTCTGTTTGTACCTGTATAAGCGTAAACAAACACCAGCGCACGTTTTGGCAGCAGCGTTTAAGTTTGTGTTCACTGTCATTATTTTTTCTTCAGTGATATAACTTCATTTATTTCTTCCTTGCTAAATCTGTTGTAACCCTGGATCCAGAATTGCGATTAGCATTTATTTTCTGGCCGTGTAATAGCTTAAGATTCATTTGGCCAGAATTTCCTCATCAATCCGGTGACATTGCAGGTGTCATCAAAGGCCCATGTTTTCCAGCAGAGTTAGTTGCTCTTGTGTGGGAGGAGCTGGTATCTGTCACTGACCTGGAAGTATCTGAGTTTCTGCTTCAGGTCTATTAATGATATCATTTTTCTGTGAAACTCTCACCTATAAGCCAATTTCAGCTACTGAGCAGAGCAGAGTGGTAGTTTGAATTTCAATTTGTCTATATAAGGCCAGATATCTTCAAGAGAACAACTACCTATAACAGCTCCATTCCTTATGACTTACTAGCCCTGTAATTTTAATTACTAGTTGGGTAAAGACAAACTGTCCATCCTGTGATTAGATTAGTTTTTTTCTGTATAAACCATAAACAAACTGCTTTTGTGATCATGCCATGTGACATAAACATGTATGCAGAATGAAAACACTAAAAATGGTATGGGTCCCTATATTAAGTTTACTTTAGCAGGTGCAAGAAGTCACAAGGCTATCATAGTTTACACAAGACCCAGCACATCCAGAAAAGAAGAATGTTTACAAGCTTTAAACTGATTAATGCTATCATTATTGCCTACACTTGACAGTAATTTATTCTTTTCATTACCTATTATTATTGATTCCACTCCTTTATTCCTATAATTCTCAAAACGTTTAACAAGTTCTACTAAAACAACAACTGTTCACGTCATGCATTTGGCTTTTACTATTTTTTTTTAATTAATTTTCTTTTACATGCTGTTAATAAGATTTGATTAAATATGTATCTAAAAAATCCCATATCTTGTTTCAGAATTACCCACCATTTTTTTTTAATGCATACCGAAAATTTCTATTAGGTCCCTTTCATAATTAAGGAGTTTTGAGTGAGCAGGATGGACTCTTAGCTGCTTAAAAAAGCAAGCTGACTAACATTTAATCAGGGTATCATTCCAAAAAACACTTTACTAATTATAATTTGGTTAGAACAGAATCTGACCAAAATCAAAGCATGCTCTAGTCTCTGACCAGGCTATTTTCCCTAGGGTTTTGGTTCTTCCTTGGATAGGTCACTGGGATTAGCAATGCCAAACTGCTAGGGGTGGGGTGGGGTTGTATTGGGGGCTCCTAACTGGGTTAGTGATCACCAGCATTGTCCTTGGCTCTTAGTTGGGGATCATAGGATTACCTTTGGGCACCACTTGAGGTGTGTAAATTTGGCATTGTGTACACCACCACAAAAGAAGATCCTTACATCAACCAAACTGGGTCTGCCAAGTTGTAGTTAAAGAGAAATAGCAACCTGAGGTTTAACAAAAAAAAAATTGGCGGTGGTTTGGGCAGCATGTAGATTAACATCTTTTCGGTAAGATGACCAGAAATGAGAGAATTCAATAAACTACTAAATTTCTGGTGACAAGGGAGAGCATCTGGCAAGCTCATCTCTATTGGGCAGATAGAAGATTTGTAGTCAGATCTCTCTCATATTTTACTGGTTAGTCTAGAGGGTGATTTACTTCAGTAGGTATCTGATGAAATGCATCATTACTAATTTTAAAAAAAAAACAAAAAAAACCCTGACATGCTAGAGTCTGCTGAATGATATGCATTGCACTTACCTTAATAGTTCGGCCTTTAACCCTTTCAGCGTGGCAGTCGATGAAATCGTTATTTATATTGACCTAGAATCGAAATCTGTAGTGAGAGGGTGAAAGGCACCGGACTGTCCACGTGTTTAAGGTTGTAATGAGGTTCGATAAATTCAAAATAACGGCTAACACTTTTTTTTTTTAAGTTTGTGTTGCTTGCTACAATTTTTATTATTCTTTTTCAAACATGGTTCTCAGAGCGTTAACCTTAGAGTCAGTGCAGTTGGCTTTGCAGGAAGGATGTAGGTGGGGGAGAGGAGACTCCATCTGCCAATGGTTGTATTTCCATCTTTTCGAATGAAACTCTTCTATTTATTTTTTTAAAAAAAACTTTTGGTAGCCAAAGTATTACAGTGTATTTTTATATTCATGTTATATTTTGCGGAAGAGAATTAGTGGCGACTATTATTAGTGTTAGAAATCAGTGGAAACCTAAGTTAACCATAGTAAAAAAAAAAAAATAGTGTGCATTCCAGGATCTTAGAAACTTAAGACTCCGTGGTTAGATCTTGGGTTGAGATGATCTGGGGGTGGGGACTTATTTGCATGTTCAATTAGTTTTCTAGATAAAGTATGTACATCTTTCTATCCAAACTGTTAATTTCCTACTGAAACTACCGCGTATTAGAAGACAAATCCTCCTATGTATGTACCATTATCACGGTTTAGTAAGCTGCCGCTGCACCACTTTTTCTACCGTTGTGTTCAGGAGAGGTTTGAAAATTTTAAAGCAGTTTTACATGAATTTTTAAATCTTGTATTCAGAGTAAAATTAAAAGAACAGTATTTATATCCTACTTAATCAGAAAATCTTTTGGCTTTTTAGTTGTGATATATTGTCTGTCTGTCTCACTCGCTTGCCTGTGGTGTCACATTTTAAGTTTTCTAAGATTTTAAAAGATCATTTAACGAAAACAAATAGATAAACAGAAAACCGCTTTATTTTTTTTGTGTGCAAACTTGGTGAAACGAGATGTAGTTGAATAACTTTAAAGTCTTTTAATCTTGCACCCTTGTCTTATTTTAAAAACAAATTTATAATCTGAGCAATTGATTTATAGGTCTGGACTTAGTGTTTTTTTTTTTTTTATTATTGCTGCCTGGCTACCATTTAACCCTAGAACACCAGAATGCGTCTAATACTTTCACAACGTAATTTACGAAGTAAACTTATCTACACTAATATCAATGAAGCAATCACTTTTGAAAAGTGTGTTTATCTTTATTTGCATTGTTTTTTTTTGGAATTATTTGTATAGATACACCACCAGTATATTTTTCTTTTGGTTTTTTTTGTTTTTTTTTTCTTAAATTAAAAGCAAATTCATAAGAAGGAAAAGGGAAAAAGTGCAGATTACAAAAATACTTTTTTTTTAAATTTTTTAAAATCTTTTTTAAAGTCTGTAGGGCTTTTGTTTTCATTAAACGAGATGGACACCAACCCCTTCAAGGTTAATGCTTGATAATTTGGTCTTCCTTTTACCAATATCTAGGTTTCCATGGAATTCATAGCCAGTCTAGTTTGTGTAGTCTTGGCTAACATTCGAATACTCCTTGGAAAAGCTTTATTTAAAAGTCTTAAATTTCACTTTCGTACTATTCAGCAGAATGTTTTCCACTCCAGAGTTGCACTGCTGTGTAGTTTTTCCTTAATTTAATTCCAAACTCTAGTGGTGCCAGGGTGCTACTCCTTTTTTTTTCTGGATAGCAGATCATGTTTATGTATCGATAGACGACCAGTGGTGAGCTGTGGAGCACCAGAAAACACTTGTTTTCACTGCAGATAAGAAACAGAACCTTTGAACCGTTTAGTTTCCTAGCACAAGAGGATTTAAATTTACCAGTAAACGCTAAAACCTTCTGGGAAGTAAAGCTTTTCCTTGGCCTTTGGTCATAACATGCCTGCGTAGCTGTGATAATGATTTTCTTAATCCAGCATCTTTAGAATGTTTGGCAACGTGTACATGGGGTGGAGAATCTGTACCTAATTATAATGTTATAATTACGTGAGTTTTCATCTTTTTAAGTAAGAGTTAAATCCTGACAGTTTTTACTTAATGGAAGTATTAGTGGATTGCATTTTATATAATAGAAATTCTACTCATCATTTCTTATATCAGTACATAGGCAAGCTACACTATCAGATTCTAAGTTGTAATGGCTCGTTCTTTTTTTCCTCTTTAAAGGAAAGCAAATGAAAGACAGGATATTCTTTTGATGTAAGGGAAATGTTTTTTTATCAAACAAACTAGAAATTTTGGTAAGAAATGAGATTTTTAAACATATCTGAACCAGATAGCCTCTAATTTAAAAACAACACTTGCAAACTTTTAAAAGTATTATCAGATTTATTTATTTCCAGCAGTATAGGGTGAAAAGATGATTAATAGCATAAATTTAGCATCACTTCATGTAAAAGATGTGGAATTAGGGAGCATTCCTTGTTAATTGTTATGTAAAATCTGCTATAAAGGAAAACAAGTTGTTGTCTTGACTTATGATTGTCTTGTAAATTAAATATAAATTTTGTACTTCTGACAAAATTAATCCCCAATAGTGTTATTCATTAAAAATTGCATACTTGAAGACGACAGAAAAATGAGTTACAAAGGATGGTCTCTGCTTATAACATTATAAGGTTCTGAATCTGATAATTCAGGTAATTAGATGGGAAGTAATGGCTTTGATCTTATGTCATATTAAAAAATCCATAGCAATTTCCTTTTAAGCAAATTTCAGTCATTTCCAATGTTAAGATAAAACTAAATATTTCATATTCCTGACACTTTTTTCCTTATGCTTATATATTAATATTTATTAACTCATTTTCTACCACACATCTTCTAAGTGCAGAGTTCTTACACTGCAACACTGTTGTAGAGAGTCTCCTCTTTGCTAACAAGTATTCAGAATTTCTGAGAAATAGGTAATGTTTAAATGGTTGTTTGATGTGACATTTTTTTTTTTTTTTAGATCATTTCTAATCTTGTACTTTAAAAACATTTTGGTGCTGCCATCAGTTGACTGCAGTAGATAGTTGGTAGTTATCGTAAGGAACCAGCAGTGGAGCAAGGGGTGAGCGGGTGAGGTTATTGCCCTGGGGTATCACTTGGAGGTGAGGGACTGTGAGCAGATGAGTGTAATATAATTAAGTGAATAGGTAAAGTTTCACAGGCTATGCCAGTGTGTAACATTATTTAAATTTAGGGTATTTGGAAATAACTTATTTTATTACTAATTACTCATTAAGGAGTGTTTGAATAGGGTTTTGTCCTGGGTGCCAAAAGCACTGGATACGGCTCTGTAGGAGGCTGCTACATAGCATTTTCCTTTGACTTTGTTGATAGTCAGAAGGCAAAGCTTTATCAGTAGCAGTTTGGTATGAGCTTAGTTTGGAAGTTAAACTTCCGCATCCATGAACAAGTGGAATTTAGCTTGAAGTAGGTAACTGAAGGCTGTGAGCACCTCTCTCTCTCTCTCCTTGGTGATGGGGTACCAATCTTATCTATAGTGCCTGCAGCAGCTGTCTGGGTGATTAAGAGCTTGCTATGCTGCACCAGTAATTCTGAATAAAGCTGGCATGATCTAATCACATGCAGCCATCAGGTGCACAGCTGCACATACACTTTTCCCCTTTGTTAGCAATTTTAAAAAGATTTTAAAAAAAAATGTTTAAGGAAAATGAACAGCATATAATAGCGGAAGTTGTTTGTTTGTTTATGGACCATTATGGGAGTAACTGATGATGTTCAGCCGTTATGTGCCGGTTAAACTTTAGGCATTGTTGAACTTGTACTATTAACATGGCCGTGTACTAGGTTCACCTCGGTACCAGAGATGATGATGATGGTGGTAATTAAGCAGTGGTCTCCAGAAATCCACTTGCTGCTGGGGGGTGGGGGTAGGAACCCGGTGGCAGTTAATCATGTACTTTGAAATTCAGCACTAATTCTGGGAAACCTAAAGTCTTAGGTTCAACATTTTTGTAACCTTGAAAAGAAACAGAAACTTGCATAAGAAGAATGGTGGTGAGTGCTGGAAGCTTTGTCTATTTGTGTTTCTGTTTTGGTTTGTTTTGCACAGGTTGGCAACCTGCGCTTTGAGTGTTGTTTGTGGTCTGTTATTTCTCAGATTTAGATTGGCGGGATACCTTATTCAACAAACACGGTTAATGCACGAGTTGTTTTAATGCAAATTGGGGAAAAAAAACTTGCATCTGGAGAGATTTCGTTTTCAAACTGTGGCATCCTCTTAAATTTGCCATGGAGAGAAAAAAAACTGATGCTCCGTGGCTATTCGTTTCTAATAAGGCAAAATCACCAATGTAGCCGACACCTGTTGATTTAACCGATTTTTGCTTGATCATTGCAAAAATAAATAAAATAAATACTTTTAATCTGCCAAATTTTTAAAAAAAAAAAGAAAAAAAAAACACTATACCTTTTGAAAATGGAGTGCACACATTGAGTGTTTCTACTGGAGGTCACTAAGTGCGCGTCTGTTTTATTTCATTGTTGTATGTTTGGTGTTTAGGGATTGTTCTGGGTTAAATAAATTGTATAGAACTGAAATTTGGAGGCACCTGGTTGAATATTAATGTTAAACATGAGTTTAACATGCATAGTGACAGCAACACAATGAAAAAAGATGGTTTAATAGATAACAGTAGACAAAGCTGTTTGTTAATTATTATTAATTGGCTTAATTCCTGAACTTGGTTGCGATGTTTAAACTCGATAGTCCTCTGATGGTCTCGAGTATAATAAAGTGGAATGTTGCTCAGTGTTTTGTGTAATTAGTTTAAGATTTATTGGTGGCTCTTTAAAATTCTAATTTAATTTATTTGTGTTTGTTCAGTGGTGTTCATGTGAGGACTAGTAAATTCATCCATTATTCTGCCTTGTAAATAGGGACCTTCAAATGAAACTCAGCTAGATACCATTACATTGATGCTATTTCAACAAAGCTTAATTTGAACATCCCAAGTAGATTAACATAGTTACCCATGCTTTTTTTATGGACCACAAAGTAAAATTCTTCCATGGTTTACTTAAAAAAAAACAAACTTACTAATGATTTTGATATCAATTTCTCTTAGGCTAAGGGAAAAAAGCTCTGCATGGCACAAGAATGTGTGTGCATCTGATGTTCCTTACAGTGGAGTATATATAACCATGCATGTTGAACCCATAACATAGAAAGGAAAATAAAAACAAAAATTTCTGTTAGCATATTGATCTTTTTTGAAACCATAAAGCTACTTTGTACAGTCAACTACTGATATAATTGCCAAACTGTAAGATGTTAACGGATGTAAATGCAAAGGGGGCTTCAGGAAGCATTCTCGACATTTCAAGATTTTGCCATTGAAGGACAACTACAGTCTACGTGATGCAACTTTTATTCCCCCCCCCTTCCGTAACATCAGCTTACAGAACTATCAGACTTGTCAGTTTACTTGCAGAGATACCTGTGAGCAGTTTCTCTAAGACTGCATTAGTGCTTGCGAAGTTTTTCTATAACAGTGGCTATTTATGTATGGGTCACGCCTTCCTTGGCGACAGCTGTTTGTTGAGCTCCTGTGTAGCTCAAGGGCCCTGCATAATCTTATCCATAAATTTGAGATGGGGTCTGTGGCTGAAGCAACAAGATCATTATGAACATTCGCTGTGACGAGTTCAGTGAGTTCAGCAAAATGTTAACAAATTTACTGACAAACTTTATTAATCCGACAGAAAACTTTTTAAAAACGATAGTTACAAATTGGTTTCTGAATAAACTTGTTTTTAAAATGGACATGGTCATTTGGACATGATATCATTTGGTATAAGTGATGGCCCTCTCAGTGGCAAAGTCTGGAAACTCATTTCTTTTTACACCCTATGTAGACTTACTTCCACTGGCTTGTTACAGTTTGGAAGTTTAACAAACAACTGCAGGAAGTTTGTGCGCCTTAATTCTGCCTAAAATAAAAAACAACAACAAATGTATAAGATAATTTGCAATTTTGATTAAGCATTTACTTGAAAAAAAGCAATGCCTCGTCATCAAATAGCTTTTATTTTCTTGCTAGTGATGCAATAATATTTGAAGTTGTGAAGACTATTACAGAGAAAGACCAAGGTTTATATTTTGGTATGGACTTACACAACTTATAATATGGTAATTAATTCTAAGTGTAAAATTAAAAAATGCATTGTATGTGAATGAATAAATAGTGTAGTTCATTGCGTCAACTAAAGAATGTGCAATTTAGCATCATGATGAATTTAAGTAGTCATTTGGCTAATATACTTTTTCTAATTTTTAAAATCTCCCCTCTTGTCATCAAACAGGCTTGACTTCATTTTTTTTTTGTTTTGTTTTGTTTCTTAGGAGAAGCAAAAAGATTGCAGGTGTTCTTACTGATTAAGTTACTCATCGCTGCAATATGCTTTCAGATTTTGAGAAAACAATTCCAATGGCCAGTCAGTACCATCAGCAGACTGATTTCAATCGTCCATCTACCTCTTTATGGTCATCCTATGGTTGGTTGCCTTTTTTTTTGCTGTTTTGAAGTCTGTGCACTGCTTGCATTGTATTTTGTCCATAGCTACGTTGTCATGCATGATTTATTAGTTCTCCCCTTTCTTTTGTTTGGTTGTTTGACTGATCCCCCCCCTTATTTTTCAATACTAGCTCTATATGCAGTTTTAATTTTTGAAACAAATTTGTTGTTTTTTTATTTTACTCTGCTTCAAGTTTTCCTTGTATCAATGTGTGGAAGTTATTGCTGGTGTTGCTGCTACTTTTTAATGAATTATTTTTCTTTTGTTGACTAATAACTAAAATTCTAGGCACTTTAAAAGAGAATTTTTATGTATTTTTATCCTTTATTTCAAATTTTACTTCATTGGCATTTTGTGACTTTGAGGTAACAGCATTTTACTTAATGATATTACAGTTAGTATTTATGTATGATTGTTACACGGTACCCTCATTACTATTGTAGGGCAAAGGGCACTGAACTTTTAATCATTAACCCTATTTCTCTCGGTACTCACTATATTGATCTCCAGCAGCAATTGCTTAGCCTGCCTGTCATTGATAAAGTGATCCCAAAAGTGCATTACACACAATGCCAGTCATCAACATATCAACTTCGAATAGTACTATTGAAAATAGTGATTTTAACCAATGAAAAAACATGAAATTCATTTAGTCCTAGACTTCTGTGTCAGAGGTATTTTCCCAGATGTTTCTCATTTTCATTGCACTGCAGGCAGGACTAGGGTTAAGTTCATTCCATGTTGAATTATCTTCCTTTTGACTACATGCAAAGTCTTAGAACTATGAACATAATTGAGTTAAATAAAAACAAAATTCTGTCTCTTGTATTTTACTAACTGGTGAGGTAGGGTCACATAAAAGTGTAGAAACTAGAATATTTATTTTTGTAATCTTGCATTTTAATAATAACATCATCATGAATATATTATATACATCGTGTTTCCTATATAATGTATGATGTATATAATCACCTAGTTACAACAACATACATGGAAACTGAAATGCTAAGATAAGAATATAGGAATATTAGTGTTCTTGTGCCAATTGGTAAGTTGGCCTTATCTATAGCTATTTTATCAGCTGCTAGAGGGATTACGAACTACATCTAGGCTTGGGGATACCTTTGGAGTTTTTCTCCCAGTTTCATATTTCTTTTACTCCATGAATGTATGCATTGGAACAACATTGGCTTAGTAGGGCATTTATATCATAATGATGTTCATCAAGAGGGCACCTGCGATGCACTCTTCAGTTGACTCTTTGGGACTTGCAGCAGTAAGAAAGTGGAATTGTTCTTCCTTAAATGTTGATTCAGTAATAGGAGAGAGACCATGGCAATCTTTTAGGCATTAACACCATGGAAACCAAATATGTGGCTGCCACCATGATGAAGGTAGTGCACTGTATCTGTACTCATTCTCTATTGATTATGACATTAATAAGCTCTGGCCATAATGAGAACATTCTTTATTGCTAATTTAGTCAGTGTTAGATTTGCATTTTCTTTTGAGATTCTTGTAGAACTGAAGAAAATTATTTAAATGTGGAAAGAGAAAACATTAAAAAATGAATCTGAAAACAAACAAGGAACATTTAAAAAAATCTTTTTTTTTATAGCTCAGTTTGCAATGCATTTGGGGCTATTCCACCATTTCATGAAATGCCCAAATTGTACTTCTTTGTGTTTAATGGCTTTTATTCAGTTAGTAACTTTAATGCTTGAAAATGTAAGCTCATCAATTTTGGTGCACATGGTCATAAGGAAAGTACACTTCTAAAATATTAGAACTACAGACAATAAGTAAATGCATGGCCAAGTTTGATTGGATGCCTGTTTACTCTGGAACACCACACAGCAATGACAAGACATGAGTGGAGTTTATGCATCATCCAACTTATTCAAGGCAGCAATGTGACATTACTTGGATGAGGAGAACACTCTTAGTTGTGGGATTAGAGCCCTATTCCAGCATATAATCTGTATTAGGGAATTTTAGGAGTGGGTTTACAGGGATACTCTTACAGGTTTTGTTTGAGAATAGTCTGCTTGTACTCAATGGAATTTATGTATGGTAATTAGAGCATCAAAACTCTGCCATGGAATAGATGTCTGAAAAAATGAACATCAAAGGTGGAGAGCATGGTAGGATCTGCTTTTCCCATTGTAGTTGACTGACATTGTGGGATAAAAGTGATTTGTCTTGCAATTCTTTCATTATTCTACCTCGTACTATGGAGATAGTATAGCATTTGATGGTTCTTGCAGATGCCTACCTGCACATGTTCTGCCATATTTGCAGCTTATTGTTGGAGTTTGGCTACTTCATTCTATGAGGGAGCATGGAAATTTTTCTGTTGGCTTTGGTTGTTTAGTGTTTGCAAGTATGATTGCTTCTTTTAGGTTTTTTTTGAACTGGTAAATCTTCCTGTTAATAGTCAACATTGAAATGTCCTGTGCCTTGGAGATATTTTTTCATTAGCTTATACCAATGTCCTATTGCCTATCTATATGCTACATTTAAATTTCACACAGTTTCCACGATTGTCTACGGACTGAGGCTAACTTTGGCCTGTACTTATCTTGTAGCTTGCAATCATGTGATGAAAATAATTTTTGCATTGTGTTACAAAATTTCTACAAAACTAATTTCTGGTTGCTGTCTCTTTTACCATGTCCTAAGCCAAAATGGCTGTTAATATGCATGTGAGTTGTATTGAATTTCATTGTTTCAAAGATTTTTCCTCTTAGTGTCTGCTTCTTTCTGCATCATCTTGCAGAAATTTTATGAATTAACATGATAAAACTATAGCTTAGATCATTTTAAGAATTATATCGTTAGCCATTTATATTTATGGGGTCCCTTGATTAAGCCAACATGACTTCCTGCTTCCTTGTGATTAGTGAACTAAAATGCTAATTAAAACAGGTAAAGAAATTTGTCTTAGTTTCAGGCCAAAACAACACACACACACACAACTACATATGACTAGTTTTTAATGGCAGCCATTGTCACATGACAACTTAACTTTTCCCACCTTAGTTTAAATTCTAAACTAATTTATGGTAACAGTAAAGGCCTATGGTGGTCACTACTGTTTCCCAACAGGTGCAGGAGGGTTCCTTAGTACCTCGATAATCATCATGAATGATGTACGTCTCCTCACCCCTCAGGGTGATAGCTCTCACGGTGTGAAGCATGTGGTTACCCTGTGGAAGATTTTGATAATGTTGGATGATCTGTAGTGAGAATCAGATGCATCGTCTGATGAGGAAGAATATAAAGTACACTGTGATTTGACTGACTATGAGGAGGTTTGGTGGCCAGCATGAGACACTGCCACCAGCCATATCTTCTTCGACCACGCATTTGGCCTTTTTATGATCATGCGGTGATGGTTTCATACCTTCTTGTCTGTTTTTGAAAGAAGCAAGCAAACGAACCAGATCTCTATGCCCACCCCTCTTATTGTGAGGTGAAGAAAGATCACTCCAGACTGACGTCATCCTCTGCTGTCTTAATCTGCACTCCACCAGGCCATAACAAAGGTAGTCATGTTTTATGTATTTCTGTGCTATTTTTGCTTATTTATCTTATGTTTGCATTCAAGTTCCATTTCATAAAGGGAAAAAAAAATTTTGGATTTTTTTTTTTTTTTGTGTGTGTGTGCAATGTGATGGGAGTTTTGAATCTATACCTGCCCCTTTCCCTGATTAAGGGTTAAACCAGAGATTGGAACACTGTGGCCTGCAGGTGGCTCAGTATCTTTTTATTTATTTATTTTTTGCAGCAGCTTATCACTACACCCCTTTCTTTAGTGGTAAAAGGGATCCAGCAGCACACTGGCATCTTAATGCCAACAGCTTTACAGTTATGTAATAGCCCAACTGGACTTGACTCATTAACCCCACCAAACACTGGTTTCTCTTTAAGTGACAGTCAGACAATCTGGGTTATTTAGGGCCCTCAAGAGATACTGTTTTTACTTTCACTCCAGACTTTGAAATCTTGGCTACACTTGTCTTTCTTCAGAGGATAACACAGGCCTGATGTCATTGGTTGTTTTGAGATGTACCTTTTGGTTATAGCGCATAGCATGTATGTGTTGTGTTAACTGTAGTAATTTACATGCTGTTTACCAAAAAAAGAAGAAAAATTGATGCACAAACTAATTTATGGATTAACACAGTAGAAGTATTTTCAATGTAACTAAACCTACATACCAATATGTTCCAGATACATTGGATAAACACAGCAAAGATAGTATGTTGTTACTTGTTATTGGTATTGTTTCGCTTCCTTCTCCCTCCCCCACCTGAACATTTTAATAAAAATTTTTTTTTTGAATCTAGCAATTTAACCCTTTAAATATGGATGGAAATGCTGATGGCACAATGATTAGCCAACTGTACTACCAACGCTGAGGGACCATAGTGATTTATTTTTTTTTTTTTTGGTTTCGTTTATCTCCCTGAGATGGTTTCTTCTTGTTCTTCTTCACTAACCAAAAGTCTGAATCATTTGGTTCCACCCAACTGAGTCACTATACAGGGTTATTCAAAAAGAATGAACCGATTTCATTACGCAATATTTTAATAAGGAAAAGCAATAGAAAACTCCAGCTAAGTCACAAGTATTCTACTCACAATCAAGTTTTATTTCCTGTCTTACAAGTGTTCAATGTGGCCACCACCTGCAGCACGGACAATATCAATGTGATAAGAGAATTTCTCCCAGACGCGTGTCAGCATATCACGATCCACTGAGTTGATCGCTGTTGTTATTCGATGTTTAAGGTCATTGAGGTTAGTGGGTAGCGGTGGATCATAAACGTAATCTTTTACATATCCCCATAAGAAAAAGCATGCTGCACTGTGACAACCGATTTTGTTTTTGCAAACTCGAGAACGCAGAACGCCTTTTGCTGAGGACTCGCCATTCTGAGGGTAAACAACTGAACATTGCCGGAGGAACGACACGACTACAGTGCCCCCCTGTGGCAGCCAATCAAAACTTAGAAAACTCCTCTTTCAAATGGTCACTGACTCATTCCATGACGATCGGTTCATTCTTTCTGAATAACCCTGTACACTCTCAACAGTATAGACAGCCCTGGTGAAAGATTCCCATTGTAGAGATTGGCATGTGATGCAACAATGGCACACAGGCATCTAAAAGTGAAAATTGTATGTGCAAATAGGTGAACCAACATTGTTATTATAAATGTCCATATGTTTTTTTAGATCACAATTTTCTACTTAAATCTGGCTTTGATTTCTACTCAGATAAAAAAAAAAGAAAAACAGAGATTGTGTAAGTTTTGTTGTCTAAATGACATTCATTGTATGTTAATTTAAAATTTTCTCTTTTGTTTTGTTTTATAAGACCATTTTTAATTCTTTGGTTATTTCTCTCTAAAGTTGCTTTCCATTTTATTTGTTTAAAGGTGAATCATCAAAAAAATACAAA
Organism: Nautilus pompilius; assembly: GCA_018389105.1. Lineage (NCBI taxonomy): Eukaryota > Metazoa > Mollusca > Cephalopoda > Nautilida > Nautilidae > Nautilus > Nautilus pompilius. The sequence goes on from JACATO010000669.1 coordinate 360,365, forward strand.
CCAGTGTCGTTCCCTGCTGGTAAGATTTATTCCTCGACATCCTCATTGCCTCCCTCCACTCCGCCTCAGAGTACTGCAGCATCAACTATGAAAATATCAGTAGATTCCAAGAAAGGTAACTCTTTATAAAAGATTTTTTTTTTGTTGTCTTTTTGTTTGCTAAGAAGTGGTTATTGTTGGTGTACATGTTTTATTGTTTTTTTCCCCCTTTGTTCAGTATATCAGGGAACATGGCTTACTGGCCTTTTCGTCTTTTAACATCCAAATAAACATATTTGTTTTTAATAACGGTAATCTTCTCTTATTTTGGTGGGGTTAAGTCTTTTATTCCTTATTTTTGAGAGATCCTGAGAATTTAATGTTTGTCAACCTTATGATAGAATTTACTATTACTGAAACCACCTCAGAATTTATGGATTTGAAAAGACATTTAAAGGGCCACTGTGATGCATCAACAGAATTTGTTGCTCCTGATTATATGACTTTTACCCAAGAGTTTTAAAAAATTGTATAAAATTGCATCTTTAATAACACACCTGCAGAATACCACAACTTGTCTTTATTCTTCTTGTCGTACATCGTCTACAAGGGAGACAACCCTGGTACGGAAGTATAGTGTGGCATTTATCCACTATAGAGCATTGTCTATCCTGTGCCCCTTGTGGGCCTAGCATTTCTAGCTTCTTCAGGGAAATAATCCCTACTAGAAATCTCCAGTTTTCTTCCACATCTGAAAATAGTGCCTGGTAGAAACTGTCATGGTGGAGGGCCCACATTAAAAAAAAAATCTAATATAGGCTCTTTTCTCATGGTGATGTAAATATAAAATGGCAGTCCGTCCTGAAGAGTAAGATACTAAATGTTTATCAATTGTTGTTAACATTTTTGTTCACTAAAAAAAAAAAAAAACCCCCTTTTATTTATGTTAGTTTATCATTTTGAGGTAATGTATGAATCCTTTATCTCAAGTTGACCTTTAAGATTTGGTAGCTTTGGTGGATGGAAAAGATTGCAGTTTAATGGTGCCTTTTATAAAATCAAAAGATGCAATTAGTTGAATGCTTTAATATAATTTCTTAGTGTCAAGACAAAATGTGTGTTTTTCTTCACTGGATGGTTATCGGCCTTTGTTAAATAAAGAAAGGAGAGAAAAAAGGTAACTGCGGGTATGCGGTATGCAGTCTTCATGAGGTCATCACTGAAAATAGTGCAGAAAGGTCTTTGCTGGTTGGACATAGGAATGTTACACATTCATTTCTGAACTCCTCACTCCAGCTGGCTAAATCAGAGTAGATAAACATATCAGATGTCCACAAATAGGTCAGTAGTTTATAGCTACAAGAAGTACCTCTGGTGACCAGAAAACAGCCACTTACTTAGGAAAGTACAGGCACTTCCTGTAATATGATCTTCACTGATGGCTTCATGATGGAATGGATGGTGGCTAAAAATAAAACCTTTCTTTTAAATGCTAAAAGAAAAAAAAAATCAATGTTTTCACAAAAATTCTGTCAATTGCACACATCTCTGAATGGATTAGATTATGTAAATCCTTGCAATACAAACTAGTTTTTTTTTTCTTGAGATTATATTTTGTTTTTAGTGCTTAGTTTTTGTGTGAAATGAAGAGAGATTGTTCATTGGTCATTGAGTTAGCATTGCGATAGAGCACAAAGACGGGTATTGGCTCCACATCTCTCCTTAATTAAAACCTTTATTTAAATCATTAAAAGGGTTTTTAAAATTAAAAAAGCAAAAATTTCTGTTATCTAATGAGCTCAGGGTATGTAAACCAGAGGACATAGGATGAAGTCTATATTATGTTAATATTCTGGGGATTCTAGATGTCTTATTCACATGAAAATGCTGTTGCTGCAGTATACATGCAAATCTTCCATTTTCTGTTTAAAGTTTGGATAAAGGGTTTTTATTTTTTCTATTATCACATGGTGTACGAGGATAATAGTATTTGTCTCCCTTCCCTAATGTCTCATTTGAATGTTTATCTCAGTGTTTGGATTTTGTTACTGTGCATTCAAAGGGATATTTTGTTCATAGAAACTAATCAGCCATCTTATCTTGTATTGTTTTAGCTTTTTTAGATAGGTTGGCTAGCTATTAAATGTTAATCTATTGCGCTAGCACTAAGTTAGTTTACTTAAGACACCAGTAAATGAAAAGGGAAGCATTGCATTATCAACACAATTTTTCTCAGCTTAGTGTGACTATGTAAGTAGGTTAATGAGCTGGTGTAGCTTACTCTTTTGCACAAGCAGATAGCAGACAAAGTAACAGAATTTTATTTTGTATACTATTTCATGGCCTTGTTCAAAATAAAAATTTGATAGTGTTTACAAAGATTCTCACTACCAGTTATATGTATTTAAAGGGTTTTTTATCAGTGGAGGGTTTGAGATGTCATACATGGTACCTTTTGTTGCCCTTATTAGGTAAAATAGTAATTTTGGTTAGCAGTTTTAGTTACACTGTTAATTTGTATTGTTCTAACTTCAGAAAAGGCATTTCAAATGGTTTATGCTCTTGGTGTATTGTATATAGATCTAAACCCAGCTGTAAAGTTCTTGCCATTTAAACTGTCTTAAAGCCAAGAGCCTTGAAAGATAATGAAAAGTGGGCACCAATCCAGAAATAGCTCTCTCTGCCTGTAATTAGTTTTCATAAATATTTTCAAACCAAGGTTGTTTTTTTTAAAAAATGGAAATATGTATAGTGGTCTAATTTTAAAAAAATATGCAATACATGTGCATCTCCATGGTTCAGAATACATTTTCCTAAATTTGATTTTAGAAAACTATAATTTAGGTTTACATGTATTAGATGGCTAGGTGGGCAGATAATCAGTGTGCACTATTACCATGCTGGATACAGGTGGTTCTTTCAATATTTCTTGGTTTACCTACTGTAAACCACAGAATGTGAAAGCTCATGGCGTTTCTCCTGGATCTGTGGCTGGTATTGTCATGAAGCCCACAGATGAATAAAATATTATGGAAAAGTGACCTTGAAAGACCCTCAACAATGTCACCACAAGAAGGTGCCATTACCCACCACCACTATAGATTGTCAACGTTTTCTTGCTTATATCATCTGCACACCAGAAATTAGTTGGAGAATGGCCCGAGAAACTTCTGTCTAATATGAATAAAATACTTTGAAAGGTCTGGTCAGAGGACATTGAGTCCAGCTTTCAGAGATTCACACAAATGCATTCAGCTCATAGTAAAGTATGGAGATGGGAGTGTCATGATATGGGCTATAATCTGGCCTGATGGAAAGACAGAATTGGTGTTTGTTGAAGGTTATCTTATTACTGTTAGGTACACTGCCATTTTAAGAATGTACTCACCTGTTGTACTAACAAAGCTTACTGCCATGCAATCCCCCTATTCTTCAGGAGGATCATGCTACATGCTGCACTTTTTGTGCTACCAACCTGGAAGAAATAGAAAGGCATGAAATTCTTTTGATACAACAAAGCCATGACACAATTTGAGCACCATTGAGAGCAACTTCCCATGACACTATTAATATGATGGAATTAAAAGAAGTTCTTATGCAGACATTTGGAAACTTGAATCAAATCATGATTAAGAAATATTATTAATTGAATCCAAACGATGGTCTGACCAAGTACTGACATAAAATATTATATTCTGTTTCTTGACTTTATTTGCTGTTTCCTACAATAACAGGTATCCTAATTATCATGGTAAAATGCTGTATTTAAGAATTTTGTAAATCTTATTCACAGCTTCCAGAATAGTTCTGCTAAGAAATTGTCTTATTAATTTAGAACTTCAAAATGTCAGACTGTTTTGTCCCTTTTTTAAAATTGCAATAGACAGCCAAAAGCAAGTGTTGTCTGGTACATTAGTTACATTGTCATGACTACTACAAATCTTCCAAACTACTCAATATTGACTGAAAAGAACTTTGAACTATGTACTACTGTCTCTTTGATGCTTTTTAAATTAAAAATTTCAATTTTTATTAATTTTTTTACTGTTTTATCTTAAAACTACTGGCTTGCATCTGTAAAGTTTTGTTTTGTTTTTTTTTGGAGGATGGAGATAAAGTATAGAATATGCGAGTAAACATAGTAACTGCAAGATCTTTGTTTTATTTCAAAAAGCTGACCATTTTTTTTTTAATATTTGTAAGCAATGAATCTGTTATTATAAACATACAAAATACTGAAACATAAAGGAAAGGTTGCTAATGCCATTGTGATTAATATGCATATGGTAAAATTAATTAAAAGTACGTTTTTTTGCTTTTTTAATTTTGATTACATGGATATAGTTTATAAATGTTTTACATAAAAGGACAATCTAATTGCAAATAAATTATTTTGTAAAAAAATTTAGCAAGTTTTACTTTCAGTTTTAAAATCAGTACTTTTAGGTTTTATAATACATCTTTAAAAATGCTAATAAATACTTTTATTTATCTATAAGCATCAGCTTTAATTGCAGGACAGTAGCCTCTGTGGCATTATTAATCTGTCAAAACACATGCGAATTTAGCCACAAGTTTCCTATGCTAAGGCACTTAAATACTGCTCCTAAATGTAAATGTTTGCTGTGTGGACTGACAATGGTTAAAGGGAATTTAGCCACAAGTTTCCTATGCTAAGGCACTTAAATACTGGTCCTAAATGTAAATGTTTGCTGTGTGGACTGACAATGGTTAAAGGAATGTGTACAATCAGGCCTGTTTGTTTGATGGAAGGTGTATGGGATAGGATTCTAGGTTTTCTTCACTATTAATTGAGGAAAGGTTTGCACAAGACATTGCTAGGAAAGCTGATATCCCTCTGAGATAAAGATTAGCCCAGTCTGTCTGTCTCACTGTTTGCAATTCAAAAAAAATAGTGTGGTCATCTTTTAGTTGTAGTCCAGGAGGTGCACCATGAACTCAAAGGTGTGGGATTTTTAGGCAGACATTGATCTGCTGAAGCTTAATGGTACAATTTTTTTATACTGTTGCATTAAATAATATTTTCTTGGTCATTGTCGGTTAGAAACAGGTTTTGGATATTGTACTCCTTAGCCTACTTATAGCCGAACTGTTTTTATAAGCTTTGTCTTGATGGGGTTTTTAAAATGTATTTTTAAGATAGATTACTGCAGTTTTAATCATAAAATTGTGATTTAAAAAAAACTCTTTATTTTTAAAGCTGTTTGTGTTTTTTTCTCTCAAATTCTGTAGTTCTTTGAACCTTGTACAAGATCAGTGTGTCATGGGCATTGGGACTTGTCTGAAATCTGCTCTGTCTCAAAGGTGCCCATCACTGGAAGAATGACTAGCTGTTCTATTGGCAGTGATAAGGGTTTTTGATTGGCCCCACTGCTCCAGAAACCTGAAAGAATCTACCTTCACATAAATTTAAGCTGAATGGCAAATACCTGACTGAGGTTGACAAAATCAAATCCCTTCGGGATTTCATTTAAAATCAATTGTCAGATGATGGTGACGTTGCTGGGCAATGTAGACAGTTTTATGTGCAGGGTGATACAATTCCATGCATATTCCCTGTGTGTAGTTTTGAGGTTAAGTTAACCTTAGTTCAAACACACTATTAACAAATTGTATGTATATCACATTAGTGTACTTTAAATGTTTCTTGGATGGGCTAATATTAGAGCACAGGTATGGTGGTTAAAATAAATCTGGTGTATTGTTTTGTTGTATTCTAATAAGACCATTGTTAAAGCTATACTTGCATACTTGCACCCAGTTTCAAATCTGTTAAGAATCATATATATAAATCTCAGGGTAAACTTATTTAGTGTAACTTAAACTATGGTACCAAAAGCTATTAATTTTTTCAGTAGTCACATTTCTTGTTTCGCTATAGTGTTGTTTATCTTTCAGGTAGGAATGTTGAATTCCTTATTTGCATTTATATCATTGGAGATGCAATCTCTCTTTCTCACTATTCAGATATCTGGAAAGAATTCCTGATTTATGGGCAGAATTAAATATTTGATTAGTTAGGATAATATTTATGCTATAGCATCTTGAAGAAGAAAAAATACTTTTTCATGTTTCACACTAAATAGAATTTGCTAAAACATTCCTATTACAGTAGTGCGCAGTATGAACAGTGAATTAATATGCAATTTCTTAGATGTGTAGCTAACATGTAGCCACCATCAGATGGCATATTAGACCTGCTGCTGGTGGTAGAAGTATCACTGATGATTTTCCTTTTTTGCACATACAGAAATTCTAGCTGATCACTTTATTTTTTTAATGTAGTGATCAGATTGATAATCTATATTGTTATATTCTTTTTTATGAAACTACATTTTTAACTAATGGAGAGTTAAACCAAAATGAAAGTTAGTTGGATGCAAAAATTGAAGCCTTTTCTGTTTCTTATCTTAAAATTGCATATCTGAATAATTTTGGTTTGATTATTTATTAAATTCAAATTTTCATTCTGAAAGAGTGTCATGAGGTGTTTTTTTTTTTTTTTTTTTTTTTTTAAAATCTCCAAAGGATTCTTTGATGCTTCAGTAGTTTTGAAGGTCTCATAAGCTGCTGCATTTTTTAATCTAAATTTTGATACACTATCTTATTGCCTAATCTGGACTCCACACTGTTGTCATTAAATCTTTCATGTTAATGGGCAGAAATAACAATTTGATGATGGCAAATTGAGCATTGGTTGATAAAGAAAGCAGAACCGGCTTTCATTTGCTGCCTTGTTGATGATATCAGTGTGGCATCCAGTACTGTTTACATAGATAAATTAGCCAGTCTTGCTGCTGTAGATGTTAGGATTTCTTATCCTATCACCATGGTGGGGCTAAAGTGAGATGTTGTGATAAACCAAGCTAAGGGAGGCTGTGTATGAAATCTAGAACGAGCTCTCTCCCCAGTGATGATTGCAAGAATGTTCCCATGATGGAATGTTATTCACCATTCTAAACATGGGTGTGATCCACTTTATGCCATTTCATTAGCAAGTATTATCTCAGTTATAACGTCCAGCTGGCAATGTAAGCTGTTTTCATGGACAGCTTTTAACTGGGTTCCTCTCCTGTTAAGAAGTTTGCTTTTATCACAACTGAATCATGGGATTAAAAAAAAAAAAAATCTTTTTCTTACTGATAATAAAAAAGCTGCTTTAGATTCTTTGTTTCATAATGAACAATATTTATTTCAACTTGCATTGCACTTAGCCATTAAGTTGTGGTGCATGTAAATATACACAGACATAAGGGACTGTATCCCATATGCCATTATTGATTTTCCCATAAGGGGAGTCGGGTGGCCAAGCAGGAGTACAAGTCCGTCCACCCATTCTTTTTTTTTTTATTTTTTTTTTGAAAAAATTTTTTAATTTTGTTTTTTTTAGCACATATGTTGGTTAAGGGTTAAAAGATTTTTTTTTGGTCACCACTGAGAGATCACTCTCTCTCTGTCTCTTAATTATTACAAAGGCATTGCAGAATATCTTTGGATGTATGCTAATGCCTACTGCATTCTTACGTCTTCAAAAATTAAAAAGTGTTGGGGACGAAAAGTAAAAGGGGGATAATGCCAGTAATATATAAATAAATAAAATGAAAATATTTCCAAATTGTTTTTGAGGAAAATTTTTTTTTTTTTTTGACAGAAATGGTTAATTTCTGTATTAGTGTCCCAATGTTCACTTTATTAGTTCCTGCTGGTTGTGACTTGTTTAAAATTCATACGCAAACAAAAAGAGAATGGAGTTAAACCCACTCCAGCTAACAAAGGGGATATAAATACATTGAGGGTCAATACTTATGTAAAGCACTCATTGCTCCTAAAAGAGGCATCTAGCAGATTTGTATAACTTCTGACACACTTCCTTCCGCTGTGAGGGATTTCAAGTGTTTTCAGCCTGACTAATAGTAAAGCAAGTCTAATCAAGTCGTCTGTTTTGAGTACTAATAACTCTGACTGCCATTGGTTGTGTTTTTTGTGGCAGACAGTTTGTTTATAGTCCTATAGTTTACTTACCTGGAAAAAAACAACAACAAAATATTTTGAATGCTTCGTGTAGCTCTCTTACAAGTAAGAATTTTCTTTAATTTCTTTGTTTCAAAACACCCAAAGCTATACTTGAAATTTGGCTATTTTTTTACAAGTTTTCCCAGTAAACAGGTTTTATGGAATTCGAAACTTCAAACGCAATTCAAAATAACAGTAAATATATATTTTTTTTAAAATAATTATTTATATTCAAAAACAGAAAATACTGTTATTTTCAAGATTATACAGGCATCTGGATTTGATTTGCAAAATCTTTAAGCATTTTTTTAAATAGATTTTTTAAAATTATTTTAAAAGGCTTTTTTATTTTTTCGTTTTTTCCTCTCCTGACTGGTGTTTACAACAAACAAACCTGGTATATTTAGATTTGCTTATGAGAAAATTAATGTTACACAGATTGCAGTGCGTTGCGGTAGGTTGAAAACCCTGTTCAGCCCTGCCATTGGTACAGCATCAGGAAAAGCATGTGCTCTGCTCGGTGCTAACCACTATGGGTGAAAGGGTTAAACAATTGTTGCCATTTTGTCTCAGTTCTGGTGTATGTCATTTATGCTTTCTCTTAATGTTCTTTTTGGATACTTTATTGCGGTTTTTATTTGTGAATTCAGTAGCGAGCCATGGACCACCATCTTCGACTCTCCGCTACCAGACTTCCATCAACATCCCTATGTTTTCGCATAGCCAGTCTCATAGTATAAAGGGTAAATAGCTTTGCTTTTTGGTATGCATCCTATTATTGTTGTGCTTGTTTGTCTGCTCTTTCGCTTTCTAGCTTGAATGATAATTTCTGTGCCCTAACTAATTAATATCCATGGAGTTAACTTTTGTTTTCTGACCAGATGTATTTTCATATTATTGTTAAAGGGGCACACAAATTGAACATTTGTGAGTGAAAAGAGGCTGCCTGCCATTTTATTATATTACTCTGGAAATGAAAGATGCAGCCACTTGATTTTCTTTCTTGAGAGTAAATTGATTTCTCTTTTGAGAACATGTTAAAAAAAAACAGCTTGATTTTTGTTTGTTTGTTTGTTTTGTATGTTTGTTTTGAGACTAAGTGGTTAAAATTGATAAACATAATGGATTGGCAGTTTTTTCTTATCTAAATTTAGCACCAATGTACAAAGTTGAATAATGGCCATGTAAGGATCTATTGACCTGCAAAGAGTGTCAACATAGTAAATAAAAGTTAGCAGATGAATGGAACTTTTGCATCATAATTACACTGGAAGGGAATTAACATTTGCTTAATTGAACATAATGAAATACTGTGCTGTTTTAAGATTGTTAGGCTGAGAGTTAGATGGTGATTGCCGCTAAAAATACACACATCATCAATGATGTTTACATGGACATTTTAATTTTTTGAAAAAGTTTAGTACTATTTTCTTTTTTTAAAATTTAATCATTTAACATGTTTAACCCTAACTTTCCCTTTATTCAAAACAAATAAAACAAAAGGAAATTAGAAGTTGCAGTCTCATAATACCTGGTCAATACCGCAAGTTTAGCTTGTAAGTTCTTGAAAGGACAATGTTTTTGCCATTGGGACTCACTTGTGACATAGGTGAAAATCAAATGCAAAAAGAATAATGCCATCTTTCTTTTTTTGAAAGGTTTCACTGTATAAAATCATTGTTTGTTATTTTTTTACTATTTTAGCAACAATTCGCAAAGTAGTTTTGTTACAGTTAGCTTATTGGTGCTGCTTGGCTTTGCCATAAATGAGGGACACAAGAGTTTTGTTTCGCACAATAGTATAAACACACATGAGTGCGGCAAGCAAATTCTACATGACACAATAATCTTGAACACTATAAATCAGTCCATTTCACCAGATCATACAAAGTTAAGTGATTTTATCGTCAAATATCACTGAGTGGTGGCAGCACTCGCCACTTCATTCGTCCAAGTGGACATTAACAGATGATAAAGAAACATTTTCTCTTTTTCTTTCCCTGCAAATAAATAGCCATTCTCACAGGATTTAGATTTGCATACCTCATTGTGCAGTTAGTTCCTTTTAACTTGATCAGAAATGTTCTGGTATTTATCCTTCCATTTAAAAAAAAATTAGATTAGATTGCCTACAGCTGTAAAATTTATACTTAAAATGATATGATGTATGGAAAAGGCTTTGTTGTTTTTTTTTTTTAGTAAGTTTAAAGCTACATTTTTTTTTTTTTAGAATAAATTCTAATTGAAGAGTTTTGAATGATAGCAAATATTCCAGCTTGTATGAACTTTTAATTCTAAAATGTGCTCTCATACTTATAAGGTATTGGAAATAATAATGTAAACAGAAAAAAATTGAGTATGAAATGTGATAATGAAAATAATCCATTGTGATTGGTTTTTAAGCAAGTAATCAGAAATTGCCACATTTTTAGAATGACTAAATGTATAGGAAGTGATATCATTGTGGTGTGGTGAATAAATACTATGGCTATTGGGAAGGAAATATCATTTGACAAGCATATAGAAATCAAAAGTTTTGGCTAGTGAAAGCTACTCCATACAACAGATTACAGTCCTCAGAAGGAGCTATGTGCAAGACTCTGAAGGGGGGATGCACAAAATTGGTATTGTTGGAAATAGATGCAATTAAGGAAGAAAGCCCATGCACCCTAAGCTACTTTCCTCTTTGAGAGTATGTGGTAAATGGTAAGCCAGTAGAGATCTTGTGAATAACCTAGCTGCAGGTGAGAATATTAACCATTTCTTTAAGAACAGTAAGATGTACATTTGTATGAAGCCTTAGGGGATGTGTAGCTACCTGTTGAGAAGTGGAAATCAGATGGCATGGCTGAAATGGGCAGCGATGCTCTGTACAGATGTATTCAAGTTTGCACTGTTTGGCAATAATCAACAGCAACTTATTTAAGGGCAGATGGGGAGCAGTATAACAGCTGCATGGTGGTGGATCAGTACAAATGTGGGACTGCTCATCAGCCATGGATGTTGGGCATTTGCATAAAATGAAGATATGCTGACAGGTTTTCATCTGCCATGCATTTCCCTCAGGAAGATCTTATTGGACAGGGGGATTCATTTTCCAACATGAAAATGATCAAGCAGCTGTCTGGATTTATAGGAAGACTGATAGGACACTCACAAATATGCCTTGACCTGCACAGTCTTGATGCAAGCATAATTGATACTATATTGGGTTATATGGCTACTAAGAAAGTCAAACAGCAACAAAACACTTTGGATGAATTGTGGAACATGCTAGAAGATATTTGGAACATCATTTCAATCACACATTCATACCTTTTTTTTATGCTCCCATACCATGCACCTGGCTAGCAAAGAAGAGAGAGAAGAATCCACATCAGGTTGCGTCACAAGACTTTCCTATGGGAATTGATTTTGGGATCTTGACTTAAGCATTACGTTAATCTATCATTCAACTCTTGAGCTTCCCAAACACTATATTTGACACACCATCTCTGAACAAAGTCTTTGATTTTTGAAATCACTTCAAAATTTTTTTTTATATATATTGCTTTGAATTTTTCTAGCTTTATTTACTTAAGAAAAATTTTTTATCAGTTTGTTTTAAAGCATAGGATTTTAAATAAGCCAAATTCCTGGAATTTCACAGTTTTTAGACAACCATTTATGTCTATTAAATGCCAGATTGGGCTGTTTAAACTTTGATTTGTCCACATTTTTCTTTCCAAGAAAAGTGTTCAGCAAATATTAAAACTGGTAAACAATGGTTTTTCAAACATGGATGCCCAGTGCTGGAGATCCTATAACTCTTAGAATTATGCATGTCACTGGCCTGCAAACAAATGCATGATACAGCTGGAATGGATGAAGGAAGCATGTAATTAAATTGTCCACCATTCCAGCACAGTATGTATGTTATGCTCACTCTCCATGATGGTGATGGCAAGATTCATCTTTCACCATAGCTAATGTTTGCCTACTCTTTTATTCAATAATGTAAATTAGTTTCATCTTTCATTGAAGCATCACTCCACTGCATGTAAGTCAATAAGGTGACTGCTTGCTTTCTTAATAGTGTTTGGTATGCGTGCATATACAAAATTCTTCTGAGGTGCTACTCCATATCTGGAAAGTTCAATATCTGATTATGCAGTATTAACATTTTATTAAAGCGGAATTATGTATAATCTGAGACGATCTTTTCTCCACTGATAATTAAGAAAGCATATCCAACAATGCAATGATATGGAGGCTGAAAACAACTAAACTGTTGGTCTTAGACCATACAACTGTGATTACACTAGCAATTTAAAAAAAAAAAAAAAAAGGCAGTGGGTTCTTAGTTTTGCTTTATTGGAAAGAATTTCTTAATCATTACTTGGACTCATTTTCTTTTCCATAAATCCCAAGTTTTTAAACATCAAAGTGACATTACTTGAATAGTATAAACAGAGGAGATGCACTAGTGGATTACATTTTATGCTACATTGCATTTATGCATGTAAAAATTTTTTTTAAAAAGTGAGTGACTGCATTTTAAATTTGACTAATTTCAGATCAAGTTTTACCTGTTTCTTTATATTTTAAGCTTGTATTTGAATGATTGACTGTTAGTATGAAACACTGCTTGCATGGTGTGGACTTACATTTTCAAATTTGTAAGTGAATCTTGAGAATCATAAGTTCATATGGCTTAATGAAAGAGAGGTTGATTTTTTATCTAATAAAGCATGGTAAATAACCTTTTTAAAAGAGCATTTGCAGTTTGATTCGTTTTTCTTTGGTGTATCTAGAACTAAAAGACCAACTGAAAGGCAAAACTTGTTAAGTGTAGCTGTTTGAGTAGCCATGATGGCATGGGTTTCACAAGATTTGACAAGAATAACCACTTGACCAGGAATGCCAGGCATTGTTTGTCCAAAGAAAATACACAGGCTCTGATGCATTATTCCAAGTCTAGCCCTATGTACTTGATGAGATTGAGATCAGAGGAATTGGGCTAGATAGGGAAAGTGAGTAAAGGCAAATTCATGTCCAGTTAGGTAGCACTGCACAATACAGGTTTGATGGATGGTGGAGATGTCATCCTGAAACATTCCATCTACATGTGGATGCAGAGCTAGTATTGCAGTATGATTGTCTGGCCCTGAAATAAGATGAAGGAAGAGTAATCTTGGCAGAAAAACCTGCTGCAGATCTGTAACCAAAAGCACACGATGCATAGCTCTCTCATTACATTATGTGAAGGTTTGATATGTCATAGCCTGTTTGCAATTGTAGTAGTAATTTTCTGTAAATGAATGTTCGGGACACTGCAATGTGGGAGAACCCAGATGTGTAGTCAGCCACTATATCAGGTTCTTTGCAGAGACGGGGATATCTTTATTTTCCCATGATTGTTATAGATTACTAGCGTATAATTTGTGCTTAATAGGTCTGGTGAATCACCTGACTTGTCACATTTCCTATTAAATTGGCTTGCAGTGAAAGCCAGAGAATTTTCTGTTTTTAATGCCACTTCCTGGCTATGAAATATCAGCAAAGGAAAAATAATAAAGTAAATCATCTTTTTTCCTTGCATTTTAAATTTATTTTAATTTTAAAATTTTTTAGATTCAACTTTGATGTAATGCAATAATTTTTTTTTTCATAGTTAACGTGATATTTTATATTCAAGCTGACACTTGATTGTTGTAAGTCATAGGAAAAAAGAAACAAGTGTTTCTCGCTCACCACCATAAGTTTTCATTTGTTAACCATCTCTGTTTTATAATCTAACTTTTTTCTTTTTTTTTTTTAACATGTTAGCCCATTTATCACAAACATAGCAATAGATATTAAAGTTGCAATCTTTTTACCCGAGTCACAAAGATGTGCTTTTTCATACTGTTACAATCGTTATCACATTCCTCATTTGTCCATCTTTACATTTAGTGTCACAGAACGTTTTCTTTTCTTGCTTTTGATCTGGGAAATTTTCATCTACATATATATTTTAGACAACAGTTATTACTGTAGACAAATGAACACCCGACTGATAAATATCATTTATTTTTTAATTCATTCATTTCTTTTCACTTCCACTACATCTGGCCATATATGCACACTATTGTACTCTTTTGTGCAATCTGTCAATCTTATTTAAATATTTAATGACATCTCAAGCCATGAACAATTTTTTTTTTTTTTTCCCAATTCTTGGAAACCGGGATGAAGGTATAATTTAAATTCCGTCCTCGAAATTTTCTTCATTCCCAATTGCTATGTTATATTATTAATCCAAATGTACACACTGAACTGAGCTCTTTGCCTTCTAATGTTTCCAAAGAATGATAACTTCGACTTGAATTTAAAGATCAGTAGGCTCAGAGTTGTTACTTTCTCAGAGCGCTCTGAGAAACTATCATCATATACTACATATCAGTACTTTAGAACTTAGCAAAGAGTTTTTGTTTTTTTGTCCACAGCTTTGTTGAGTTAGCAGGTTCTTTGCAGAAAGCGAGCAAGTGGTAGACGCGCAGTTAAATTAAAAGCGGAAAGTACAGAAGCATCACTTAGCCACTTTTCCTGGCACCCAACCAGTTTGGGATTTCTCATTTATTTCTGCAGGATTGGTGATTTTTTTATTTTACTTAGGATATCATTTCTGGCTAATTGTTTGTATAAATCCTACCCACCCTTACAGTTGCAAGTCCATTACGCTGATGAATAATTTGTCAGAATCAATGTTTTGAACCAAAATTCATTGTAGAAAATTGCTGTCGTAAGTTTTGTCTTTACTTTTTTTTTAACGGTAGCAATACTTGAAAGGGAGAACATTTTTGTCTGTTTTGTTTTTTTAATATTGTAAAATAACATACCACAAGAATATTTTGCTGTGAAAATAAATAAGGCATGAAGTTGTTGTTTTTTTTGTTTGTTTTGTCTTGTTAAAGATGAATACCCAGATATTTTGTTCCATGTTATGTGATTTGCAAAATAAAAGCTAACTGAAGTTTTTCAAACTGCAGCATCTGGACTCTTTCCACCACAATCAGAATATTAAAATTAAAGCTTGTGGGGAGATGGGCTGATTTTTATTTTTATTAGAAAACTTTGTTTGATTACTAAAATTCCTATGGGTGGATTCAATTTTGTCAAAGTTATTTGTGCATTAGTAACTGCTGGTATATAATACATATTTTGTGCCGGGTCAGTAGCTAATTTTATTAGATTTCTTAAGGTACTAATTTAAAGAACACTGAAAAGCAAATAGAAGAATTTGTAAGTTTGCAGCTGCAAGATAGATTCTTCAGCTGTAATTTGGATAAACATTCAAGCTGTAAAAATATTACCAGATTAGCTAAGGATTTCATCCCTGTTGCGAGAAAAGTTTGAAGATGTATTTCAGCTTTAATGCTAGCAGGATCTTCTTGTAACATTCGTGTTAAGTAGCGTTGCTGCTATTGGTTTAATTAACGGTAATGGATTCCTCAGTTTTTAATCTCTATCTTACTGCTAGTTTGTATATAAAGTGTATGGCACATTGAAAAATAATGCTGTTTGTATAGCTTTTAAAATCTTTGTAGGTTATGCTATTTATGAATTTCTTAAAGAGCACCTGGAGAACTAACTCACATGCCTCTTCCTCCTCTAAACCAGCTAGCCATTCCAGGTTTTTTAATGTGCTTAATTAAAAAAAAAATACTTGTAGATAAAACAAAAAACAGATATTTAACGTATATGTGGAAAATAGATATTAAGTTTGGTGAAGAAGTTTTGTTTTCTGTTAACTCTGTTTATGGACTAAATCCGTAAAATATAAGATTATTGCTATTTACTAAACTTAGGAAAATTTAAAATGAACAAACTCCATTAACTTTGGATCCTCACCTGAATGTCCTCACTGGTATTCCGATAGACTCCAATCATCCCGGTTCAAAAAGCAGGAGCAGTATTGGGGACACGAATGCTGGTGTGTGGTCTTCATCTGCCGCTACTACGTCCTCTTCTCCCTCAGCAGCCCAAACACAGCAGGAAAGCTCTGTTCGGGGTACCCAGTCAGTGACTGGATCACCCAAATCCAAAGGCATGGATCTTTTCCGCCGGCAGCAAGAAAAGCTGATGAAAATGGGTGCCGAAGTGCCAGGTAGTGTTCTGCTTTCAAAAGCATGTCATTGCAGAGAACCACTATTTGGTCTGTCATTTCATCAATGCTGAGACTTTTCTGCTGCACCAGTTGCATGGATTTTGGTTGGTTCTGATAAAAAAGAAATTTATTTATTATAAAGTTTATATATATATGAGTAGTCATTTTTGCATGGTTTTGGATTTAAAATTTATATTAAATTAACCATGTTCATTGTTGTTGTATTTATATAAATGTGTGTGCGTGTGTGTGTTTTTAAATAACTTCAGTGTTTTTCTACATGTTTAAATACTACTAAGATAAAACATTTTACTTATCACCTTCCGTTGCTTTTCTTTTTTTAAAAAAAACTATCTTATAGCGCCTTCATGACTACACGCCTGTGTGGTAACCTCCCTTTTAACGTTTCTATGGAATAATACCTATCGCCGCTTTTTATTTCCAAGTATTTTATTAATGTGATGATGATGATGATCATCATCATCAAGTGACATCAGCCCAACTTGTTATAGATTGTTGCTTGGATCTCTCTAAAAGTTGACAGTTCCTCAGGTTGCATAAACTCCTAATAAAATTTATCGTCTTTTATCAGTTCTCATTTTTAGACAATAAGTGGAAAACTAATATAATTTTAAAAATACTACTGAAAATGAAGAGATGATCAGACTCAACAGTAAAGTTGTATTCAAGATATACTGTTTAATTTTTTTTTTTTTTTTTTTTGTTAACTCTAAATTATTATGGAATCCATTGGCATTATAACTCTGGTTTTGCTTAATCTCTCTTTTTTTTTTTTTATTCTTTTACATTGCTTTTTTAAAATTTTAAATGTGCATGGTTGATTTGTTGATTTTTACTCGGGTTCTGAACCTAAACACTATGGTTCATGAAATCCATTCTTGGCTTACTAACTTTGATTCTTCTCTCTCTCAATGTAGCCAGGCAGGTGTGTGTTGTTTAATTTGCACAAAGCTGTTGGCAAAGGGGAGAAATTCTAATCCCGTGGCTGATTACTGTAATGGTAATCATTAATGCATCTTTGGTGTTGGCACAAGTTGTTCAGAAGAAATTTTATAATGCAGAATTTTAATTTGAATATTACGTTAGTAATACAATGTGGCTGGCTTTCACTATTAATGTGGGGCTGCCACTGCCACCTTGTATTCCATGAATTAATTTGCACTGAAAACATTCTCACACATTAAAAAAAAATTTTTTTAAAAAGTGAACAGTGAACACCCATTTGTTTTTGAAAACAATTCTATGCAGTCAAAATAAAGTATCAGTTTTAGGGAGAGGAACTGGAAGTTACTTCTGGAACACTGCAAAGAACTTAAAATATTTGCATGCATGTAAAATTATCAGGACAAGCACTCCTTAAAAGAATAAACCTAAATGATTATTGGTAATTCAAATTTCTTTCTTCTTTGACATTTATATTTATTTTTTTCCTTAAATGCCTATAGATTTGAATTTTAGCAGTTGAACGGTTAAATCAGGTGAAGGGTTTTTTTTACAGGTGTTATAAAGATTTTGTTGTTGTTTTAAACCTTTTCTATTTTTTGCATCCAGTTTTCACCTGTTGATGGTTTTGCACTCTTTTGTGGGTTTGCACTGCTGCGAACTCCATATTGTTTATAAGGGTTGAAGGGCTTGATTTTATTCAGGTGACCAGAGCGCGCTGATGACCACTTCCTTTCTCTTTAGATGCTGAAGAAGTTCTTAGAAACGAAAATGCTGTACCTTCACACCCACCTCCTCCTTACCAGTCCCCAGCAGAGAAAGCAACCTCAGTGCAGAACCTTCCGTCCCAGCCAGCTGTGGAATTTTCATCCTTCAGGCAGGAGAGTGTCGAGCATGAGTCAAAAGTCAGTGCTGTGCCCCTGTTTTCACCTAGCAAATTTATGCCTGGTACTTCATCAGGCTTCATTGATTTTGGTGTGTTGCCGCCTCAACAATTGCAGCCAGATGACTCCAGCGGAAGCGCAGTTGCCAATGATGTTGGGCACAGTACTTACTCAACATTACCAACCATCAAACCATTGAAAACCAGCTGGCAGTTGAACACGGAAGCAAGCAGTGGCCCTTCAAAAGGGTCACTGATACAGATACCAGTGCAGCAGTCATTTTGTTCAGAAGAGAGGCAGGCTTCACCTGGCCGCAGCACAGTTGTACCGATAAAGGTACAGCATCATACCTCAACAGAGATGGTCAGCGAGTCGACAAAACAAGGTAGCATCTTTCTTGCCTGAGCATGCCGACTGAACCTTGCTGAGATGAATCTTAGTCCAGTTAGAGAAGGAAACCCTACTAACAGAAGTTTGATTGTAATTAACCATTACTATACTATTTTTGCCATATGCATGTATGTAAATGGTGCATGTGTCAGCAGAGCTTGTTCTGATTTTTTTTTTTTTACTGACTGCATGGGAAATACGCAACTCATTTACATGTTATTGAATGGCTGGAAGTCTTAGCATTGTTTTTGTCTGACTGTGTATGTAGATAGCTGACTGTTTTGATATGGTACTGGACATGTGTATTTTGTTTTCACGTTGTGATTACCTAATTCTAACTATAGATAGTGGGAACAGAAATATTCAAACGCTTCAGTAACTTAGCCAGAATGAACATGAAAAAACAAAAAGATTTAGGTTTTGGTTTCAGTTAAGTCATTTCCAATCACTCTAGTTAGTTGCATTACCACTAATAATGTTCTTACCAGCACTAGTACAATGGGTGAAATCCTAAGTTAACCCTTTGACATCTGTAAATCGTGCATCACTATTTTAAGTCATAAAATAAGGAGTAGAAAGTCTTTAGACAGCATGAATTTTCTGTTGTATCTTAGGGTTTCACATCAGTCTTTCATGTTTCTGTGCATGCATCAAAACATTTCTCTGCATCATAATGCTGATATCTTGAGATGCTTTGATTTAAAGAATAAGATTGATTATTTGGATTTTGCTTGATGTCTTGTTTAGCTGAAATGTACCAGTCTGTCTGTCTCTAAATTTTAAAATACTTAATATGAATTTTAATTTTATTTCCTTTTCTTAAATCTAAATGAACATTTTTTTAAAATTAAAATAAAATAATTGTAGTAACACATCTGTATAAATGTGAACATTAAATAGCGGTATTCTATTACAGTTTGGAATTTAAACTTATCCCTTTCATGCATGTGCATTCAAAAAAATTCAGGTGTAACACCCTTAATTTTAATCTGAAAACTGAGTGTTTGAGGATTCTAATGTTGATAAAGATTTCACTTATAATTTAGAAATTTCTATTTGTTATCTATTTAAAAAAAATATTTTATGGCTGAAGGATTTGTTAGGATGAATCATTAGATTTGTGGTGAAAACTAGCTTCACAAGGAGGTAAACACTTTTCAGCAACGACCAGCTTTGTCCAAAAACTGATTACTGTGGTGGTCAAATACTTTTGAGTCACTGTAAAATGAGATACTATTAAAAAAAATAGCATTGTGTTGTTTCAGATTATCCTGATAGCAGCGATGATGTTTATTTATCTGTGAACAGTGTTTTGAAATGTCTCATTATCAAAACAGATCTAGCATGCTGTAAGAAAGATAGCCTTTTGGCTCACAGCACCAGTCCTTGCTGGCTCATGTGGGTAGATCCGGCTCTGATGCTAATACTAATTTTCATTGCATACTTGGCAGTGCAGTTTCTTTAGGATTTTTAGTCCAAGTTTTCAGTTTCTTCTATAGCTCTGACAGAAGCATTAGTCTTGTTGTTGTTGTTTTGCTGCTGCTGAAGTTGGAGGGAATGTTTGGCTTGTCACTGGCATGTAAAGAAGTGAGACTGTTTGCCCAGATTATTGATGCAGTGCATTCTGCTGCTGCCGTACTCATCTCTTCGGATACCATTTTTTCTTCTTTTTTTTGTCAAGCAATTGTGTGAGTGGGTGGGTGGGGATAGTTAATAACATAGTGAACAATTTATCTGTGCGCTCTGGTTTCCTTCCTGCTGCTAAACAGGAGTTTAATAGGGACTTTCTAAGTCGCCATGCTCCCAGAGGTGCTTGCAAGTGGTAACCTTGGCTTCGTAACCTCATCAATTGTGCCTCTAGTTATTGCTTTTGAAAAGACAGAAATAACAACTCCAAAAAAAAACAAACTGATCTATAAAAGGTTTTTAAATTTTACTCAATAATTTTGAAACAGATCTGTCCAGAAAGAAAAAAAAAAAGAACATAAATGTTCCATAATGGCATAAATATTTCCTTTGTTAACATTGTGGTCCTGGAAGAAATTCTAAACCACTTGTAGATGGCTCTACAAAAAAAATAATACAACTGTTGCATATCTCTCTCTCTCTCTCTCTGCATTTATTATCTATCCTTGCTGGAACATTGAATGCTCATCACAGGTGTTTGCCTCATTGGTGTAGTAACCCAGATATCTGCAGCAACTTTTACTGGGTTTTTTTGTTTGTTTTTTTTGTTTTATTTTAACCTGTAGCTTGTACCTACCAGACGCGAGTCAATCTCCTCTCTCTCTCTCCCTCTCTTCAATGGTTCTCCTTGTTGACAAAAGAAAACTGTGGCTAATTACCTAACATTGAAGGCTGCTGAGTTTGGAAGAAATTCTACTGTCTTC
The DNA here is from genome assembly GCA_018389105.1 of Nautilus pompilius. Taxonomy (NCBI): domain Eukaryota; kingdom Metazoa; phylum Mollusca; class Cephalopoda; order Nautilida; family Nautilidae; genus Nautilus; species Nautilus pompilius. The sequence goes on from JACATO010000669.1 coordinate 381,133, forward strand.
AGCAATTTTTGTTTTTCTTGATTGACTTCACTCCTCACATGTGAATTTATTTCACTTCCAGTAGTAAGTATTTACTGTGTGTGTGTGAGAAGTTTTCTCTTTTATCATATAAACACCTGAGTTTAAAACTTAGTTTTTAATGCAATATTGTAGCTCATATTATTGAATCTTTTATGTTCTGGTAAGAGCAGATTTGATACGTTGTATTTTTCTTCATTGTTATCCGTTGTCTGTTTCTGTATTCATTCAAAATCTGCTGTATTTTCACTTTCTGATACTACTGCAAGACCATCTCATATTTTCATTTATTTACCTACCCCCCCCACTTTTGCTGTCTCCATTATTCATTCCACAATGGCATGATGTAAAAACATACTGACCATTCCTTTTGTGTCCAGGAAAGTAGAATCTTTAGTGAACACTTTAATTTTCAACTCCTTTGAGGGTCACCACTCACCTAACCCCACCTCACCACACCCTCATTCTTTTCTGATGCCGGTTTTTCAATTCCTGGTCGGGTCACGTAGTGCCAGCCATGCATCAGAATTTGCATTCTGCCTGCAAGGACGCTGGTCAGCTGGTTGCAAACTGTGAGAGAAGCGGCAAGGCACGATTGGTAATTGTCTGAAATGGCAGCAGAAACCTGGCTGCTGCTTTGTAGGGTAGTCATCTTGGCAACTGGCATCATCAGCAACACGGAAAGGTGAACAGTCCTGTTACTCTGCTATCTCTCTCTATCTGGGAAAATGCTTTGGCAATCGTCAGCAGGGTAACAATGGATTGCCAATCTACCCATAGGTTGGCAAAGGGGTTCTTAATACAACAATTTGTGAAATGAAAATTGTATTTCATATGTAGTGAGGATGGTGAAGTACTGCAGCAGGGTTTTTATTTCACTATGCATTGATGTTTGCAAATGAGAGGAATACCGTGGATAATTAAAGGACAGAGTGCAGTACTCCTGAGAATAAAGCTACAGCAAGTCTTAGTATTTTGTTCTGCTGCTTTAACAATTTGAGCGATACTTAATATAGTATGTACAATATGCCCTCCCCTCCCTTCAGCTATCGTCAGCAGTACATCAGTTCAGCTTTTTTTTTTTCTTTTTCAGTTTAGCTTGCATTGTTTTATACTAAATCCAGTCTGTTGATTTGTTAAACCTGCCCTTTGATAAAGTGTTAGTTAATTATACTTAATAAATTAGTATTTTTAATTCGTAAATACCACTATCTTTTTGATTGCTGCTGACTCTTGTAAATGCTGCATGCTTACCTGACATCTACCTTGTGAAATGTGATTACCTTCACCTTTTTTTTGTTTTGTTTTGTTTTTGGTTTTGTCACATGATTTCAGGTGAAATAATGGATTTTATCTAATGAATAATTGTGCTTACCTGGATGAGCAGTTTATACAAATTACTTGAAGGACTAAATGCTTTGATATAATGTACTACATGTTTAGAGGACAGGTGGTAGCGTCTTCTATATTTAGTTTGTATATGCATCTATTTCTCTCTATATATGTAAACACATGACAACAATTTCTGCTCTTTGGTCAGCTTATCACAGCTGTGTTTTACATTGGGCAGGCAGAGAAAGATAACAGGTCAATAAATAAAAATGTGTCCTTTAGAGTGAATAACATTACTAATAATAAACAGTATAAATTTTAATGTTATAACAGGGGTAGTGACAGCAGTGTCTAATATTTAGAATTCACCTTTATGCATTATTTGCGTAAAATAAGTTTTCTCTGCTGTATATATGTAGCCTACTTGAAAAACTAATGTCTATTTACTCGGGTGGATCACCAGATAATTCTAGCAGTGGAAATATTGATCTTTATCCTTTTTTACCTTCAGGATGTTTTAAAATAAGAATATTGGCTTATAGATTCAAAATGCTGTCCTGGCATAGATCTAGATTTTTTTCTCGGATTCTGGTAATGAGTGAAACGTGTGTGGGGGGCAACCACCTACATTCTGTATCATCTGGGTTTCATCTTACTAACCAGAGTGTGTGCGCGTGTGGTTAGCATTGGATGCTTTTCTTCTTCTGTCTTTCTGCTTGAGTAACAGGTGTTCAGTCATGTTTACCAACCCATTAAAAAAAAAAAACTTTTACAGCTCTGAGGAAGAAGCAGCTGAGGGTCTGAGGAAAACGGAGCAAGCACCCAGTTCTGCTGATGGAAGTAGAGGGCAGAATGGATATCGGTCCGCCGTTTGAAATGGCAGATATCGTTTTTACATCCTGATCATTTAGCTAAAGTTTTGAACATCGTTCTATTTAAAAGTATGTAGCCTGAATGTCCTTTAATAGCTCTTCCCCATCTAAAAGGTTGTTTTCTTTCTTAAATCTGGATTGGGAGGAATTTCTTCATTACTTTCTTTTATTATGAATAGTGCGCCTATTCTTCATCGATGCCATCCCTTATCTTTACCATTAATAGCGGTATTGCTCAGTAGCTCCTTTTTAATTAATTCTCTACATTGCAATATTTTTCTTTCTTATCTCTTGGCCTAAACTTAGTAACACTTATCTCACTAAAAGCAACAACAAAAAAAGAGTGTTCAGTCTTCGCTGGCTGGGCGCAGGCTTCTTTGGGCCAGTCCTGCTGGGTGGGTGATCAGATCAGTTGTGATTGTTGATTAACTGAGAGATTAAATGAAAGGTCGGTCTTAGGTCTTATCCTCTGGTCCGTGCATTGGAGTTCTAGAGGATCAGACTAGCATGCTTATAATCTTACACAGAATCCAAGCCATCTTTCATCATCAAAGATGGCTTATTAGCAGCCTTATTAGCTGGTATCCCTGGGCATTTGTGAATGCTGTGTATCCATTTTTTTTTTTTAATGTTCATTGGATGAACCCCCGTCATCATGGTATACTTCTTTTTTGTAATGGTTTACTGAGGCTTTTATATATTAAAAAAAACAAACCTAATTTATTTTGCAGCTAGTAGCCCTCCTGTAACTGATGTTAATCAGCAAGATGATATTTCCTCAAGGACATCACCTCTAACAAAGAAAGGTAAGTGGAAACTTATTATTATTTTTTTTTTTTTTTTTTTTTTTTTTTTTTTTACTTTTGCACCTTGGGTAATGTAGAAGTAGTTTGAATTGTGTATAAGATAGCAATCCCGAGTAAAGGGGATATGTCACTGAAAGAGTTGACCAGTAGTTCCATACGTTTGTTCATTGTGGCCCTAATAGCAATTAATGTAATTAATATGCTGGTCAGTACTTCCTCTCTAGCTGTTAGATATAGAGGCTGTTTATAATACAACAGAATCCATCTGTCAAGATTTTCAATGACCTGCCATATGGTTCCTGGACAGACAAATAGTTCGATAAAACGTTTTTTTTTTTGGTAATGATCTTTATGCTTGCTAAATGTTCAGCACACTTTTTCGCTGTATTGTTTACCTGACTAAAACTAAAGTAGGTACAAGGTTATCTTTTATTTTCCTAAAGTTTAGAGGGTATGGCTCAAGGTAACATAACAAGCAGAAGCTGTATAAAAAGGTTACTTTCACATCTGGTTCACCTATTTTCTTTTATATCCACTGTGTACTTTATGTATACCTTACAATACTTCAATTTTTTTTTGGTTTATTTTAAGTAGAAAGAAATAGCATTTTAATTACATTTAATGACATTTATGATTTTTGGTTTGTCTTGGTTGGTATATATTGGATATAAATTTTCATCTAGTGTCATTGTCATGCAATTGATCTGTTGGTGCCAGATCAGTTATAAAGCATTGCAGCAGAAATATAGTACAGGGGAGATAATTTTGTTTTTTTTTACTTTCATTTTGTTATTATTACATTTTATTATTGTTAAATCACTCTACAGTCACCAGAATGGGTGTTTCAGTGGATTTACACCGCAGAAGCAACAACATAAGCCCTGTAGGAGAATACGAGAAGCCATCATCCTGTCTGTAATTGAGATTCCATATGTACATTTGTAGATTCATTAGGTTCAAAGAAAAGATGCTAAAAAAATCACTATTTTTGTAAATGTTGAAGATATTAAACCTGGAACAAATCTTGATCTCATAAGAAAGGCTGTTTAAGTTTAAAAAATAAATTAAGATAAGTAAAAAAAAAAAAAAAATTTTTTTTTTTTCTGGTGTTGTTAATTTCCTTAGTTTAAAATATTTGTTTTGATTTTTAGATAAACCTCCAGATATTCAGCAGAATGGACCACAAGATTCATTAGGAGTGACAGTAACAAAACCAAGTGCGTAGAAAAACTCTTAAATTATTTCTGATACATTGTGTATGCATTATAGAAGTGGTGGATTCTGTTTAAATTCTTTGTTCATTATCAAAAGTGGTTGTTTTAAGACATTGTTGAATGCAATTGTTTATGATGATGAATATCTAGATAGAGTATCTCTTGCAAGAGTTGGTGAGGGTGTAAGAATTAATATAACCATAAATTTGTATCTTAACAGAAAATTGTGACTGCTACTTTTATATACTTCAGTTTATAATTTAATCAATAAGGAAGCAGTCCTCCTCTGTTATATATCAGTTAGTTTTGTGAATAAATTGTATTTTTACAAATTTATTTTAAGCTGCGCTTACTAGATATTTTAGTTGCAACATTGCAACAGAAATACAATGCAGGGGAGATCATTCATATATACTTCCTTTTATTTTTTTCTTCCAAAGTGTAATTTATTCTGTAGTATGTTAGATGTTTTAATAGTAAAACTGTTCTGTTATCATTGCTAATAAATTAGATATTTAATAATTTATTTTATAAAGAAAATATTAAATACTTTAGGTATTGATAACATTGGACAACAAAATGAAACTTTTTGTCTGCCACTAAGCAAAATGTGGGGGATCTTTTTTTCTTTTTTTGGGGGGTGGGTGGTGTGGTGCGATTGTTATGGCCTGTTTGTTAAGTTTGCATATGTGTGTGGTGTAGCTGGGTCGGTTCAAAATGTGGGGGATCTTAGCCAAATTTTGGGTGCTGATTTCAAATCTGCAGTCAGAATTTGGCCAGGACATCATCAGATTTTTGAGATATGCATAAGGAGAAATTTCACCGCTAATGCTATATTATGACTCATGCTATATGAACTGTATAAAGCTTGAACAACAATATTTGGTATTCAAATGTTTAATGTAAAACACACTTACCATGATCAGACAACAGATGCATGAGAAAGACTGATAAAAGCATTATGGAAGATATGGAACGTATTTAACCCACATAGTAGGTACTTTCAAAATGTTCAAAAATGTTTCAGATACTTGTTCTTGTGCTTATGTGAGGTATCAGGCTGCCTTTGGAGGAACCAACAGTAATCACCCATCATGTTTGGATTGAATTTGCCCTGATATCTACTTTGCATCACCTTTATGTCTTGGTGGAACCTTTCACATGCTCATCACTGACAACACCTAGATTGGTTGGAAAAAATCAAGATGCGAATGCAGAAAATGCATCTTTAGAGACATCCTGGCCCCCATTTGCTCATACACCATTAGCATGTTTTCCACATACCTAGCATAGTGCTCAGCTCTGTTTTCCAAGAAAGTTCTGTGCAACGAAAATAAATGCTTCCCATGCTGGAGACTCCAGTGGGTTCAGCTTATTTTTTGAACCCGTCATCACGCTTGAGTTCTCGAATTTCGGGCCCCACAAAAATTCCTCCTTTGAGTTTAGTTTCACTTTTGTCAGCACCAAACTTCTCTCTTAGGACTTGAAGCCATCACCGTCTTTATCCATGGCTTTGACAAAGTTTTTCATAAGGCCAAGTTTGATTTGAAGTGGCGGAAGGTAGACATTCTGAGGGTCTACCAATGACATATGTTTCACATTGTACCTGCCAACTATAGGTTCCTGTCGCATAGGCCAGTCTTTTCGAGTGTAATGGTTGGCATCATCACGGCTGTTCCAAAGACACAAGAAACACGTGTTTTGTGTACCCTAGCTTCAATCCGAGGAGGAGAGAAATAACTTTGAGATCACCACAAATTTTCCAGTTATGATCTGAATAAGTCATCACTTTCAAAAGGAGTTCCATCGACTCGTATGTCTCTTATAAGCCAACTGCATGAGATATAGGAACCGAAGGTTTTTGGTTACCATGTAGTAACAGCACAGCTTTAAGGCTTAGTTTGCTACAGTCTATGAATAACCTCCATTCGCCAGTCACATGTCATAACTAAAAACACGTGACGTCCTTGAACAAAACGGTTTTCAGATTCGAAATCTGCGTGCGAAATACTACAAAGTAAGTGTGACAGTGTTCCGGTGGCAAAATCGTTGTTGTCCAGTGTAATGTTTCTCGCTTGTCATTTTTTGGTACATTATCAGACTTAACAACTCCAGAATTCAAGGGGGTAGCAGATTAATATCTTACTTTGTAATATTTTTCTTTTATTTCTCCTAAAATTTGGTGGTCTGTCTATAATTGTTTTTTCACTTAGTATTATTTTTCAACCATGACTTATTTGCGTACATGCTGTTATAGGTGAGAGAAATTTCCCTGGTGTTCTAGGGTTTCATACGCAAACTGCACCACTGATAATATAAAAATTTGAAATATTTGTTGATCTGGAAAGTAGTTTGTTATTTTAAAGAAAGATAAAAACTATTAAAAATTTTCTTTTATGCAAAAGGACTATTATTTAAATATAAAATTTTTTTCTAGTAAAGAAGAGAACTGATCAGCTACTGAAATACTGCCCACCCCTTCAGTTTCTTACAAATTTGCACGAATGTGTAATCTATAGTGGAAAATGGTGTAATATCAAGTGGCTGTTTATCTTCATTTTGTTTGATGTCAACTTTTATCGTTAAGTTCTGGTGGTCCTTTGTGGGAGAACCCTGCAGTGCTTCAGCTTCACTGCTTGCTGATTGGTTTTAAATTTTAATACAGGTGTATCAGTTTGTTTTTTTTTCAGAATGTTACAAAAGAACATTTCTTTTAAAAATTTATTGAATCGGCCAGCAAATTTTTGAAAAAAATTAAACAAAAGAAATCATTTCTTTAATTTATCTTTTATATATTATCTTTTCAACATTGAATTTTGGTTCATACTCTTCCAAGTTATTCAGTGATTAAGAAAAGAAACATTTTGCAGTGAATAATTTTAAGATGCTCATTGGCTGAAAGCAAAAGGTACAGGACCAGAGGGTAAAATAATAAAGTTTGGCAAGGGCTAAGAATTAATTCACAATATTGTATGTAACTTTATTTTGTTTTTAATTTTAGATTTAAAAATAAGTTTTGGATTTACTAATTTTCACAACTTTTAATTGGAAAGCAAAAAGAAAAAAACGAAAAATCTGCCATGCATCTTATTGTTGTTTTCTTATGCTCTAGCTTTGTGGACTCCAGGGTTGCAGCCATTGAGAACTGACTTGGAAAAACAGGAAAAAACAGATGGAAGTTCCATTTTCAAAGGTGTTGCCCCAGTATGGCAACCGGGCAGTATAGGGACTACACCATTTAAAAAAGAATTTAAACCAATCAAGCCAAACCTAGAGAGACAACAGAAGGCAGAACAGAAACCGGTAATAAAATTTGCTTTTCTTTGAAAAATGGGAGTTTTTCTTGAACCCCACCCCCATTAACACTTAGGTTTCAGAGTCCTGGAGGCTTGCTTAGATATTTTTTACACTAATTTTGAGCATGGATTCCATTTTGTGGAACCAGAATGCCATGGATCTTTCTGATGTAGTTCATACCTCGTACCTGCCTCACTTAATGCATAAGTAAAATGGTGACTTTGCTCTTGTTTACCACCATGCAATGCGTAATTGTTAAACAGGTAAAATCTTTGTGGCTTGTTTTGATGTTTGTCACAATTCATTTCTGAACTGCAACTTACCTGGCATCTTATTGGCTGGTTTGTTTTTTCCTCTTATTAATGTACAACATAAGCTATAAACCAATTTTTCATCATTATTTTTCCGTCACCATCAGCAAGGATGTGACAATGTTTGTTAATTTAGTTAGTGGCACTTAATATTTTAATTTGTTGATGTTTTGGAGTTCCACAAGGATGCTCATCCTATTTATTGACAGTATCAATACAAAAAAAGCTGCATGGTGTAGTTTATCTTATTTTTCTTTTTGATGGGTGGGTGGGTGTCATACAGTGATCCAGCAGGAGAGTCAGAGTTCAGTTCTTGGTAGGCTCAGATTGGCGCATGTCTCTTGCATGGTTTATTCTTGCTCTTCAACAGCCAGCAATAAGGTTACCTCTGGGTGCTGCTTTTCTCTCCCTCCCCCCTCTAAAAACAAAGAGTTCGAGTAAAGATTACTCTGCTGAAGTTGGAAGCGCCTGGCCCATAGTGGCGCAACACTCTAGAGCGGATACCCTCAGCACCATGCACACTCTTGCCAGCATTGTCTCCCTTGTAGAGACTGGCATAGAACAAAAAAAACGCAGAACACCGTAGAATACTAACGTGTAATGGCAAATGTAACCCTTTCCATTTTGTGATTTCCTGCTTAAGGTACATTGTACTTTCCTAGGGTTTACTTTGTAGTTAACAATTTTGAGTTTATTATTATTTCTTCTGTTTTTTTTTTTACTGTAGCTAATTTGTATGCGCTAAACTAAGCTAGAACCCACTTTGGCATCTGATAGCTAGAGAAGATGCAGTTATGGCGAAAATTTAACAGTGGTTGATTTAAATGAAATGTGAATTTTTTGCCTTTTTTACTTTGCAGTAGAATCTGTATCTGCGGGTGGGGTGAGGTGAGGAACATGTACTATTAAAGCTTTTGCTTTCAATATTTAAAATGAAGTTGTTTTGAAGAAATCTTGACAAATCTGGATGCTATCATTATTTATTATTACTATTTTTACAATGTTCCTACTAAAGGTAGCAGAATATATAAATACTTTTAAAAGTTTATTAACCCTCTCTTCCTACTAAAGCTGCTGATAGGAAGATGGAAATTTTATCCCCTCCCTTAATTTCTTCCTAATGCTTTTTTGTAGTTAAAAGGTCAAATATTCAAAGCATGGATTATAATAATGTATAATTCTGTGAACTTGAGAATGGGACAAAATAGACAATTTACAAAAGAAAAATCTACATACACACTATGACTATGCTACTCGTTTTTATTTTTTTAAATTTATATATATAATATTTTTAATGATAAGATATGTATGGCATTACCTTTTTGGTGCCAAACCAACAATATCTGACATAAATTTTAATAAGTATTTTACAGAAACCACAGTAAATTACATTTTTTTCCATTTTTCTTTTTACTAATATTTAAATTATGAAAGCTGACATTTAAAACTAATTTAAAAAGAGAATTTGTCCGTTCTCTGGCAGTGGTCAGTGCCGCTAACCATGATAACCTGTGATATTTAACATGCCATATTTTACCAAAAAAAAAAACCATCTCGGTACTGCTCCATTTCATTAAGGCAGATTCACTTCCCCCAAATATGAGTCATTTATCACATTTCTAGCTATTTATGATCTGGGAGGAAGATTGCATTTTTGTTAATCAGCATACGAAATGTCAAAGGTGCTGCCTGGTATTCCATTTGTATTTGTGAAATCAGAATTACTTTCTTTGTAAATATGTATACCTGCAATATAGACCAACATTGGCACTTTCCTGTTATTTTTTTTGCATGGTGTCCCTCTGGAATGAATCTGGTCTTCATTATTTGTTTGTGTGTGTGTGTGTTGGGAGGATAGCTTTGGAGAAATTCGTTATCATTTATCTCTTTATAAATGCAAGGATATGGTGAATGAAAACACTGTCAATAAAGTATTCACAGATCTGTGGGATGGAAGAGAACTGAGAGGGGTTTGGATCTGTAGATTTAGAATTTAAGACTGGTGTTGGATACTGAAACAGTTCCAGCAACATACACTGAATTTCAAAACTGCATGCTTTATGTATGCATTTTTGCCTCTACCTTTCTAGACAACTTTGTCAGTCACAGTATTAAATTAAATACCCTTGTATTTTTTAACTGTACACCCCCAAAAAATTTTGTACTACTAAGTAGTTTGAAACGCTTTATTATTTTGCAAATCTCCATCTCAAACATCTGAAATTCATACTTAGAAGATTAGATATTTTTAACTCCCTAGTGTAATAACATAAAATTATTAAAGCTTAAATACATTATACTGATCTTGTTCTGGGCTCCCTGATGTTGATTATACCATACCTTGATTTTACTTGTGTAAAAGATTAACTAAAGTTTTACCAACAAGTAAAGGAAAAAAATACATGGAAACAAAATACACTGTAATTGGCAATTTATAGATATATAAAGTAAGTTAAAAATAATACAATTCGTAAAAGTTGAGTGGCTAGTTAGCTTGTCATCTACGTTCTTTGCATTCCATATGATGTCGAAACAACAGATTTATATTTTTCAAATCTAAATAATATTGGCTAAATTGCTAAAGAATCTGTATTTATGATTTTCTGTTGGCATTCTATTTTAAATTACTCCTGTTGGTCATCGACCACGTAATAAGTATTTTGCTATTAATCTAGATGTGGAGGAGAGTGGTGGGAAGCCTGGTAATTCAGTAGATGTAGACTCCCCATCACATCATAGCCCCTGAATAGTTGTCAAATTCAACTTTTAAGCAAGCGGCAGATACAAACAGCCACTATATTTCTGGGCAGTGGAAGGGGGTGGACCCGGGAGGACAGAAACTGGGGGGAAGTTGCGACAGTGAAGCCAAATGGTCGACCAAGTAAGAAAAGAATGAACCATTGGATTTCCAATGTCAACACAGCTGTTGGGAACTTCCATTCACCCCCCCTCCCAGCCTTAACAAAAGGCAAACACAATCAATCATATGAGCACATTGCTCCAAAAATCCAATCATATGTTGCCTGCAGACTAGAAAGCCAACAATTGATTGGCTTAGGTATGATTTTTTTTAGTTACAAAGAAATTTTCTTTTAATATAGAATTCTGACTAATGACCTTGATATCAGTAATATTAAGAGCTATTATTCCTACGTTCATAAACTTGCTTTTTTTTTTTCTCCCCTTTTTATAATCCTTTTCTGTTCAGTTTTGATGCATGTTTAAGAACAATTTCTCCAGTAATTATTAGTCTCGTTTAAACGACTCAATTATTTTGTCTTTGACTTATGTAGGTTTTCTTTTCATGTTTAATTGGGTAATTTAATTAAATATCAGTGAGTATTTACTTGTTCAGTATTTCAGGTATGTCATATTTAGGAAAATCTTTTGTGTTTTTATCATTGATCTTTGTAGATTTGTTGTTTTTTTTAGCAATTTTAGAATTTCATGATATTAATTAATTGCATTAATAAAAAAAATTTTTTTTTTGTTTGAACAGAAACAAGACGATAATAGCAACTTAGCATCATGTTATTTTGTAATGCTAGCCAGTAGATGATGATAACTCCTTATTTCTTCCTTAAGGGGACTAAGCTACTGAAGCCTGAAGAGAGTTTTGCCTGGAAGCCACCAGAAAAACCCACAGCAGACACTAGCAGTACCTTGCCAACCAGTTCCTTTCACTACAGGCCTTTGTCCACCATCGAGCATACTCACGCCTCAACTACAGGTAGCGATTCAGAGGCACCAAGCAAAATAGTTAGCCCTCCTCCAGCTGTCAGCAGCATCACGATGACCACCACAAATGCAAGAGAGACCAGCAACTTGCCACAAACTCAGAGTCCTGACATTATTTTGTTACAAAAGAAACGAGGTGGGTATTTAGTCCTCTTTCTAGTCCCCTGATTTGTTTTGTATGTTTAGTGAGATATTTAACTTTTGTTTATTTGTTGTTGTTGTTTTTTTGACAGCTAATTTTTTTTTCTTCATAAACCCGAATAAATATAAATATTTGAAAGTAAGTGGAATACAGCTTTAAAAAGAAATAGTTAAATATGCATAGTGTTAGACTTATTCATGGGTGTCTGGCAACCTTCTAGGATATGTAACATGGACCAGGCTGGCTGCTTAGATTTTTTTCTTTTTTCTAATATAGATAATGCAATAAAATTAGAACTCCAAAAATAAGTTAAATATCACAAATGTATTATCTTCATGCATAATTTTTTTAAAATCAGTCTTACTTTTTTATTGTTTCTACATTTTATATAACATTTAGCAATAAGTTTTTTGAAATTCTTAACACTAAAGTTAAATGGAAATTAACAAAACAGATTTGAAGTAAAGAAATTGTTCAAAAAAGTCTATAGTGCTAAGCGTTTTGAATTTCAACATCTTTATAGCTTAAAACTTGAAAAATACTCAGAAATGATGGTGATTTCTGACTTAAAGGTGAGACTAATATTAAATTTCAAAAATGTAATATAATCAGTACTGCCCCCCCCATTTGTTTTCCAGCTACAACCCGTTCTTCCATCAGATGCACAATGTGCTCTCTACATCCAATGAAAGGAAATGATTTTGGCTTTTTTAAAGTTCACCTGCCTGAAGCAGTTTTTTTTTTCTTTTGTCTATAAATATTTGCCAAAGATTACTTTTGTAACGTGATAATTTGCTTCTTTTTTTAAAAAACAAATGCAAGTGCAGGTGTTCAGTTTTTTAAAGGGAAGCCCTATTTTTGTCTGATTTAAGTTTGTGGGTTTAACATTGTTGATGAATAATTTGTTTTACATTTTTTCCACATGTGCCCTTTAAAAGTTCAGACCAGCAACAGAATTTCTTGCAATATTGAGATACAAAGTAATATATTCAGGATATTTAAATGCACACTCATCTCTTGAAAGGCAACATAAAGAGAAAATAATGTATTGCCAATATTTATTTTTTTTTTTAGTGAGAGCAAATTAAGTACAAGAATGCCAAAGGCAGAAGAATCTACTGGAAGATTACTCATATATAGATGTATATAGCTTGCTGTACGGGTTCAATGAACACACTCTGAGAAGAGAAACTGCCAAGATGGCAAAATTCTTTTGATGATGAAATAAAAAATTTTTAATATTAATTGCAAAATAGTACTATATTTTAAGCAATGGGAAATAATGAATGCATTAATTACCATGGCGATGAAGTGCAAGAATCTTAAGCTTCTAAGAAATATTTAAGCAGCTTTGTCCAGCAATTCTTAGTATCCTCATTGCATTTGAATCCAGCTAACATGTCAACCTTTTGCTTCATCATCCCCATGCTTTTCTTTGTGAAGACTGTCAAAATTAGTCCCCTCTCACTTTGAATTTTACCAGTAGAACACTGGATAAATGACCATAGATTATCCACCTTCATCTGCTCACTGTTGGCCATAAGAGTGCAGGTAAATGTTGGCCGGGGAGACCCTATCTTCATTTTAGTAAATTATACTTTTATCAATTTCTCATCTCAAACTATTAATATTAATTTTTGTTTTCAAATATTTTTAAAAAGTTGACAGAAGCTTAACATACCTGAAATACTCGTGAGTAATAACAAGACAAAATTTTTTAAACAAATAGAAATGCTGCAAAAATTCCAGATGAGGAAGTGGCTGCCTTCAATGCAGTAAGAACTCCATAAACAGAGATAAAAATGTTCTACATTGAAATCTCTCAGCATTTAGGCTTCTTCATACTTAGTATGTAAATACCATGCCACTCCCACAGCGTTTTCGACAGGTGACTCCTTACCAATTGCTTTGGTAAGAGTCAGCTTCCGCTTATCAGTCAGTAAAAAAAAAAAAAATAATAAGAAAAGATTTGTCCATATGCTTGCATATAAGTTTGATGTTACAACTACTTTTTATTATTGACTTGTTACATTTTGCCATGAACTAATTCTAAATCGTTGGAACTAAGATGTGAGAAAACACAAACTAAATGTTTCAGCAATTGAAGGTAGTGCATGAGGACAGTGAGGGGAAATGTTTTTAACATGAACATTGATTTTGAACTGATGCAGTAAGAACTTGGATTTGTTATTTGCTTGTTTTGTTTTCTTTTCATTGCTTAGATTTAAGTTAACATGATTTTGTTACTAGAGAATCGATGAGAAGCACTGAATAACTTGCTTCTTCACTAGATTTTTGGGAATGCTCACTTGACCATATTCTGTCAAAGAATGTATGCTGTAGCATAACAGCAGGTGTGTTGGCAGCAGTTTTAATTGTAATGCAATAATTCCTGTGCTACACCATACTATTTTGTTTCATAACCAACATGCTTTTATTCATCTCCACTGAATGCTAGTCCAGGCAGGTTTTAATCTGCTAACTGCTACTGAAGCTGGCCTGGCTGCATGACCCCTGAAAAGTCATCTTAGACAAATGTTTTAGATGGCATGAATGTACTGTAGTATCACCTTGTGCATGATTCCAAAGGTTGGCAGACAAGAGACGAGCTAACATGTTGACTAATTTGTACTTTTGCTAAACAGAAGCTTGATGCTGATGTTGTTGGCATAGCTTCTCTATCAGTGTTGGCTTTGAGTTGAAATATGCCTCATTAATTTATAAAGAACTCAGATTTGAATAAATGTTAAACATTTTCAGGTTTTAGCAAACACACATTACTGCCAGACTTATACAAGAAGCATTTTATTTTTCATTGGAATTTTAAAATATTTTAGGATATAACAATGATAATTTGATGAGGATTATATCTGAATTGTTCTTGCTGAAACATTAAATTCTTGTCGTCTCAGCATAATTTCTAAAAATGTTATTGCACATGAGATACACATTTACACTACATTGACACTTTGGCTTGAAATTGGTTAAGCTGTAATTTCCAGCATTTTTAAATTTTGTTTTTAGAATTTCTAAAAAATATTCACTAACCTTTTTTTAGTTTTTGTATGTAAAAAGGAAAAGAAATAACCCTTTAGTTCCAGGTTCTTGCTTGAATGATGATGTGTGCAGCACAGGTATCATGCTCAAGGACATTTTCATTCAAGTTCTGGTGTTCTCTCAGATTTAAAGTGATTGTGTGCTTAAAGAAACTTTAAAGCACTATAGTAAGCCGACTTAAGTTACTCCAAAGCTCTGCTGCATGGCATTTGGTTGTGTAATAATAATTTAACAAAGAAGATTCAGCTCCCAAAACTCAAGAATCTATTTGAAACTAGTTTTAAAAAAAAAAGAAAAAAAGGGGGGGTGTTTTCAACCCGGGTTAAGCTTTGTTGGACGGGGTTGTACAGTTTTGTGCGGTTCCTTTCAGTGACTAGTATAGCAGAAAAAGATAAAACTATTAGTCCCACAACAGCTCCCTTTTGGTCAAATGTATTTGTTCCTCAGGTTAACTCTAGCATGAGCAGTAGGTTTATTGCCCTTTGTGAGGAAGTCCCCACAACAGTTCCCTTTGGTCAGATGCATTTGTTCCTCAGGTTAACTCTAGCATGAGCAGTAGGTTTATTGCCCTTTGTGAGGAAGTCCCCACAACAGCTCCCTTTGGTCAGATGCATTTGTTCCTCAGGTTAACTCTAGCATGAGCAGTAGGTTTATTGCCCTTTGTGAGGAAGTCCCCACAACAGCTCCCTTTGGTCAGATGCATTTGTTCCTCAGGTTAACTCTAGCATGAGCAGTAGGTTTATTGCCCTTTGTGAGGAAGTCCCCACAACAGCTCCCTTTTGGCCAAATGTATTTGTTCCTCAGGTTAACTCTAGCATGAGCAGTAGGTTCATTGCCCTTTGTGAGGAAATTGCTTGCAAATGATTGTTTTTTTTTGTTTGCGTGTAAGTATATGGCTCTGCCTTTCTTTTTCTTGTGGGAAAGATCAACTTGAAACATGCTAATAATAATAATGAGAAAAATTCTATGCAGTTGGTAGGGAATTGACATACTTCAGGAACAGTCTGTAAAGTTTTGCTGCTCATCAGTGATTGTGGGGCCATTACAATTCCTTGTTTTACCTGTTTGCATCTGGCAGGTAGACTGAGGGGGGGCATCATCTCTGTTTAGCCAAAATTTCTCTGTCAAGACGTGCTGTGGGTGGTTTGGAGGGGCTAGGGTTAAAATTTCTTTTAGTCATGGTTTTTAGAATTATCTAAGATGAAAGTGGATTGTTTCCCCATGAAATTGACCTCCCTGATTACCCCCCCTTTTAGCTGTTGACATTGATGAATTAGTACCTGCTAAAAATGAACTTAATAATTGACTTAAAAACATTTAAGGAAATATAATTGCAAATCTTATTAGATTTACCTGTTACTTAGTAATTAAAAAAACAGACAAACAGGTAAATTTGTTTTTTCTTATTATGCTTATCCAGAAACGTGGCAGGTTGTCTGTTTCAGTATCTACCTGAAAGAAATAAAAAGTGAAGAAAAAAAAACAAAAACAAACCCCACTTGGACTGATAGCATAAATTATCTCATCTCACCTGTGACATCCTTTGAACTTCTGCTGCTTATATGAAATTCTGACACCATTATACAGGTCAGCTATCACATACTTTATCTTTGCCTTCTACTTGACGACAAAAAAAGTGTGTGTATAGGTAGGTATAATTTTTAAAGTTTAGATATTTATCTACATTCTGTATCCATTGATGGCTAGCCACTATCTAATTTAGAATAATTCTGAGAGGATTATGAAAAAGACCTCTGTCTAAAAACATATGCTGTCATTCTTTTTGTACATAAGTAACTTGAATGACAACTGTCTCTTGTCTGTCTGTCTGTCTCTCTCCCAACCTTTACTACCCAAACTGTTGATGCATGTATGTTATTTCAGACGACACTAAACCTGAAGAGGTTCCAGTCATAGGAAATACGATCATGGTCAATGATGGTAAGACTCTTACGTCTATCTGACGCAGAGATGTTAGCTGTGAGATTATTAATACACTTTTTCTTCATTTTTCTTGAAACTAACATTTGCAAATATTTGTGATGTGGCTTCCTGGTACTGTTGCTTATGTTCTTATCTATTTCTTTAAACTGCATCACATGCTACGAGGTGGTAGGTGCAATACACTTTAGAACCAAGGCGTCAGTATTACCTTCTAATCAGCATGCATTTAGCTGCTTGTAGGCCTTGTTTGCACTTCTTTCCTTTGCCTATGTCTCAGTCTATCACAGCACCTGTTGATTTGACACCCTAGTAGTAACTTTAGCTACATTGTATTTTTGTTGTTTTTTTTAAACGAAATCCCTTTAAGGGCGGAAAATCGATTGATTTTATGAAATGGTTTAGTTCCCCTCCTTCGCATTTATCAGTAGTCAGAGGTTCATTTTCTTGCTGTTGTCTTTGTGGTATTTTTTTTTTTTTTTTGCATAGTAATTATAAATTGAATGACGATGACAACAAAAAAGCAATTGTATACCTAACGCAGCACACCCAGTTTTTAGGTGGCATCTAACTTTTCCTTGGAAGAGTAACAGTTGTACACCGTATTTTGGTGTTCCATATTTGAGTCTCTTTCCGAGTACATTGTTGAAGAGATAGATGGATAAAACACATTCTCTCGAACGATTTTCATCAATAACCATCAGAAGCCAGTTAATTATATTTCTAAAAACTGAGTAATAATAATAATTTTTAGTAATAATTAATCAATGCACATTCGTGATTTATCAGCATAAAATTACTTAATAATTCTGTTTTTTTAAACTAATTTTAATTTAAACACAAAGTATCATGAGATTTATGTTAAAACCACTTTTCTAGTCAGCTGTGCAGGTACCGTTGGAGCTCTCTGTGACATGGGTAGTCTTCCCGCCCACCAGGGTTTGATTCCCAGGTCACAGACTTGGTTCGTTCTTATTTACCAGCCCATTTGTGTGGATTCCACCTGTTATTCCAGGGTTTACTCCCATAGAGTAGGGACTCCTGTTTAGGAATTGATGTGGTTGATACAGTGATAGGTTTACTGCACTAGCATCAGAACTGTGCTGCCAGCTCCTGTATCTGGGATACAGACTGGTCGTAAAGTAAAATGCTCAACCAAAGTTTCCAACCCAAGCGCAATTAGAAAAGAAGAAAAAGCATCGTAGAAACACGTTTCATAAAACGTGTGAGTAATTTCACACAAACAGACGCGAACTGTTGGCATTCAGAAAATATTTCAATAAGCATCTTCTTTTAGCCATTGCTGTTTGGGAAAGGGTTAGGGAATATAGTAAACTATTTGTTTTACTTTTGTGTGGGCATTAGAGTCTTTGGGTATCAGGTAGTAGCTGTTCTTTGCCATCAGATCTCTGTAGATAAAAATTGTTCAATTATGCAATGTGCATACAGGTAGTGTTCCGAAAAAGATGGCCTTTAAATAAATTGCACAAGATCTCAGGACAATCTCATTTTTACTGGATTGAGTTTTAAAATGTATTCTGATGATCTAGAGAAAATCTGTTTGTTTTTTTTTTTTAAATAATCTGAGTTCTTTCTCTGGTCAGAAAACATTTTATGCTTGTTGTTGTTGTTTTTTGTGCTGGTATTAAAAAATTGATGTGATTACCATGTTTAACGAGGTTTCCAAGTTTTCCTTGCTGCCAACCTCTCTTTCCAATAAGTGCCATATTGACCAAGTAACTAGCGGCTCTCTCAGGCCTTCAAAGTCAGGACTGGAGCTCAACAAGAGAAGTAATTTGTGTCCTGTTGTATTTTATTTCTTAGAAATTTCAAAAGGGGCAAAAAATGTGTTGCAAATAAATTTTAATTCTGAAATAAAAAATAAAAAAAAATTTGCATTGGAAAGTTAGAATTAGCTAAAAATAAAGTTTGGGCGCTCAGATTTTAGTGTTAATTATGTGGCTTTAGTAACTGGGGCTAGGAATTATTTTTGGTGCAGATGATGGTGATGTGGAGCCTTGGAGAAAACTATCTTGTTACAGTGATGGACCAAAAATTTTTCAAAATACAGATGTTAATAATACGATCATGGAAAATGTAACCCTATACTTGCTGTAAACCACTTATAATTCCCATTTTATTTATTTATTTAATCTTTTGAAGGAAGGAAAAAAAAACTTTATCAAAAAAAAGTGCTTTAAGATTTAAATTTATTTTGAAAATGGTAAATTTACTAGTGTTAAAATTTAATAAAATATCTGTGTGTGTGTAACTGAATCTTCCATTGACTTGCTTTCTGTTATAACAGCATGCAGTTGAATTGCTTTCTAAAAAAATTAATAAAAGGTGGGGGGGGTAAAACCCGAATAAGTAACACACAGCGAATTACTTTTAGATACTTAGAATACAAATCATGTATTTTTAAAATAATAAAATGCTTTTTATATAAAAGAAAATAAGGTTATTCGTGGTATCCTTAATATTATTACATCAGTATATTTAAAAACCAGTCAAATTATCTTACCATAGGTTTGGTGATTTCTGTTAGCTTCACCATTAATCCCCAAATTTGATAAATCTGCACTGAGAATACTTTCACTTTTTGTCGGACACTAGCCAGACTTGGACTCTGCTGAACCTATATAATTTCATCCTTACCTACTAACAGACAGTAGTGCAGTATCCTGTTTTTGTAAGCTTATTTCTTGGTGGCAGTATTTCTAAATCTGCACACTTGCATATATTTGTGCATTAGTCATATTTTTTGTTTTTTAACTCTGTAGATAGACATTAACCCTTCTCCTTGATTGAGAACAATCTAGGGTCTGCCACACACGTTTGCATTAGTAACTAAAGAGGCAAGCAAGTCTTTATTGCTCAAGTGAATCAAATTAGATTTTAAATACATATATAACAAAGAAATGAAATTACCAATACCATTATAACTTAAACTATCAATGGCATCAACTAGTGACTTGTTCCACTAAGAATTCTACCACACTTCCTTCTATGGCATCAAGATTTGAGGCTGGCTTAACTACTTTATATCTGTACTCTGGTAAATGTATCTCCTGATTGTGAAAAGTATTTGTTTGGAGAGTTGAAGGATTCTATGAGACCAATTTTACATTAAGTTAAAAGGGATCAGAGGTGTTTACACGTTTACTGAAGCTTGCAATGCTACTGCTTATTTTGTTTCTAATAAATTTTTTTTAAAGGATGACTTATTCTAAGGATTTGCGTGGCATGGAGAAGTATTCACTAGGGGCTTTGTATCCATCTAGAATCTGCCAAGCTTGAGACAAATGTGTAGTAAGCTTTGTGTGCATTCCCATATTTTAAAAAAATGGACTACAGTGACTGAGAATAGATATATTAGAGGATGAGAAGAGATTGGCACATCATTAGCATGGCATGTGCTGTTAATTAAAGGGTAGAATATACTGTGAGGTATCGATACCAAGTAATGCATCTAGCAAAAGTTGGGGGGGTGGTGGTGCGGAATCAGTTGCTGGCTTTCTTTAAAACTGTGCAGCAGGTTTTATTACAACAGCGGCCCCCCTGAAAGAGAGAAAAGGGGAAAACATGTAGACCTTCATCTATTTACATGGTTTATTAGGAAGAGCCATTTAAAATTGCATCAGGCACTCCACTGGTAAAACACTACCACTGGGTCATTAACTAAGCATGAAACCATGAATGGAATGCCTCTCCTGTTTAACATTTCAGAAAGTTTCCTTAAGCTTTTCCACATGTTTGCTTCTGACTTTCCCCCTCTCCCTCATTATATCTTGATTCTCTTCACTGACCCTTTAGTTTGCCATGTGTAGAAATTCCGAAATGCACCTCCCATTAAATTGTATAGGATTTGCATATTTGGAAGCTTTCTTGTTGTATATCTTTTTCTTTAAAAAAATATATATATATTAATTTTCTCTGATGTAAATAAAATTAATTTAATGTAGAAACTATTTCTAGTTTGTTCTTGAAAAAAGATTAATTTTGACATACATCAGTCGGACTCAATCACTTATCCTAAAACTTCCATCCACAGGCAAATTGTTCACAAATAATCAGCGTAGATTTTAAGTATAATATTGTTTGCAGCTGATTTTTCAAGATAGCTTCTAAGGCGAATTGTTTGTTTTTAATGGTAAATTGTTCCTTTAAAAAAAAAAAATAACTGACTTTTCTATTAGTAAGTATTCCTGACATGATATCTGATCTTTTAGATGCCAAACTCTTCTAGGAACATTAGTTTTACAGATTTCATGAAGAAGATGATATTGTTTCAGTCACTAGTGCCATAGTAATGTTTTCATCCAAGGATGAATTTTTTTTTTTTTTAAATATTCTAACTTAATTCAGATTTCATTATTGTTTTCTTATAACGTGGAAAAACTAATATTAATACCACAGTTAGTAATTTAGTTTCTGAAAAGACTAATACTAAGACCAAGATGCATTTAATTTATCATAAAGAGTTTAGTTTAGAAGGATGAGCTACATTATGAACCGAGTTTATCAAAATTAATGCATAAAATTTCACTGCCTACAGTTTAAACAGAGAATGTCTACTCTTCTTGACCTGTTACTATATAATGCGCAAGCATTTTCCATTATGGCCGCTGTTACCTAGTGACAAGTTGAACTCTGGATATATTGCATTGTGCAGAAAATTGATTTAAAGTCCATGCCTTTTACAGTCACTTTACCTTTTCTTTTGCTTTTGATGACAAGTAAATGGGGATATACATTTGTGAAATCAGATGAAACTTGTTTTACAGTATCATTTTTCTAACTTCATAAAGACAGCAACTGAAACTTCTATGAATAGTAATTGATGAAATTTTATAGAAACACATCAGATGGCTATATTTCAAAGTCACCATCTTATTTCCGGGGGAACATGAAATATTAGGAAAAATTAATTGTATAGAAACTGAGAGGCAAATGGCTGGTAAGATGTATATAAATCTCTCTCAACCAAAATGGTCTGCACCATACTTTTTAAAACATTTGATGGTTTCTACCTCAGATAGATCATACATGATGGGTGTTTGTGTGAACTCCAGTCAGTATACAAGAAGGATCTGTGCCAGAAAAATGTTTGAGATAACATGAAAAAATCTAAGCCAAATGGAAAATGAAGCCACCAAATAAAGTTTTTAAATTAGATTTTAAAAATTGTGCTGAAATAATTTCTACTTTTTTATTAACTCCTTTGAATAATGTTACAAAATTGCTTGGAACAAATTAAATCAAAACATCAGCTCACTTTTTTTTTTTTTTTAATTTAGTTTTGTTTATTCTAATTTTCATTGGCAGCCATTTAATGTCAAACAGAACAATAAACGTACAGTGAAGGAATAAGATAATTCAGTTTCATTTACTTAGTGCTTAGAAATAACATTAAAATATCAGTCTTATTTGTAATCAGTTTTTATAAAAAGAACTAACAATCAATAAAATGCAACAAAGTGTGATTGCTAATAAGACCATAAAACAAAATTTGGTGACATCTGTTTATTGTATAGGATTTCCCTCATCTTCAGCAGGCCGTATAGGTGTCAAGCGATCGCAGAAGTCATCCTGATACTAAAATGGAGTAAGGCTTTTTTTGGAATACAACAGCTTCTATGACTATTCGGTGATTCAAAAAATATTGATAAAGCATAAATATAGAAAATTATCTGAAATGTATAGTCTTTTTTTTTTTTTTAAAGGTTTTCAGTTAAAAAACACTGGGTTAAAGCAATAGAATTACGAATGAAGGTTGGGAAGGGAGGGCTTTATGATGATTATTAAGGATATTGGTGTGACCTAGTCAAAAGAAGGTTGCTGGGTGTGTGGCCAATATACTCGTAAATGCTTTTCTGGTCTTTACATAAAATAAGACAGCAAGCGAACATGTGATAGAATGTGTACATCTTAATTTACAAATGGCAGGGAGCAGAGACAAATTCTAATTAAAAAGGTTGTCAACATTTTTAGCTTAGATTTAAAAAATCAAAGGGCCATCCACAACTTGAATGTGGTCTCGGCCTGTTTTGGTTAGCACGTGTTTACCTCTTACAACAAAAATACCTCAGTGCATTCTCCTCCTCCTCTTTCATAGATAATAATGGTATGGAAGATTTCCTTCCTAAATTTGGATACATTTTATATTTTGGAAGAATTAATACAGAAAAAAAAAAATTAAAATTCTAATTATCATCAACCTCCAAGAGAATAAATACTGAAGTTATTTTGGCTTTTTGCTTTGCATGACAGCTTGAAAGACACTTGTTATTGTGTTAGGTCATGGCCTTCAACAGTAGAACAGTGACCCATATATTTCAGCGGGAGAAATCCCTAAAGGTGCCATGTACCTAGGTACCGAAGAGTTGGTGGAAGGCAACTACAAACACACAGACACCTACTATGGAGTCCCAGTGGTGGAGACCACGTCGACAAAGAAAGTTGTGGAGCAGCAACCAAAGAAATATGAAGGCATTGGTCCTACAGATCCTCAGGGGATGCCTTTGGCATTTAGAAAAGTAAGTCTCCCCTTTCTTTGACTTGGGAAAGAAATGAGCTCTGTGACTAGAGTGTGGTCAGCAATGACCCCGAAGACTGCAAATGACTTGGTAGACCTAGTCATGGTTGCTTATTTTTGTTACATGTCCGACAATGTGTTGTGGTTTTGAGGAGATTCGCAGAGATATATTGCATTGTATAATGTACTGACTGACTGTCGTTGTTGTCCCGTTTACATGGTTCAGTTAAATAGTTTTAAAATAAATTAATATTAAATGAAGTCTACATATTTGAGGATTTTTGTGCCATTTGAATTTTGGGAATGCAGATTTTTAACAGAAAGAATTAAACTGAGTAAACGCAGTATATTTGTGCAGCATTTAGATTTTTTTTTTCTTTTTTAGTTAAAGCTGTTACTTCATTTCCAGCCTTGAAATAAAATATTGTTCTGTGTTGCTTGCTGATTGTGCTAACTTTCACACAATAAACTCATCTTTCTAGAATATCGAAGACGAACATCAACATGACTGGTATAAGCAGATGTATAAATCTTTGCATAGAGGAGACAAGAAAGACGGTGAGTATCTGGCACTATTCTGGCTCATATCTCTCTCCCAAAGGTTACATTCCATCGTCTGTAAGAAGCCTCTGCAGCTTCAGGTTTAGAGGTCCTGTTTGTACAGTAAATTATCGTTCTCCAGCTTAAAAGTTTTTTTCTTTATCTCATTTAAATTTTATTCTCTTTTCCACTCTAGACAATTTAATATTTGAGTTTACTTAATGTACGACATTATTTGCAGCTATGACCAAAGGTTTTATCATCCTACAATTTTTTACATTTTGTTTAATATTGCAGGTTAAGGTGGTTTAATTTGACAAATAATATCATGTTAATTCATTGAAGTGCATGCCACTTTAATTTTTTTACATAATGGAAAAAAAAAAAATTACTAAACTTAATAGATTTCATACTCTTACATCTATCATCCCAGCATGCTGTTTCCAAAAGGACCTTATGATTTGTGACAGCTAGTGTAACTCAGTAGCCGTGGGTACAGTAATCGGCAACACAAGCAGAAATTTGAAGATAGATTTAAATTTCTGGAGTGATGCAAAACTGCATGGCTATTTTTCTATGCTAGAGGAGAACCTCGGTCTGTAGTTGTAGCTGTGCTTTTTTCCTTTAGTATATCGGGCATCTCTGAAATTTCAAGACTAAGGGTACAACGAGTTTTAGGAGTGGGGTGGGGACCTGGTTTGTAATAGAACAGTTTCAGAAGATGCGAGTTGCTAGGTTTTCCAAATGCATATTTTTAAAAAACACTGAGGAAAAACAGAACAGCAAAACGTTCATGTTTTTTTTTTTTAAGTTATCCTCCCTTACAAAGATCTGGTTGAATGCTGCAGATACAGAATTTTATTTAACAGTTAAGGTTCTGTTTTTGCTTATGAGTAGAAATTTGAAATGTACAAACACTGAAAGAAAAAAAAGTTTGGGTTGGTGTGGATTTTGAAATCCTAAGGGAGTTTTAAAGTAAGATTTAAAGAAAACAAAAGTTGTAGTTACCTGATGTCAGTTAATTTGTAGCAGAGAGAGAGAGAGCTGTGGTTGTAGATGAATGCAAGTTGCTGGAAGTAAGGGGTTAATTTAGGCTATACCCCCCCTCCCCAATGGCCATATTATTAGTAATGGTATGCACTGATGAACCAAGGTTTCAGTCATTTCATTACCAGTAGAGTTTAGTTCTGAGTGCAGTAAGTTAATCAGTGAAAGGCATTTCTACGATTTTGTGGATTGTATAAGCTGGTCTTGGTTAATAAGTTTTCTGATGTCATTTTTGAACCGGTACTTTAGCTCATTGTACCCCTAGGGCATTTGCATAAGTTGTATGTCATTGATAACTTTGTTTGGATGCAAGATGAAAGTAATTTTATGGTCAGAAAAATAAAATCTCTATTGCCACCATAGTATGCCAAGCAAAACTCTGCATTTTCTTTCTCCTCTCTCTCTCTTTCTGGATACTCATGCAATTGATTCTTGTATTACTAAAAGCTAAGCAGCTCTCAAAAGGAAATTGCATTGTTGGTTTTTCTATACTACTGGCACAAATTTGGATAGCTGTATTCTTTCAAACAAACATTTGTTCTGCATTGGGTGTGTTCTTTATTGAGGCGGAGATTACTCTAGAGGTCACACAAACTTGTCGTCTGTGTGATTATGGAAAAAATGTCCACAAATTGTCAAGGTGAGCTTTAACTTTTGTGCTTAGCAGTAGTGATAATAGGATTTAAGGGATTGTTATGCTTTCCCTGTGATTCACTACTAAGAGCTGACATTATTTTTATTTTGCTTAAAAACTGATGTTCATGGAGCAAAGAAAGTTTCCAGTTTTGTCGACTTTTACTGGAAACGATCAAGACATAGAAATCATTGTCTTTTTTTACCCCTGAAGTCTATGGAGACGGAGGGCTGAACTTTTAGTGGCTTAAGTACGCTTGTTGGCATTCTTAGAGAGAAGTGGGTTAAAAAACAGATAACCTTTTGACGTGTGCTTTGGTATTTTAAATACTGAAAAAGAGAAAAGGAAAAAAAAACGCATGGATGCTAAATGCTGGCTGAGAGAGGGCATTCATTGGTGCTTTGTTGAGCAAGCTATTTTGCAGTTGATAGAGTCTGGCCATTTCACTTTCACCACATCTTCATCCTGCTCCCCTCATCTTTTCCAGATTTGCTTGGGATAAATGAACTTGTTGATTCAATTCTTCAAGAAACAGGTGCATATTTTACTTTACTTTCCGCCCCTACCCCACCTTGCTTATATTTTTATTTTTTGTGCATGTTTTAACATTAGTCTGACACCCTTGAACACCATTAATCATTGATAGCATGCAATGTCTGAATCTTGCTGACAAAGGATATTTTTTTCGTACAGGCATGAGACTCCATTTTTCTTTCCTCTGTTCTCCCTTAACCATGCAGATGTAAAAAACTTCTTTTTAATTCAGATTTCTTTTGGAGAACTCAGTTATCAGTTTTTTGTTAGCTTTCTCATCTTTCATATTTTATTATAAATAAGTTGGAAAAAATATTCATACTTGGATTATCCTTTTGATTGTTATTCCAAACCTGTACATTAATGAATCATTTTGTTGCTACCTAATAACATGCCCTTAGTGTTTGTTTTCATTTTGTTCCCCTCCATCACATTTTCTCTATCTGAAAGATTGTTTTCCTGTGCAAATAGAGCTGTATTAATCTACTTTTAATGTGAAATTTTGCTTTTCCTTTTAATAAAATCATTGCATGTAACACGACCATTTGAGAGCAGTAATTTTTTTTTGCATAACTTAGAAATGGTTAAAGATTTCCTACAGAATAAAGAAACAAGCATGCATGCTTTGATTTGTGTTGTGTGTGTCTGGGGCCTCCTTGATAAACAACTGTGGATTAGACGAGAAAGTTGTTAGCTAAAAGAACTGCTCATTATTACTTATAAATTTAAAAAATAAAAATAGGTTTTTTTAATTATTATTTTGATGCTGTCTGTCTGTTTCTCTGTGTATTATGTATGTATGTGTGTATAGTAAATGGTCTTAAAGTGATGATTTTCTGTTATATAAGCTGTTTGGATAAAAAGCATTAATATGACAATTTGGTGATTGGCGTGTAGGTGCAGAATCCTTCTTTGAGAAAGGTATTGATTTATTAGAGTTTGGCATGGATTTGCTGGAATTTTTCCAAGTATTTGGAAAAAAATTGTCCGTATTATTATATCTTACTGTGAGAAAGAGAAAAGTATTGTAAAGAAGCATTATATATGTAATAAATACCCCCCAAAATATACACTGCATGTTTATTATAATAATAATCCAGACGATTTCTTTCTTTCTTTAAATTATAAATGAACTGGTAGGGGAGAGATTATTCTTTTCTTGAGAATTATTTTTAAAATTGTTTTATATTTCATTCACAAATATTTTGTAATTAATGATATTATTTTATAATAATGCAAAAAAATTACAAACAAAAACAAACTCAGCCTTGCAGTATACTACCTTTGATTACTAAAGTTTCTTAAGGAAAGCTAAAACAATGGCTCAAAGAAACCTTGAATCAGGTAAAATGTAACTTTATTTAGAATATTTTCAAAAAGACCAGAAAATAGACTTTCCTTAGATATTCCAGTAATTTACATTTTCTGATTTGACTCCTGAACTGTTCAAGGATAATTATGGGTGGTTAAAATCTTTTTTTTTTTTTTTAAATCAAACTACTACATAAACACGTATTTATAATAATTATTATTATTATTGTTTTATATATCATCATTTATAAATGATTAGCATAAATTAAATTTTTGTGAGCGGAGTTGCCTCCCCTTTGGGTAGTGGACTAATGAAGCAAAAAAAAAATTTAATGGAGGAAGAGATGAGTTCTGTCAACTAAAAAACTGTCTTGCTGTTTTTGGTTGTTCAAGTCTCTCTCTCTCCCCCCCTTGCGTTCCAGAAGAGGTGCTTAGGCCAGAGAACAGTCTTTCGGGCAGTACTGAAGCTGCATTGACAAAAATATATGCATTACACATCTGTCAGATATTTTGTGGGCTTTCTGTAACTAAAAATGTGGAGGCGGTTTTCTGGCTCCCACCCCCCCCAACCCTGGAGCAGCGAGGCGGTGCATTCTTCAGCCTTGAAGGGTTGCCAAAACTCAAGAGAGCAGGCCGAAAATTGCCACTGATAGCAGAAGCACGATTTGCTGCTTTTTCTTTTGAGAGGTTTTTGTTGTTTTTTTTTCTTTCTATTATTAGAAACAGTCTGTCTGAATCATCAGGGGTTGTTTTTTTTTTCACTTAGAGCCAAATTCGTATTTTAGTGTGTCAGTTTATTTCTCCAGTCTTTATTTGTATGTAGGCCTGCAGCAAGTTCTCGAATTCCTTCCTCCCACACCAGATTTCCCAAGCACCCCTTTCTCCTATCGCTTTGATGGGTATTACTACCAAGTTTGGTTATGTTTGTTAGTATTAACTACCAGTGTGTCATTTTTTAAAATTTTTTTTTTAAGGAAAGTAACAAAACCGTCCTCTTTGTTTACAATTCACCATCTATGTCAGTTTTCTTAAAATGATACTACAGCATGCGATATTCATTGCTATATTACTGCACGCGTGTACCTCTGCAAATTCTATATTTGAGGATGTTGATTACAGAGAACCAATGATGTCTGTGTTCAGATTTTGTTTAAAAAAAAGTGATTGAGTAATTTTGATCATTCCATGTGCTTTTAATATATTAGTGGCCAAAAGTGTGTAGTATGTGCCATAAGCTCTATATTTGCATGGTGGATGTCTTGTTTGTTTCTAAACTAGATTATGAACCTGGCTATGCCATTATTAACTGTAGTAGCAGTCACCATGTACACACATTTTAAAAACACTTACATCAATTTTTTAGATAGAATAGTATAGGTCTTGAGAGACGAGGCTTCTATCTACTTAAAAAAGAGAGACGTCTCTACTTAACAACAAGAGAATGGGAGGGGAAAAGGACAACATCAGCTTCAGCAGAATGCACTTTCTTGTCACTAACCAGTTGAAGAGAAATATTCATTTGTGTGTGAAAGGCCATCAGGATCTTATCTTAGTTTTTTTCCTTTATGTTGACCGATGTTATGAAAGTAATTTCCACTGCAGAAAGAAAGCTTAATCTAAAAGAAAATAATTATCTTGTCTCAAATTTTATTGCATTTTTCATATTTTGTTTTTTTTTAAATTACTCTTCTTAAAGAATGAAAGGAGAAAAAAAAAGAGAATCAGTTAAAACTGTAGCAGGTAATTAAAATGATTGAAAATCAGAGTTGAGTTTTTGTTTGTTTTTAACCTTTTATTGAGATTTTAAAAAAAACAACAAAAAAAGCAAGTCAAAATCTGAACAGGTGCGCATGGTCCATAAACAGAGACAAATGGCATCAGCATCCACCGGTGGGAAAGCTAAGAATGGCCTGGACAAAACGCCCTGGGTGCAGGCTGTCTTCTAACCAAAAGTGCAGCTTGTGTCTACTACATAACTTCAGAGTTGATCAGAATTTGGTTGCTTGGTTTACCATAGCTACAGTCGCGCTCTTCATTCAGCAGTTAATGCTGCTGCTGCTACATTAAGATTGTATCATCCCCCACATTTAAAGCAGTCTCCTCTGGACAGAAATCGTCCACTCTGATTCACTTACATTTGTAAAAGGCTGTGCATGAACTAATATAATCAGTATTAGTGCTTTTGTTATCCATTATTCATTAAAATTTACTTTGCTGATGAATTTAGAATATTAAACTTGATATCTAGAAAAAATTTGTTTTCTCGTATTGACCTTTTAAGAAATGCACCATACCAAAATGGTTCGGTCAGGATGTAGGTTGTCTGCCTAATTCCTTTCAGCTGCTGTCCATGAAGAGTAGATACTTTTTTTTTTGTAATATTGTTCATTTTATGAAGAATTTAAAACTTAAAGGAAATTAAATTAGGGTTTTTTTTTTTACTTTTAAAAGTTAGTTCAAATTTGAAAAAAAAAACACCTAGCACAACCTTATTACACTAAATTACGACATATCAAAGGGATCAGACTTTATTTATTCTTTATGCATGTGGATGGGGGGATCTTTGATCTTTAGTTTTATGTGCAGCAGGGAGACCAAACAAAAATAGCTTGTCTTCAGATCATTCTGGTCCAGATCCTCGAAACTGCTGCTGCGGAAGACTTGTAGCACTTAGAAAACTTCAAAGACTTAACAGATGTAATAACAGATGTGGATGCTGATCGATTGCAAAGCTAGAATGTTCTCTCTCCTGTTCTTGTTTTTTTTTTTTTTTGTGCTGGCTCTCATTTAACAGAGATGTTTAATGTGAAAGAATAATAGCTTCACATCACCTGCTTTAGCTACTGGGAATTCCCCCCCCCTCCCTTTTTCTATGTGAGTGGTTTGTAGGATGTGGGTAATATGCAAAAGAAAAACATCAATTTGTACTTAGTGCGAGACAAAGGGACCCTTAGAAAATGAACACTGAAGTGCAGAAGAGGGAATTTGACAAGACCTTTGTCTTTAAAGGTGGCCATGGTTGTTTCCAACAGAACAGTTTCGAGTTTCCTCAGTAAAACAAAGAGCCAAGCAACATTTACGGAGCATATGGCATTTCTATGGGAATAGAAATATCACATTTCTGTATTACTGCCAAAACACCTTGTTTTACATCAGTCTGCAATGCTTCCAAAGCTAGGTGCATGGATCTCATCTAACCACTGGGAATTTTATCTTCCTTAAGTGTATAAATGTTAGCCCATTTAAATCTACTCTCCATTGACTGCTTAGCCATATGCTGCATTAATTAATAATTTTACTAAAATTTGTTGATAATATCAGTGATTATATATATATATATATATATGTATGTATACAGTAATGAAAGAATTGGGGGATAATTTTAATTTGAGCTCAACTCTATTACTTGCTAAATCTGGAGAACTTTACTAATTTCCCCAAAATATTCTAAAATACTTCAGAGCTTTCAAGAGTTGTTTCCCTTCAAAAATTATGTTACTTATAAAAAATCTTAAAACTGAGCTGATAATTCACTTTTGTTGCCATTTCTTAAGTTATTCCAATGCTGTTGGATAATTTATGCATAAAGTCTCTCACACGAAAGGATTGTCTTTTACTGATGTTGTTGTTGTTGTCTTTTATAGACCTGGATGCCCACCAGTCAACATTCACATCTTCAGATGATAAGAATGTGAGGTCCTTTGATGGTATGTAGAATGATCAAAATGCTGTTGTTCCATATATCTCTCTCTCTCAAAATAAAACAGGTACAGTGGAAGGAATGCCCTCATAATAGTTAAAAACAAAAACCAACACCTGGATGTGTTGACATAGCCCTTTTTTAAATAAAAAAAATCCCTTTAGAATGTTTTGCTTGCACCCACAAGGAAAGTTACAGTAGCTACAGTTTTAAGGCAGACATGTTTGTTGCCAGAGAGCTAGTCAGCAATGCTGAAGTATTTACTAGCCCTGACACCTCAGCAAGCAACAGGTGGGAAGTTTCCAGTGAATGGTGCTGCTGTTTGCTGATGATGGAATAAAACTATAAACAAAATTTTCTCCTTTTATGGGATTTCTTAACTTTCTTTCTAGCTTAACAGTGTGTGTAGTTGAATAAGTGAAAGAATTCGGTAAAAGTATTCTGCAGAATGGATCTATGAAATGTTCTTATTTTCAAAGCATAAATACTGGAAGACTAATTTTCTTTTTCATTTTCTCTGTGTTTATGATAGATATACGAGCAAGAAGTCTTCTAAAATGTAAGGGTGACTATTTGGATGAATTATGGGAAAAAGATAATAAATTTATCTCTCAACCCTAAGCAGAGAATACCTCCCCATTGTGAATACTTTTAGAACAAAAACCATCGTTTTGTTTTGTTTTGCTTTTTAATCATCACCTTTTGCTTTGGCCTATCACTGTAATTACAAAGGTGGGTACTGTCTCATTCTTGTCTAGCATTAGTATTACAATCAAAATTTTCTGTGCTTCTAAAATTCATCATTTGCTTTAACATTGTTTTTTACCTTTTTAAATCATTATTTCCAACAAGTTGGCTTATTAAGATGGCTCAGTATTTACTACTAAATAATTATTCACCTAACACACTGAAAGACGTTTATTGTAGTAATCTGGGTTTGAATACCTGCTTAGTAGTAGTCACGATAGCCATGGATTTGTGTTTGCAGTAGAAATGTCTGATATAGTAGCATCTTAGCTTGTTAGACATGCATTCTCTCTCATTTGGTTTTAAGAGAAATGCAGTCAACCTTAAAAAGGAAGCTTTTGAGGTGCAATGGGGATTAAGGTGACTAAAATGGTGAATAGCATTGGTGCCTACAAAAAAAAACTATGCTAGGCCTGTTTTAAAAGATTAATATCAGTATTTAAATAAATGTATTGTCATCATCTTTATTTATTACTATATTTTTTCATTGCTTTAATTTAAAGCTCTAGGTATTTTCTGTCTAATTTTAAAAGAAAATTCTATTTTCCCATGTATTAATTGTCTTATTTAAATCATATTAGAAGCAATATTATTTGTAGATAGACTGCATAGCATGAATTGTCTCCCTTGTATTTCTCCTATGCTTTATATATTATTTTAATGCAAGCAGTATTTTGTAACATTTTTCTTTTTAGCTTTGTATTGATTTGCTCTTCAGAAAGCTTTTATTTTATCATTTGTTTAAATGACAACTTAATACCTTTTTCCTATGCACAGATGATACAGGATATAAGTCATCTCCTGAAGGTAACTATGGTTGGATCAGTTCCCAGCAAAGAAGTGGTAGCCTGTCTTCTTCTGAAAAACCCCACAAAAGATAGTAAGAGTTGAATTTGGTTTATTAAAGTTGTTTTTGCAATGGTATTATTATTACTTATTTTTTTAATGTACCAAAAGGATCTGAAGCATAATATTCACCAAGCTAATGTGTAAGACAATGTCAGCATTTCACAAAAATTGCCAGATAAAGTAAAATGTTCCTTAAATTTTTCTTTGAGAACCTTAATATGGTTCCAAATACAACAGTTTAGCATCCATCACTGGTTAGGGATTATACTGGCAGTGTATGAGAGAGAGAGAGAGCAATTGAGGCCTGCTTTATCACACCATTGGAACATGTTAATCCATCCGTTAGATTCCCACCACACGTTCCAACCCGAGAAAGCTGCCAAGAAATTCACTGACCCGCAGTTGATTTTTTTTTCTTTTCTTAAATTTAGAATTATGAAAAATGTGGTAGGCTCCAGAAATTAATGCATCACTAAAACACAAAATTTATCAAAATGACTGTGATCTAAAGTTCTTCCTGTTGTACATGGTTGGATAACATGGACTACTTAAGTGGAAAATAGTAACAATGAGGAAGTATTTTTATACAGACTGAAAGAGGAAGAGATAGTCCAGTTGCAGCATTTCTACAGGTTGAACAGTATTGTGGGGATGATGATTTCATAACTTGCTCCTAGTAGATTACTGGTAGTGGATAAACATAAGATTCTTCAATCTATGAGAATGAATGAATTTTGACTACATATATTAACATACTGTTTCATATTTATTTATTCATGATGATATGGATACATGCGCAAGAAACAAAACTACAGTAAAAATATCAGTACAATCAAATGGATGAACAGATAGTTTTAATCCTAAGTTTCTATCCTTAGGGAACAACAATTCTAATGTCATATCCACATTCAACTAAAAGAACCAACTTCTGCTAATAATGAGTATCAAAAATACAAAAGACCTTGATCTTTACTCTCGTACTTTATTTATAAGTCCTGCATCTGTTAATTTCTCAAAATACTAATACATTATTTGCCTAGTAGGAAGATGGGTATTTTACCTGTTGAACTGAAATATTCATGTGACGACTTAGCAGTTGTCCCTTATAATATTACATGTACAAAGCTTTCCAGGTAGCCCTTTTACTGCATACTATAAAGCAGTAGGTTTCATGATAGAAGAAAATCTTCTGAAGTTACTTTAATTATTATCTACTCTTATATTAGGAACAAAATCTGCATTTTTTTTTCAAAATGGAAAAAAAAAAGAAAAAAATCAACTTTTTTTTAGAATCCAGATGGAAATAAACTTTGATACAGAAATTAGGATCCAAAATTTATTCACTTTTGAGTGCATGTGCATCAAAATAATAATTCAGCAGTTTTGTCTCTGTTCATATTGTATGCATTAAATATAGTGGTTGCTTGGAGAACGGTCGGTCTAGGATGATAGTGGATCTCCTTTTAATAATGTTGAATAAAAAGCAAAAAGAGTCTTTGATACTAAAGTCACTATTAGCCACTATTGTGTGTGTATGAGATGATGATGATGCCTGGGTAACTAGAAAATTATTAATTAGTTTTAAACTTATGTCAGCATCTGCATTTGTACGTAGAATTACTGTCAATTAGTATAAAGGGAACTGAGACTAAAAGGTCTTCTTTCATCTGTCTTTCTCACATTTGCATGATGTGCAAAGGGCATTTAACTATGTATTTAATGTTATTCAAAGAGTACTACACCATTTTCAGGTGAGCAGATGTTTCCATAACACCAGACCAGTCAAATGGTATGAGTTAGATAAGAAGAAACAGTTGAATGTCTCAAATTCCCTATTTTTTTTTACCTTTTTATGTAAGTAAGCTTTTAACCAAAATTCCCATGGATTCCTATTACCGGTGTTGATCCTTACCTAGTCAAGTTCTAAAGGAAAATTTTTAAAAGGGAGGTAAGGCTTCCTCCTGTACATAGGGTGAGTCTGTGTACTTATGCTAGTGAGCGCAGAAAAGTTAGTTAAAAAGTTGCAGATTTGTGGGGATTTTATTATTATTATTAACTCTAAACTTATCAAGGGAGATAAGCATGTTCTTTAAAAGTGCAGTTTGAACTGTCTGGCTGTTGTTTACCCTGGTTTGTTTGACAAAAGGCAATGCTCTGTAATCTGCAGAAAGCCATTTTTGCTTTGTTTTCTGCCTGACAGTCTGTGGTCGCCACCTGATGCTCGTGCCAACCTTGAAGTGTACAAAATTCAGCCTCGTAGCATCATGGAGTATGAACCTGGCTGTTCATCTATTGCTTTCAAAGAAAATACTTACGTAAGTATTATCAGTGTCTGTCTGCTTTTGCGTTTGAATCTTGCTACGAAGACTAAATCGCATCATCAGCTTTTAAAGCTGACTTATATAAGAAACCAAAAGCTGTTGTTTAAACAACATTAAAGCTGAAAGATAGCATTGGGTATGGCCTTTTTTGGTTCTTTAGTTTAAAGATGAAATTATGACTCTTCCTTTGGTGATAGATGGAAATGAAAGGTTCTGCCAAGTAAAAAAAAAAAAAAAAAAGTGGGGGCAGTTGGTATGAGTAAATAAAAAGATGCAGAAAGCAGATGAAGCGTGAGAACCCATTTTGGAAATAGTAAACAAAATAAATGAAATGTCTTAAAATCTAATATAAAATAAAATTCTGAAAGAAAATAAATGGTTTAAGATGGCATTTGCCAAATATCCCAAATGTGAAGGAATTTTGAATACAGTGAAATATTTTCCAACTCCAGATGCTAAAATACAAGAAGAAAAATTCAAGCAATAAAAGTTCTTGGGATTTTACAAGGAGGATATGCCACCTATGGTGCTCTGTTAGTAGTTATTTCCTGCCTGTTGGACTCGTCACTGTGTCGGTTATTAATTGACTCGGTTACATTAGGTTTTGGGCAGATGGTTGGGCCTCACAGGTAGAAGAGCTGTTTCTATTGCTATGCTCATGAAATACTACAAGGTATTTTTTTTTTTTTTTTTTTTACAGTGGTTAGAATAATTAGAAACAATTATGTCCATTGTTTTATAATGGCGTGGATGTTTATCGTGATGTAACATTGTAAGCATAAAGAGAGAATTTGTTGTGATTCATATCATTTGTTACTTCAGTCTTGCTAAATTCCTTTTACTCGAAACTCCTGCTTAAGCTCAAAATTATCTGAAAATAATGGCAAAATAGAAAATATAAGCTTTCTAAATGTTTTGTTTCCACTGGCTAGTAAAGTTTGCATGTTAGCCATATTAACAAAGTCCATCTGGTGTTTTTTTCTCATTCAGACTATTTCTACTACAGAGTGACCCATAAGTTTCTTCACTCTCTCCCTATGATGTCTGGTGAATCAGTTAGGGTGTTAGAACCTGTAAGACATCCTTGCCAGCTGGACTGGTTTAATAGTTGCAAGTGTGGTGCACATAGCAGATTTTAGTTTGTTTGCTGTATGACAGTACAGTCTCATCTAAATATAGCCCCCACAGTGAACTGGGACAGGTGATCAGATCTTCAGCCTGTTTAGAAAAGTGTCCTTTAAGAACCTAGACCGCTAATGTATAATGTGCTGATGCCCACCTTGTTGGAACCACACTGATTGGATAATGTCTGTTCTTCCAGTTTGCAGAACAAAGCACTCCTTCAGCATATCTACATATTTCCAGATTGCAGATTTTTTTTTTTCTCTTTTGTAATGGTCCTGTCAATGTGCCAAATTGTTCACTGTAGCCCACTCCATAATGTGGTGATAGATGCTCGATTTGATGAAATGTGGATTGTCTCTGGATCAGGGATAAACAGAAATAAATGTTCTTGCTCTAGCTGCTGTGCTGTATTGCAAACTCATCAATATTACTTTCATGGGAGGGCATTGTTCAGAATCCTTGGAGCACTGTGCCACATGTGGTTTGGTACAATTCCAATTCCCCGTCAGACCTCATTCACAAACAGTTGACACCACTTGAAACCTGTCCTTCAAGTGACATTCGTTTTTTGTGCCAAAATGCAGACTTTCGCTGATCTTTTTCTTGCTGAATTATTTTGGGGTGACTGAATAATGGACTCCACCACTATCGCACAGTATGGCATCCAGACAAACGGCGGTCTCCAACGCTACCAGCGCTGGAGGTTTCCTTTTTCCAAACATTGGCGGTGGCTTGTGAAATTTTCCTGTGAACTTCAACTTGAATGCCTGTAGTTGTTTAAGAGGTCTTTCATGGACCCAGCCATTAGCTGCCGCCACCATATGGTGGTCTACATGCCAGGGGGTGAAGAGACTTATGGGATTTCTTGCGAACAGTTCTTTCTGTCTGTCTCTCAGGTGTTTTGTGTGGGTTAGAAATGAAATTGCTGCAAATTTCTCTTATCCTTTGTACTGATTTTGCCTTTGGCAGCATTCAGTTTCTGAAACTGAATTTCATATCTAAAAGAATGCGCAAAAAAAATAATCAGAACTGTCATATTTCTTTTTCTAAATACAAAGGGACACATTAAAACAAAAATTGATTTCCTAATGTCAGCTGTTGGTTAGTTTGGGCAGATTGAATTATAACTAAGGTTAAAAAATTAAAAGATAACAGTAAATTTGAGCCTAACTTTGAATGTATTGAAATCTAGTGGCTTATATCTATGGTGCAATTAAGTTTTGTGGTTCATATATCTGAGGATGAGTTAATAATTTAAAATCTGTTTCGACATCTCTATAAAGTTCACTCTGGTGACTAGATGGGTTAAAGTATCAATTTGGTCCATGTGTAGTGCAATCCATCTATAATCCAGATGCACACCCCCAGTGTACAGAAATTTAAGCTTTACAAAAATAATTTTCGACTAAGTTTTATGTAAGATTTCTACACAGTTTGTGTATTGAGTTTATTCTTCATGTAATATTTTCTGTTGCTTTATCCTTAGGCTTAAAAAAGAAATTTCAACAAAGCGTGTTTGCCTTTTGTCTTGGAAATAAGAGCTTATACTTCACCATAAAGTGGAGGAAAATGTTTAAGTTGATTCGCTGTATGCACAATAATATTTGTGTGGCGCAAACTGTAGCATGGTATCTGCTATAGACTGAAAATAAATTTCATTTCAGACAAATGTGTTTGAACAGCAGCCTATCTTCCTTTTCAACAAGAGGATCAAGTAAAAAAAAGAAAACCAAACAAAAATCAATTTATTTAGGAATGTATTTCCAGTGTTCATCAAAATTAGAAATGTTACTGGTTGCTTCCCTTGTTTGCATTTTGAGAATTTTGTGTGGTAGGGTAGAAAGATACACACAAATGGGGGAGGGAATGTCAGAATTGAGATAAGGCCGGGGTGGGGTAGATTTTATCAAAAGATTTGGGTTTTCACTATTTAATCATATATATATTTTTAAAATAAGAAAACGAAATTGTGGTGGTAGCAGAATAGTAAAGCTGTCACCAATTTTCTTGTGGTTTTTTGTGTGTTTAATGTCTGTCTCTGGTAACTTCAATCCTCTGTTTAGTTAGGAAACGAGCAGCGTTGACTTCGTGATTTGGTCAGTTTTCTTTTCTATAGTTTGTGTTTTGCAGTCCTTATGTTATTTGTTTAATTGATTTTCTTGAATCTTGATAAAGACTTTTTTTGATATGGCAAGAAAACAACTTTAGACAGATTTTCTTTTCCTTATCCTTATTTTCTATTTATCATTTGTCTGAAAAGCAAAGATGATTATTTAATTTTATTTATGAGTCAGAATTTTTCTAACTTTTCCTCTGGATTTGTATTACCAACCTCCCCCCACCCCCCAATCTCCCTAAAACGCTGGCATTCTGTCCACAGCAGCCAGGCGAAATTATGAAAAACACTGGAGCTGATGTAAATTAGTCACAGCATATTTCCTTAATGTTTTTTTAGTCTGCTGATGATGATTCAAGGTAGAACTAGAGTGTGTGTGTGTGTGTATGCGCGCACAGCTGTTTGTAGCATGGATTATGGTGGTAAGTTGGAGCAGTCGAACACATGCAGTTGAACAATGTACTCAGATCCACGTAGGCTCGATCAATATTAGCTGTCACATTGATTGTGCCTTGGCCTCATTTAAGCAAGAGTTACCCGAGTTTTCTGTTGGTTGACATTGTGCTGTACATCACCTGAGATACTAAGACAGACGGTGTGTTTGGCAGATTTTACCATGTTTATTGGATTCTAGTTTACAGGTTTTATGCAGAGTATGTTTATTTTTTTTACTAACTTTGTGTCACCTGTTTCCATCCACTCCAGGTAGGGCCACGATCAAAAGGAAAAAAAAAGGTACGGGCAGCTGGAGAACAATGGTTCTATTGTTCACCTTTTTTTTTCAGATAAATATAGATATAACTGAATACAGTGGGTGTTGGTGGCTTCACACTGCTCTAGTCCATTTGTCACTACTATTGTGCTTATGTCTTTCTCTTGCCTGGTAGCTATCTCTACAACTGACATCTTTGTTTTGTTGCCATGGCAACAGGTATACTTTAAAGAAATACAGCCTCATTACTAAATCTTTATCTGCAGCTATCAAGAGAGAAACATTGCTTGTGTTGACTGGTAAATTTTTTATCATTGATAATATTTAAGGAGTACATCTAGAAAGATGGTAGTTGGTTTCTTCATTTTTCTTTGTGTGCTGCATTTTCCATTTATTTTGTTAATGAGCTTGTGTTGTATGCATGGCACCTGAACATTTCATATAGTATCTTTTAATCGTTTCTTTACGGATAATACATACATGAAGATTAGCTTTTTTTGTCTTGCTTGGCATACTAATAGATTGCATGCTTCTTAAATAATTGCCATTTTTATACTTTGTTGTTGTTTTTTTGCTTTTTTTTTTTTTTTAGAGAAAATTAATTTTTCTAGTTAACCTTGAAACTTCACACTCTGGAAATTCAATAGCTGCACTTAATTTTATTTCATGCACCAATGTACACAAACTATAATCTTGGCTCTAAAAACACTGAAACCTTTCTTAGTATTATTAAGAATGAATGTTTTCATTTTCAGCTGACAATTTTTTTTGTTTTGTTTTTTATCAAACAGCATTATGGTATTTAGCCCTATAGTTAGAATAACTATTCTCACTCACTTTTCACTGATATATCTGACCATTCTTCTGCTTAGTAGTTCCATGCATTTTGAAAGGAGCGTTGGAGGTCAATTTATACTACTATTTATGATTTGTCATTAGTACAAAAGTAACTAATCACTAGCTAACAGATGCAAATAGAAATAATATATTCTCTTTGTGAAAGATCACCATTTTGATTTTCAGCTCTTTTGAAATGAGAGTAGAAAAGCTTGACATTGGAATCCACACTGGATGAGCTACAATCAGTATGATGTTATGCTCAACTATGATGCAGTTGAAGTTGTTTATGGTCGTCTAGACAGGAGAGCTTGAGCATCACCCATAAATGTCTGAAATATATTAAGATCTAAATTTACTGGATAACCTTGACATTTAGGATGTAAGAAAGATATCCAGAAAAACTTTCTGAGTTAGAATATTAATTACCAACGGGGATTCATTGTTTTATAAGTTTAATTTGTAAATTAAAGACAATTTTAAAAATTACACTTTCCATATATCATTAATTTCCTTACTGTTAGTCTGTATAGTTCTGATATCTTAATAACCAACCAGAGATAATGGTTTCATTTAAATAATAATTTAAATGTAAGTGTACCATGTGTTTTGTAAATATTCAAAGGTCAGAAATGCTAAATAAAACAAGTAGGATAAAAGAGATTAGGAAAATTTGAATGAATGAAGAGGAGGTTTTATTGTGTTCTTTTGTCCGTGTAGGGAGAATGATTGGAAACCATTTTTTCTTTAAAATTGTACTGTAGTGAATTATTTAATGCAATTATTATTTTATGCCTTTTTAAGAAGCATTTCATGAGGCTGCACAGTGTTGCCCAAGAGGTTGAAGGGGCCCCAAGTTAGAACCTTGTTTGGGACTGACAGCTGACTCGGTTTGGTGTATCTTCCTGGCTTGGCTTTTCATCATTCTCCTTCACCAGCCAGGTATTGGTCGTGCGGGTTTCCTTCCCCCATTGAAAAAAAAAAACAAAAACAACAAACTGAAGAATTCTTGTAAGGATTTTCTGTGGTAGCCATGTAGTTAACCTCCATGCCCTGTTCTCCACCACTTGGATTCAGGGGGGCTTCTTGTGATAAATAGATGCCTTATGTGCCGATGTAGGTGGGTTTGAAGAAGAGTAGATAAGTATGTAAAAGTCAATGAAGAAAATCAAAACAAAGCTGGAGTCATGTGCCGAGATGTGGTAGAAGAAGAGTGCTGTTCTTTAGACTTCTAGTTTTGTTTCTAGAATTCCCGTCAAGGTATAATAAATAAGTGATCTTTAAACATCTGCCGGTTTAGCCATTTGATTTTGAAATTAAATTAACCATATTGGGGTTTAACTAAATAAGCAGACAGCTTGTGAAAAATGTACTCTCTCTTCCTGCTTCATTTTGTTTTATTTCCTTAATGGAATGCCCTGTAGTTTCTTCTTTTTTTGTGACACAACAGATTATAATGCATCACACCTGGAAAGTAGCATATTTGGAAACTACCACTGTCGCCGTTGTCTGCTGGTAATCTTGTGTTGATGAAAGTATTCCCATAATGAATTATTTACTTTATATAAGAACTGTGCTTAGATGAAGCACAAATTGCCATTGTGGACTTGGGTATTTTTACTTTGTGCCTTCTATTTTAGATTGCTAATATCTGGATATGAATGCACAAGAGAGCAGGTGGTATCTTGGTACATGCATAGCTGAGCGACTGATCATTATTAAATACAAGGAAAGGAGGGAACATAAATGCCTAATGCCTGCTGCTTAGATGATTCTTGATTACAAAACTGGAGGTTATTTACAAGAGATAAACTTTGTTTAATATATATATATGTATATGCACAATGGCAGCCATAACTGTTGAATCACCAATGCCATTTTTTGATATTACTGTATAGTATTCAGATTATTTTCAAAAGTCACTATCTGAAAATTAGTTTTTAATTTTAAAAATGCATATTTTTGGTGATCATTTTATATTAAACATTCTGCAAATACCACTAAACTTTTTCCTTGACCCTGTATTTTTCATATTGAAGGTAATCTAATTTTATTGGCATATGCATTGTTAGTTATAGATTTCTTAGTATATAATTATAGTAAGTGCTTACTGAATCAAGTTTTATTAAGAAATACTTTTGTGATTATTTTATTTTTGAGTGGATTGTTATTACTGGTTGGTCCCTGTTGCCTATATTTGAACAGAATTACTGACCTGAGTGGAGGGGAAAAACAGATCAGTAGAAGGGTATATGATATTTTTTTTTTCCCAAACGCTAATCACTAGGAATGTTTAAATGAGATCTGATCGTATTCTCTGTTATGTCGATGCTACTTCAGCCAGGTTTTATTTTAATCTGGGAAGTGGGTTTTACCTAAGGAAAGTGCTTCTGATGAATTTTAATTATCAATTACCTGCGTCAAACAATCCTCCACTAAATACTAGTTGGGCATATTTATTTTGAAGAAGGTGATTTTTCAATAAACTCAATGCTTCATTTCTCATTATACAATGCGTGCAACTGGCTTTGTTCTCTTACATTGTTGTTGGGAAATATCAAAATTATATTAGCATTTATACTAAATTCTCACACATGCTAATCATCATACAGAAACTTTGGATACTATTATTTTTATATTTCCTATATTTTGTTGCTTAAATTACATTAACTTCATCTGTTTCTTTCAGTATAAAGTGAAATATATAAAATAAACTTCTTGTTCTTGTATGTCGATGTTGTGCTGTTTTTATTAAGGTTATTGTGTTGCAAGTGTTATTTCACCTGCATTCCTTATTTATTGTGGGCTTTTTCTATATGGTACTGACTATTTTTTGTATTATTAAAATTCTAAATATATCCCCCACATACTTATGCATAGAAATATATAATGTTGTTCCCTTGCATATGTAACCATATTTCTCCCTTTTGCTTTCATCATCTTATGTACTGCTATATTTTCTTTTTTAAATAGCTTAACAGAAACCAATTTTATTAACATACTGTTTCTTTTGATTTGGACTATTGAAAAAAAGGAAAGATTTGTCGAACTCCTCAAAAATAAATATCTAATGTTTTTAGAACATTAGCTTTCAAATTTATTCAAAGCTAGAGAATTTAGATTATGTCGAAGATACCAACCTAGTGACCTGTACCCACAGAGACGGGCAAGCCAGAAAAATAATCTTCAAACCGCATTCAATTAGCAGGATTGAAACTTGTCATTGAGGAAACCAAGAGAACAAGGGTTAATGCATGGACAGAAGCTCCAAAATCACTTTCTGAAACAGACATAGCAGCATTAGGAGGAACATATGAAAATATGTACAGCTAGAATTAGGAAGACATGTCTGGCTATCTGGAAGAACAAGAATCTCTTTTCAAACCAAACAAAACATTGAATATTTAGCACTAATGTAAAGTCTGCCTTATACAGGGTGAAAAAACCTGGGACTTGTCTATGGCAGCTTGAGGGTTTTATCGAAAGGCCTTGGCAAATTCTCAAGATGGCCAGAGATTACAAACAATAAACTATAGATAAAGACTAAACAGAACTATTAGGATAGGAAACCACAGAACAAAAATGTAGATGCACTTAGAAGCAGAACTAAAAGCATTTGGAATGCCATGGTGGGAACTGATCAATGATGGAAGAGTGAAGGTCAAAGAGGCAGAAGAATTTTTAATTTTTTTTTTTTGGAAAGAATTACTAAGTATTATTTATCCTGAAATTGTAATTTATTGGTCTGCTGCAGGAACTTCACCTACACTAGCATAATCTTTTAAAGCTGAAATAAAACCATATTTAATTGCTTTTGATGAAACTGAATGCAAAGTTGGTGAAAACTCAGTTATTTCTGTTTAAAAAGAAAATTATACTAGCACTATACAACATGGAGAAAGTCTCAAGAATCTATTTTTCACCCATGATGCTTGTGTGGGATCTAGATGAGCATCAAATTCAACTGAATTTAATGCACTTTTAACTCATCAAAACCGGAACTTTCACATAACGTCCACTGCATAGTGTACTGTCCTCAGAATTGCCAATTTACTTATACTTTCCTTTTTTAATATACCATTTCTTTCCAGTAGGTACACAATAAATTGCATGTTATTACATTTTATTTAAATATCAAGGATATTAATTACTACAAGATACTCTTATCACCTAACTAGTTGACAAGCAGTTTAAGATAGATTGGGTGGCATTTGAAACACATTCTAGTGTTGGATTTTGTTTACTTATCCTGTACATACTTGCTAAACTTTTGAAAGTAAATTATTTCTTTTTAAAGTGTGCTTAAACTTGTTCATAATTCAAGCTGATTAACTATTTTGAATAAATAAAAAAGGTTGTCATAAATTTGTTTTCCAAAATTCCTTTGAGTTAAAATAATGGTTGATTTATGAGAATTCGGTCTTTCGTTCTGCTCCCAAAGATAGATGTTAATGAATGATGTGATGTAATAGACAGGCAAGTCCAAGAAGACTACATATTTCTAATCTTACATCACTAATCAATGCTTTTGCCAATGCAAAAACCTTCATCTCAATTGTTAATATTTTATCTGTTCATAGTATTGCTTCATTATTAGTTAATGTGAAACCTAATAAAGAGCTTTGAAAGGGGTGTCCTCTAGT
Organism: Nautilus pompilius; assembly: GCA_018389105.1. Taxonomy (NCBI): domain Eukaryota; kingdom Metazoa; phylum Mollusca; class Cephalopoda; order Nautilida; family Nautilidae; genus Nautilus; species Nautilus pompilius. Next base: position 425,515 of record JACATO010000669.1, read on the forward strand.
GAAATATTGTAGGAAATAAATCTTGGTACCCCAGAAGTGGGTTTGGCACCCTTTATTTATGGTAGTTCCGCCCACTGGAAAGATGGTGTTGTATGGGTTCTGACACCATTGCTTTTTCTACATTCTCTTCAAAAGAGCTCAAGAACAAAGATGGTGATCTTCAAAATGTCAGCCTGAGAATATTTCTTATATGCCTTGATAATTTGTGATTAGTAATTCTATCATTGCAAACAAATAAGTTGCACATTATTCTTAATTCCTATTTTATTTCATTTCAAACATCACCTTTTTTCATTTATTTATATATTATTTTTTTTACAGTTAACTCTTTCATTGGGTTTAAGTCAAGAAACTGTGCTTCAGATAGTTTTGTTTTGTTATATTTTTACCTTGATAATTATCTTTATATTGATTTTAACCTGATATTAGTTTCTTTAATGCAGTTTTATAATATTTGTTTCAACAACAACAACAAAAAAATTTAAAAAACATAGTTCAAGGTGTAAGGATAAATATTTTATAATGTAATTAAATTTTAAAGCAATTTTCCCAAAGTCATATCATTAAGATGAAAATTTTCAGTGTGGTTTAATCTAGAATGCCTCTTGTTCAGAATTTTGAAGTTAAGGAATCAAGTGTGACTTTCATTGCTATGAAAAAAAATCTCAACAGCCTCTATTGCATGGCATGCATCGAGATGTTTCTTTTAGCTAGGATTATTAACTCTTTTCTCCCCAATGTAACAAAAAAAAAAAAAAAGAGTTGGAATGTTTGTCATTGCACCATCCAAGCAGTGTATGATGAAAATCCTTGTAACAAAGTTGATTAGAGTAAACTAATTTTGTTTTTCTTTGCATCCAAGGTTCACATCATCGTCTACCATTAGTTCTCAGCAGCATTGACTCTGCTGATGTGTGTGTGTGCGTTGTATATATTTTTTACTCTTGAAGTTGTACATTTTTTTAAAAAAATAAAAACTCAACTCTTTCTTTGACTTGAAGAATCATTAAAACCTGTTCTTCTGATTTCAGAATCCTCTACATAATCCACCCATAGAGAAACCAGGAGATTACACCCAATAGTAAGTAGTTGCATTTTCAATACATCCTCATAGTAAAGCACTAAAATTAAAATGTTTTTAGATGATCAATTTCTGCAAAATACATCACCGATTTAAAATACTGAAAAATAAAGACAATGCCATAATTTTCCTTCCTGTATTTTATTTAAGGATATTTTTGTTTCCTTGTAGTTTAAAAGAAAATTTGATGTTGAGAATCTCATCTTTCAGCCAGCCACAAACACACATTTTGCTTATTTTTTTCTGGTTTTAATCTGTTAGTCTATTGTTTGTTCTTTTTCTTTGTGACTGGTTTCCTGTTCTTTTTGTCTTTTGTTTCCAAAACGAGGAGGAAATAGTAGTTTTCTGTGTTGTTTTTGTTTTCTTCTTCATCTTTAGCGACAGAATTACTAAATATCTAATACTCTACCACCTCCTTCCAAAAAAAAAAGAGAAGATTTGTTTGAAGATGTTGCTTAACTTTCAGGCGCTAAATTTTAGGGTGATTAATTTAATTTAGTATAAAACAGTAAAATATAGAGTAACTAGGATAAACAGGCACACACTAATGTGTTATTTCTGAAGAAGGGAGGAGATTTTTTGCAGTACTCTTAAATGGTTTACAGTGCTAACCACCCTAAAGACATTTCACGTGAAATGTCCAATTTTCTCATCAAAACTGAGAATTAAGCCATCATCTCGTCCAGCCTTTTACATTGTCCAGCGATGCCGGCAACTGCTTTCCTTACAACTACCAGCTTGTGTGTATCTTCGCATCCAGGCAGGATGCCAGTTAAACTGGTGCATGGACAAATGATGTACCTAGTTTTATCTGAGCTAATCATTTACATCCTGCATTTTTTTTTGTTTTTGTTTTTCACTTTTTGTCAGGTGATGTTCCTTCAGTCATAATGAACTCAGAGAGAATGTTTAAACAGTGACCATATGCATATCTGTTCTACACACCATTAAAACAACAAAGCACGTTTCTTTCCATAACATTACATTTTCCACACCAATAAAAAAGTGTACCTTTTTTTTCTTTCTTTCTTGTATTCATTCATGTTGATAAATATTTTAAAAGAACTGAAAAGTCTGTAAATTTACATACTTTGTAGTATTAAATGCAACAGAGTACAGGGTTATTCAAAAAGAATGAACCGATTTCATTACGCAATATTTTAATAAGGAAAAGCAATAGAAAACTCCAGCTAAGTCACAAGTATTCTACTCACAATCAAGTTTTATTTCCTGTCTTACAAGTGTTCAATGTGGCCACCACCTGCAGCACAAGCAACATCAATGCGATAAGAGAATTTCTCCCAGATGCGTATCAGCATATCACGATCCACTGAGTTGATCGCTGTTGTTATTCGATGTTTAAGGTCATCGAGGTTAGTGGGTAGCGGTGGATCATAAACGTGATCTTTTACATATCCCCATAAGAAAAAGCACGCTGCACCATTACAACCGATTTTGTTTTCGCAAACTCAAGAACGCAGAACGCCTTTTGCTGAGGACTTGCCATTCTGAGGGTAAACAAACTGAACTTTGCTGGAGGAACGATGTGACTACAGCGCCCCTGTGGCAGCCAATCAAAACTTAGAAAACTCCTCTTTCAAATGGTCACTGACTCATTCCATGACGATGCTTGAGAACTGAAGTAATGCATCATGAAATCGGTTCATTCTTTTTGAATAACTCTGTATAGTTTAAATTTAAACAAAAGCAAAAACAATATTTTGAGGTGTATTACAAAAACCAAAGATAAATTTAGTTTATCATTAACCAAGATAATATTTCATCTTAGTCTGCGGACACTGTAGATTGCTGAAATTGTATGGCACTACGGTTACCACCAGCAGGCAATACCATTCCTGTGCCTCATTGAGCTTGGCACTTGTCTTCAGCAGGAAATGGAAAGCTCCCATTAGAATTATTTTTAGTTGTAAGAGGAAATCCATGTTACTGGACTGGTACAGAAGAGTAAGAAGATGCTATGCTTATTGGAGATTTGCCATGCTAAAGAGGAGCACCAAGAAACCAAACCAAGATCTCCAGCTCAGCAGTCCAACAAACTAACCACTGGGCCACCAGCTGCCCCTTTATAGATTGATATGCTTTTATCATTACACATTATAGTATTAGATATCAGTAACCTTGTTGCATGGCATTTTCCCCTTCTGTGTCTATTCTTGATGGATATGAACAGAGTTACTAAATGTGTAGTGAATACTATGGCTTCTGGGAAGAAAATATCACATGATATGCATATAGAAATCAGTCTTAACTAGTAGAGGCTGCTACATGCTGCAGATTGCAGTCCTAGTTCATGTTTCAAAAGAAGCTGCATGCAAAACACTGAGGAGGATGCACAAAATTGGTACTGTTGGCAATTGATGCAGTTGAAAAAAGCATAAGCTTTCCTCATGTGATGTTAAGTACCTTAGGGTGTCTATGTGATAGACAATGAGCCAGTCAAGATCTTGTGAACGGCCTAGCTACAGGTACAGGTGTTAACATTTCTTCAAGAACAGTGATATATGCATTAAGATGGAGTGGTCACAAAGGACATGTAGCTGCCCAAAAACTTTTGCTAAGGAGAGGCAACCAAATAGCTAGACTAAAATGTTCAGCAGAAACAAAATAATAAGATGAAACAAACCTGGAAGAAGGTGCCTTTTACAGGTGAGTTCATATTTGAACTGTTTGGAAATAATCGGCAGCAGTTTGTTCAAAGGCAGAGCAGGGAGCAGTATAACAGTCAGTGTGCAGTAGCTACAACGAAGTGGATGGGGAGGTGGATTAATACAAATGTGAGACTGCACGTTAGTCAAGGGTGTCAGATTTGCATAAATTGAAAGTATACTGACTGTCTAAAAGTACAGAGATGTTCTCATCCATCATAAAATACAGTTACACTCAGAAGATCTCATTTGACAGAGGATTTATCTTCCAACATGAGTGACCACAACCACACAGCTACTGGAGAAAAAGCCATCTGAATCATAAAGAGGCCAATAGAGCACTCACAAAGATGCCTTGGCCTGCACAAAGTCCTGATGCAAACATAGCTGAGGCTCTATGGGTATATGTGGCTACTGAGAAAGTAAAATAATAACCAAACACCATGAATGAATTGTTGGAAGTGCTATAAAATATTTGGAACAACATTCCATCAGTCATACATTGATAACCTGAATGGGAGTGTGAAAAAAGGTTGTCACGCTCTACATAAAGCAAAGGGGGTCGCATACTAAATACTAATGCACTTTACAACGTATTTTTTTTGTGTGTGTGTGTGTGTATTTTCTGTAATTGTGTATATACTGTTTGTGTGTCACAGCTGAAGTTACTCATGATTTATTGTGTTTCCATAATTATTTCCAATTTTATATATATATATATATACATTGATTTTTTTCTTCTTTTGTTATGGGTACTGTACTACAACAGAAAAGTCCATTAGTTCTTTTTTTTTTCCGTCTGTTTACAGTTTGATTCAAAACTAATTACTTTTTTTCTTGTACAACTTATTCCGTTGTTCAGTATTGCATGGGTGACACTCAGGTGCCACAATAACCCGGTCTCCAGTCACAGCACTCACCTGTAGTAGGTATGTCCGCCTGTACTGCGTGGTTTTTGTTGTCGGTTGCTGAGTTCATGCCAAACACATTGCAGCTCCCTGCGCATCTGACCGTCGATAAGTCAGTACACTCCAAGAATTGGAGACACTGCTTTCATCTTATCTGTTGATGCTTCTCAATTTATTTTCACTTGTTTGGTGATATTGAACAGTCTCCCTTTTTCTTTTTTCTTTTTTTTTTTTTTAAGAGGTTAATTGTTGATAAACCTCATCAACAGGAAACACTAGGGTTGTTCAACTGGGACCCAGTCTCTCTTCTTTTTTTTTATGTCCCTATCGGGTAACAAGAGAGCTTTTCTTTTTAAAGCTCCATGTGTAAATGCCTTTTTCAATAGGGAACCTAGTGTTTGTGTGATATATATATAAAAGGTCACATTTAGTTTCTTCACAAAGACCCACATGATGTTGGTAATCTACTGAAATTGTTGAAAGGATTTGTGCTATAGCAACGAAATCGTTCAGCATTTTACATATAAATAATGCCGCCAATAACAACCACATGATGCACAGATTTCAAAAGGGAAGAAGAAGGCAAATGTTTAAGCTTACATTCTTTGGAGAAAAAATAGTGGCAAAGAATAAGACTGGTAAGTGAGTATAAGTTTGTTAGTTTGTAAACTTTGTATCATTTAAAAAAAAACAACAACAATGGATGAGGAGTGGGTTAGTCTGCATGATTGCGTTGATGTTGCTTAATGGATTGAGAACAAGAAGAAAATGTATACTGAAGCAGTTTCTCGCCACCTGGGTGCAGGTGAGGATTAGAACAGAAGAAAAACCTTAGCTGTGGTGACATCTTACTCGTTTTCAGTAGAGGGAAGATGCATAACAAAGAGCTGTATAATCAGGAGTTCAAAGACAGAAAGATAGAAAAGTGTTTTTAATGTTATTAAGTTTTGAATAGATTTCTTAATCTGATTTATTTCTTAATTTAATTGAAGTTTAGCTTTATTCCAAAATCTTCCAAACCCAGATTTCTAACTTAAATGTATCATGAAGCATTACATTTAAATAACATCCATGTGGCTGCTTTAAGTTTCATTTTAAACTTTTAATCAGATGTTAATTTGAGAAAAAAATTATAATTACCAGTATAAACTCTCTTAGATTTTTTCAAAAATCGCTTGTACATAGAACTTAACAAAGATACACTGCTGTTCATAATTTAGACACTACCGTTTGTTATTTCAAATAATTCGTTGTTAATCCCTCAGTAACATAAGGATTCATATAACTGGATTTTACCCAGAGTATAGTTATTGAAGTTATAAGAAGAATCTGTTTTGATGGTTTTCATTTGTTGGTTTATTCATAATCATCCTAAACATTTTAGAGTATGAGATTATCTTGATAGGGAGAGACACACAAGTCCCCAGAATTAAAGGAAGGACTTCAAGTGATGCTAAGAGGGGTAGGTAAATAAGCTATTTCAAAACATTTACAAAAATTAGCTGAAATTGTTCTCTCTAAGCTGCGTACATCTTATCTAAAAGTGGTCTTACCAGTTATTAATAAACATACTTCTGAAAGCCATCAAACATGTTTTCCTTTCTTTTTCTCTTTTTTTTTTTTAATATAAATTTGACAGCTACATTTCAGATAAAATTCCATGTGTTACTGATAACATAAAATTAACCATATGCTGCTGGATGCAATCACAGCATTTCTGTTTTTAGCTGGATTTTATTTGGATGTACCCAGTATTTGCAATAAGTGGTCCACACACTGCTTGTTCATGACTGATAGATTTAATACAATTGTAATTAGAAAGTTTGGAATACTGATAGATTAGCATTGAGTGAAAATTATTAACTTTAGGATTCATATAATGATGTTTAGGGCAGGGAGTGGAAGTGATTTTTTTGTTTGTTTAAACTGTATTAGTGTTTGGTTCGTTACTTTTTTTAGTTGGGGGTATGGACAGGTTCGATTTTGCTTAAAAGAAAATAAGTGTACAGTATAAACTGGTGTAACATAAATATTTAGTAGGTGAGATGGTTTCAGTGAAGTGAAGTTCTGACTGATTTTACAAATTCTTGTTTTAAGTTTCTCATGGTATACATTTATTAACAACATTAAGTAGTTTACTAAAAGGCATTCAGTTTATATTTAAAAAATGAATTTAAAAGCCATAGAGGGGAGGTAATTGATCCTTATAACCTCAAGTTTTGGATTAAGGTGGGCCCTCTTCCACCAACTGAAATATTTCTTAAGGGTCTGTCTGTTGTCACTTTCTGTCTAGCATATATGAACCCCTAAGATATTCCTTAAGGGTCTGTCTGTTATCACTTTCTGTCTAGCACATATGAAACCCCTGAGACCGAGTTGAGTTGTCTTAACTAAATGAAGGATCTCTTTTAAATTAAATCATTAAGTTGGCAGATTACTGTTTGATTCAGGATCACTCTATCTGTTATAAAAAACATTTAATTAGAATGGTAGAACAGTACATTGGTAGTATATGCGCACACCCACCTTCACCACCAAACATTATCCTATTCTTAGAGCATGGAGGAGCGAGAGTTGGGGAAGCGGATGGACTTAACTTGAATTTCAGGGTCATGTGGTTGAAGCCAGGATCAGCTTCTCCCATCAGGCCTCCATTTTGTTATATCCTTCCTGAAAAGCCTATTTAGTTTAAGAGCATGGCATTTAAAGGGGTATTTTTCAGTAACAGGGATGCAATTTAGTGATTATCTTAATTTAAAAGGTAGGATGGAGGATTTTTAATGCATCTGATTCTGAGATAAACTTATATTTTAAACTGATGATGAATATTCCTGATATTCCTTTTTTAAAAAAAAGAGAGAGAGAAAAGGCTGATTGATTATTAAAACAGCGAGTCATCGCTGTTTATTGTATGGTGTTTCTCAGAACTGAACTACATAATCACACCTGTCATTGTTGATCATTGTTGCTTGATCCAGCAATCACTTGAGAAAAAAAAAAGGAAGTGGGGGAGGCGAATGCCTGTATGCCCGGTCCTGTCATTGTAGAGCTGTTTGTGTCGAAGAGAGACTTAATCCGCAGCATCGTGATTGATGGAAGTTTTTCCCCGCTACAACAATCCCTCTAAAGCCAATCAGTAGGACCCAAGAGTGTTAGGACAAATGTTGTGGTTGGCATGCGAACTAAAGAAGCACAACATGAATCAAAAACCACAAGACCCGAAAGAGAAAACAGGTGCCAAATAAGACATGAAAACCCAGTGGGTTTTACTTGGTTATGTTGCTGTTGTTTTTCATGGGATGTTTTTAAATGGAAAAAAAAAAATAGAAAATAGCCCATTGCATACATGCATCTGACGGTCATGAAAATTGGGGTGTTTCAGAGAGATCAATCTTCTACATCTGCATAAATGAAATATGCATGATAATATACAAACTATATCCATTTGAGGTATGGGAAGCCTTTTACAATTAGAAGCACAATTAACAACGATCTGTGGGTAAATATTCTGGCATTAAATACATAAAGATAGACTTCTTGAGGACATTATTTTAACATGTCAGATACCTCAGATTCCTCAATTAAGTTGAAATAATAAACCTGTTTTGTTTTTCCGCTATTTATTTGTGTTACATATGTTGGCTGCAGATTATTTATCTTTGGCGGGGTGGAGTTGTCAAACTATTTAAATGTTAAAATCGCTTATATATCATTATTGAGGTTAATATGGCTGTAAACTTAGTTTATGCAGTGCAATAAGTAGATAACACTAAATTAATTTAGAAATGCCTAAAGTATTAAGTTTCTCTATTACTTTTAAAAATCAAATTTTTAAAGTATAATATTTCCTTAGTTTACCGATGGAAATGAGTCAAAAGACTGCACAAATTGTACTCCTTTTATTTCTGTAGTAAAGCATAAATATGACAGTAATATCTGTAAATGGACTGCTAACATGTAAGATTAAGATGTTCAACAATCCGTTTTTGAAGTTTTTAGCTAAAAAGACAGAGAAACTAACTGCTATCATTGATTTACCAGGGTGCTACTTATTGAAAAGGCCATTGCTGATTGGTACACACCATTTATGGGGAACCAATCAGCAAGGCTGTTTTATGGAGCTGATGGATCAACAGCCATGTGTAGTTTTTTTGCTTACTAGCTTAGGGTCAATAGACTAACCCTATTGTCTCCAGAAGTTTAAGGTAAATGGACTTCATTTACTCTCTAATTCTTTTTCTTTCTGAGTTTCAATAAATTCAAAGTTTCAGTATAATGTATTTAGTGTGGATGTTGCCGTAGCTCACCTAGACAAAAGATTACATACACACAATATCATAGGTGTGATGCTTGTACAGGTTTTAGATCTTTAAGGAATGTCTGTACATGTACAGTATTGCTTAGGATCGACACTCACTTCTCATAAATATACAGGTATACTCAAAGGGTTAACTTTAGTTAATTTTCTACCACTTAAAAAGGAGCTCAAGCAGAATATGGCAGTTTTTGATAGGAGTTTGTTTTTCGCATGCATTTGTTAAGTAATTTTAACATGGAAATTTCATCTTAAAAAAAGTATTTTTTTTAATTCTCTGGTGTATAAGCTGAGACCGACAGAGTTGATATCTTCAGGTTTGTTGTTTTTTTTTAGACTTTAATTACATATGTATTCACTTTTAGTTTAAAAAATGGTTAACTCTACTACAAATATCAGAAGTGAAATTATCAATACACGCTTGACAGCAGTGGAATTTCTGCAAATAAAATGATGGAAATTGTGCCAGCTACTTTTAATTGTAAGACTAGCAAGAAATTCTGTACAATAAAAGATTAATTATAAATTAGATATTTAAAAAAAAAAAAAATCAGGCCCCCTGTATGCTGTGTCTGGGCATATAATTAACAACTAAGAGCAGATTTAATTTTGATTTTAGTTTGGAAAATTAACAACTCAAAAAAACTTTTTTGTTTCTTGCTATTTTTTTAAAGCTACTAAAAAAAATTAACTGCTTCAGTGCTAGAAAAAATTAAGGTTATTCATCAGAATCCTCTTCATTTGCTATTACAGTAAGGGGTGAAGTAATCTGGAATGGGCTTATACACATGATAATACATTAATATATTCATTTGTTAAACAGTATGGACCAGCTTTCCTAGATTAATTTTTGTTGTAATTACATAAAGAGGAGATAATGTTTAATTAATACAAACAGAACTAGAAAGTATACATTATCTATTTTGGGTAGATGGAGGTTTACTTTACTTTAAAATGAAAAAGTGGTTAAAGAAAAATGTAGACTCTAAACTGCAAAATAACAGCAGTACTTTCCATTTATGGAGCCAAACCTGTAGACTATGAGAATTAACATAAAATATAGAGCTTGAAGGAGCATTGTGCCAGATATAAGTCTCGATATTAAATCACTGCTATTTGTATTTATGGAGTCAAATGGTATCCATACAAATTATTTTTAAATAAGCCTTCATAATGCACTGGAAGAAAAAGGAGATAACTTGCATGTATTACTATCAAATGCTTCAAACCACAATGGATAGTTGGTGTGCTGGTAGCCATAGTGCCCCAGTGGGTTCAGGAACTGTCTTAAGTGTCCAGTCCCCTTTTGCTACAAATCAGAAAGGTTCTGATGGGTTCTTTTCTTTGCTGGAAGTTGGTGTGATAATTTAGTGCCTTTGAGAGGAGGATTCTGGTAGTTTTTATTCTGTGCATCAACACTCTGATCATTTTAGAAACTTGACTGGTCAGGACTAATTCCCACATCTTTATCACAAACTGATCATTAGAGAGCTGTGATCAGAGCCTTGGAAGGAAAATGGCTGCCCCTTATTAACTCCCTTGATTCAAGATTTTCCCCCGAACAACAGTTGTTTTGTTTTGTTTTGTTTTTTTACAGCTAATTCACAAGATTCTTTATCAATAGAATTTATTTTTAATGTAGAAAAGAGCTTATTGATGGGGAAATTTAAACAAGAGATGCTAAAACATTTAAGCATTTAATATGCCTTTTATTTACAAAATTAATTTCTTAAACTTTGTTTTGAAACCTTATATTTATTAAATATTAGTTAGCTAAGTGCTACTTTATAAAAGTTGGGATTGTAAGTTTTATTTGATAAATAAGGTTTGTTTTTGTTTTCCATTAATAATCTGGTTCTATGGTGCCATGTCATTATTAATTTTCTATCCTCAAATGAATTTACTTGACAAATTTACATATTTCAGGTGTGAGTATGTATATATTTTATTTGGCATATAACCAGTGTACATTATCACCGTGCCAAAAAAGAGGCAGATCCTGCAACATCCTTTTACCCAAGGTTATGTTATAGATTGTTCAGAGTGTGGCCAAAGTCATCAAATTGTCAGATCTTGAGGTTTCTCATGGATTACGGCTGACAACTATACTGACTTGGATACAGAGGATATGCAGTATGTTAGAAACCTGACTAAAATGCTTTGAATTATCTGGTCAGATAACGTATCTAGCAAGATTCTTGAGTATTGGCAGCACGTAATCCTTTTCTGCAAGTCCAGATTTCCCATCTTTGAAGCTGCATCTGGCTTGGGAAAACACCTTATAAAAAGTCTCTAACTCATGCATGGTCAAGTGTCAGGTTTGGAATGTCATGGTATTGGCTTTAATCTGGTATGGTAGGGACAGAATTGGTGTTTATCAAAGGACATCTGAATTTTGTTAAGGACATGCAATTTTAAAGAAGTATCTACCACTATATCAACAAAGTATACTAAAATGTATTGCCCATATTCTTCAGGAGGATGATGCTATGTTCCACGCTTTTATAACCACACTGGAAAAATGTCAATGCATTCATCTTCTTTTCTGGATACCACAAAGCTCTTATATAAATTTAATAACTCTTGTAGGCACATCTTTGTCAGCTGAAAGCAACCTATCCACATTCCGTCAATATGATAAAATTAAAAGCATTTTTTGCATAGTTATTAGAAAAAACTGAACCATAATATGAGACAAACTCTTGCTGATTCATTGCCAAGCATGGTAGAGGTTATTCGTGCTGTAAAAAGGTAGCTCAACCAAATACTGCCAAAGAATTCTTTTCTGTTACAGAAAAGAATGTATAATGGCAAGCAATAAATTATGGTGTGACCAATTTATTATGGCATGGCACAGCACTGTGCGTGCATGCACACGCAAACATGCAGAGAGAGAGAGAGAGAGAATATTATTATGAATTAGGATCATATGCATTTGTTCAAGAAAATGTGTGGACATTAAATCCAGCTGAAGATATCAACTAATAGATTGTTTGATGTCTACCTTTAATGTCTAGTTTGGTATTTCATGGATGAAGATATTTACAATTTATTTTGTGCAATAACTCTAGTCATCTTGATTCTGAGATAAAGAAATCCATACTGTATCTTCTCTTTGATCAAATAGCTAGTTCATTGTAAATAAATAATCTTCAAACTTAGTAGTAATGGAAGTATTAAAGGTAATTATAGCAGTTTTTATTCTGTAATTTCCATAATTCTTGCTTAGCAGCAGTAAGATCCAAGCATAATAAAATGGGTTTATTAGCATCTGTAGTTTCATCCTTTACTTAATATTTCTTAGTACATCCTCTGAACTATTGGTTTGCTTCCCACTCAAAAGCAGGCGCTAATGTAAGAGTAGTAATTTTGCAATAAACATAATTAGAAAACAGTAATTTTGATCAATCACTGGTTTGAAAGCAAATAAAATTGTTTCTGTTAACACAGCAAGTAATTTGATATATTGTTTAGAAGTCTTACCTGAAACAAAATTAAGCTGCCATTTTCAGTTTCACTTTGCTACCTTTTCTGCACAAAGCTCGCTCGCTCTCTCGATAATGAAAAACTTAGGAATCACTTTTCAGAAACAGTGACCACCCAAACGGAAGATTGAACTTTCAGTATTATTTTATGTGCCATCCTTCTAGAATCAAAGAAAATACTTTGATTGCCAATATATACTTTGTCACATCTGCAGAAGAGTTCATCTGATTCCACATAATTTTGTATAAATAAACTAAAGCTGCTGTGCTTAATATACATTTATATTTGATCTAAATAATAACATGAAAGAACTAAATGTTTTGTTCAGATTAACTGCTCAGAAAATGTGCATTTTAATTTGATATAGAAAACAAACTGGTGATCTATATAAATATGACTATCTTTATGCCAGATCCTCTTGTGATGCAGGATTAGCAATGCTTTTTGTGACACTACACTTCACAAGTGGTCTTCCATATGGAGATCTGTGTACGACGCATGCACATACATAGAAATATATATATGAATAGAAGAAACAAGGTGAAAGTAATATGCAACAGTAATTTACGAATACCTGTGAAACTAATTTGTTATGATCCTAACAACCTATTTTTTAAAAACTAAAACAATAATGGTGATAGTTTTTCTTTGAAAACTGAGTGTCTCCCCATGAGTTATATAATTAAGTTGCAAGTCTAAGGGAGTTCCAAAAATATTTTTTTTTCTTTCAGGAATTATAATCTTGATTGAAAAACCAAACCAGGAGTGGAGGATAGGTTTTGTCTACATGCGCTTTCATGTTTTCTAGATTTGTCTTGTACTGTTTTTTTTATATTAATGATAAAAAGGAGAATACGAGGTCCTGCTGAGTAATTTGTACTAGGACAAGTATATAGAACTAGGAGTTTTATGAAATAGCAGAAAACATGAAATTAATATTCAGGAGCTTTTCCCTGTGCCTCATGAAAAGCTGTGGGCTGGTGACATGGAAGCATCAAGAGTTTGTATGATAATACAGTCAGAATTGTGCCATCCAGTCTGTTTTTTTTTTTTTCCCTTTTTTCAGATATGCCAGGGATGTGAGATGAGGTCTGGTCTTGTTTTTCACATTTTTCTGATAGGATCTTTTGCTGCTGTGTTCAGTCAGATTCGTATCAGGGCTCCCTTGGTGCCCCTTGGGAAAAAAAAACCCAATAGCCCCTTTTTTGTCTCTTTCATATGGTGGTGGCTTTGGAGATCATGTTTTGTCTTCTCTTCTTGCAGCAAATGTATCGGGTGTTAGAAGATAATTGTTGGGAATGGAAGTGTATACAACAGAATTCAGACATCCCTTGATGAACAACCGGGTTGACATTACACTTAAAGCTGTGTTAGGCTGGGCTGCAAGCAGGGGCTGTCTGTAATACTTGACTAGCTTTGTTTATTCAACATGAATTGATGAGTCTGACGTACAAAAAATGCTAATGATCGATTATCCAGAAGAGTATCCATCATTCAGAATCACTGATGTGGTTCCGGTGTCAGATCAATGGAATGTTGCCAACACATGCTTGTTTTGCTTCAGTTTTCTACGTTAAGCTCCTCTGGTCATTTGCTTCATCAGGAGAGGCACAGCATGTGTTGGTGACGTTTCACCGATCTGCAATTATTACCCTGACACTAGTATCTGCCACTTCTCCAGTCCTTAATTATTTTGAAGTAATGGCTAATACAATGCTTTATTACGTTTTGTTTGTTTGTTTGTTTCATTTTTATATACTGTACATGTGCACAATGCCTATTTGTTAATCATTACTAAAGATGCTTCATAACAGTCTGTTATCCATTAACCGGAAATGTAGTTTTTTCCGGAACACTTGGTCCCGACCATTCCAGATAAAAGAAATTTCACTCTACTGGTGATGTCTGTATGACTTATTCACAGATTGGACCTCACCTGTTGATCAAGGGCTCTTCTGGTTTATTCCATAACCACTGACAGCCATTCTGACTAACAGTCATCTGTTTTAACAAAGGAGTTGTGCACTGTTCTAGATGTCCAAGATTCCATGCTGTCTGCCCCCCCCCCCCTGGGTGATTTAACATAAATGGAGATGTCCCACTATGGCACATGCTATTTATAGCTTAAGCACATGGCCTCTTGGACAACGTGTGCTATTCCATTCCATTATTTTCATGAGCACTTATTTTATTCTGACAAGGCTCTGTATTTTCTTGTTTTGTTTTTACAACACTTTTATGACCAACAAGTTGAGCCAAAGTAGAATTATTAGTTTTCTTTTCTTGTTTTCAATATAAAATCAATGAAGCTGCCTTGTTATTTCTGTTGTCTTAAAAAGTGAATTTCATAAATATTTAAGCCACATGAAATGATGTTTTTTATTATTTTTTGTGGAAATCGCTACTAATGTGTATTATTCTGCTGTATTGTACAAATACTATCTTTCCTCCATGCTGTAGTCACCTGTTGTTTTTTGTGGGGTGGTTGAGACAGGAGTAGTTTCCTAATAGATCACTTGATGAAAAGTAAACGGTTAGCTGGCCCAGGCCAACTTCTAGTTGTCTCTCTTTATTATTATTATTATTATTATTATTGCTTCTGGCAGATTTTTATGATTATGAACTGTAGCATTCATTTCAATCAATACGATCTGTTATTCTACTGACCAATCAGAAGCAACAGGAACGCCAGTCCATTAGCTTCTCTCAATTGCTGGCATTCCAAAATTTATTCTTTGTTTAGATAAATCTTTTCCCTCTCCCCCCCCCCACCAGAAAAGAAGTGAATTTTTTTCTTTCTTTTTTCTTAATGGCTCATTAAGTTTCAAAATTTAAATTTATTTCCTGAAATGATCTGAGGCAGTTCTAGATCAGGATGCATTATGATGCTGCTATAGTAAGTCAGTTCATATGGAAGAGGCTGTTTTCATCAACAAGTATAATGTGAGCCAGTTTTTCTGTTTGATATATAAATAGCATAATCTGGAGCACATGTGACAGAGAGGCAGTTGGCTTATACAGACCCTGTCTACACACGCCCTGTGGGCCCTATCATAAATATTATTCTGTTGTGGACAACATTACTGTTATGCCCTTGCTATGGAGCTAATTTGTCTACCCAATGGAACCAGATGGTAATAAGGAAATTGGCACCTGCCCTGGAGTATTTAAATAGCCAAGGGTTGGGCTTTAACAGAGAGACCATGCAGCAACTGGTAGAATCTTTGCAACACAGGTATGCTAATTTTGTGTGTGTGTGTTTGGGGACTTATCATAGTTTTTGTTGTTTTTTTTTTAATTTTAACGAGCTTTTATTTTTTTGGAAAAGGCCTGATTTTTTTTTTTTTTTAAGCTATCTTGATTCCACTTCACATTACATTGTTAAAGTTATCAAGGCATTGAGCTTTGCTCTATTAATTAGATATTCATTCCTTGGATTCAATAAAGCATAAGTGTTTGGTGATAAGCAAGAGAAGAAACTGGTTTAATATTTTGACCTAACAATAAGGAATTTATGGCATTTAATATCTTGAAATAAATAATCTGTGCTTATGGAGTTTGGCTTATTACACGGCTCCAGAATATTTTCTTGTGTAATCTGTGGGCTGATATTGTAGTTTTATTATGTTAAAGGCAATATAAACCCAATAGGTATTTTACCATTTATTATTATTATTATTATTATTATTATTAAGTCTCTGAAAAGTGGTTTGCAAAACAAATTAGATTTCTTTATTTAAAAAGTTGGTTCTACGCAGTTCAGTACACAAAGTAAACAAACGAACAATACTGACTCTCTCCAGCTGTAACACCCATTGCTCTCTCTGGACTGCTAAGGTTGAGGGGCCCCAAGTTTCATTCTCAGTCGGGAACCAGCTTGGCATACTCCCTAATAGTGATTTCCACTCGCCTCTCTTCATCACTGATCGTGTGGGTTTTCTCCAAGCATTTTGATTTTCACCCACATTTGAAAATGAAGAGTTCTAGTAGGGGGTTTTGCCATGTTTACCTTTCTTGCACAGCTGCAGTGGGACTTGGCAACTCATATGACCTGCACCTTTTGCCTCTTCCAATGTCTTTCAGTATCGATTAATGCAAATCTGAATCTTTTATAGAATCTGACACCTAAAAGAATCTTTCAGTTACATTCTAGCCCTAAAATCCACAATGAATAATTTTGATTTGGTGACGTGTCAACACATCTGAAACTTAACAACAGTAAAATGTGGTAGTCATGATCTCAAAAGCAGGAAAAATCTGAGAGACCAGATGGTTGACTCTACATAAGAAACAACCAGTTTCCTCCTTTCCACTTTTAAGAATTTAATTAATCTTCTTTTTTTTAAATAACCAATAATAAACTTAAATATAAAATGAGTGTTGTTTAGAAAATCGGTATAATTTTTGTACACCCAAATGTTAGTTATTGTAAACATTTAAAAGATATGGCAGCATTTAAATTATTATTTCATTTTTTAAATATATATTTAAAGATGTGTATTCAATTTTTTCCTGGACATTTTGAAGGTCAAAGGATTAAAACAGTCAGGCTTATTTACATTCAAAGCACACTGAAGAACCACTGAGCTGCATCTGCATCAACCATATTATCCAGATCTATATTTTTGTTTGATTTTTTGCCCATGAAACCCTCCTGTGTTATTGTCTCCCTTTTTTCTCTCTCCATCTCTCTCTGCTAAGTATCCTTCATCCATCCTGAGTGTTTATCTGGTAATAGTGACTGAGTAATTACAATGATTCTCATCTCTTCTTGCTGTGGTTTAAGCATTTAGAATGTTCTGTTGGGGATGTGGGGAGGAGAATGAAAATTTAGTCATTCTGGTGCTGAGATGTTTGAAAAAAAACTGATAGATACTTAAAATATCAATCTAATATTTTTTTCCTCTAAATTTACTTTGTCAACAGTCAGTCAATTCCGGGAACTAGTTTTGTTTGTGTAAAATTATCAAACTATCAACAATCCTGGATTTGGAAATCTTTCTTTAGCAAATTAATTGTGGGTCAATAGACGGTAATACTAGAGTCGTCAATAATAATTCAGTAATTTTGATAACATTTTTTCTCCAATTCTATTTATTTATTTATTTAATTTATTTTTACTATACAGATTTTGTATAAGCCATGATGCCTGTTTTTAAGATAAATCTTTGCAATTCTCAAATTCTTTAAAACAAAATTGCACAGAGACAGTGGTGGGCATGACTGTAGACTCATCAATAAAATATCTCATATTTTGTGTACAATTAACTTATATATTTGTGATCAAAGTTCTGACATAAACTCATAACATTTTGTTGTATATTTTTGTTTATGCAAATATAATATTACTTAGGGTTAAAAGGAACACCCTATTTTTCAATACCTTAAACTATTATTTTACAGGTAACATTTAACCATGAGATGTTTTAACTCAGTCAAAAAATGGAAGGGTACTTACCTATCTACCTGTCTATCTGTTGACTAAAACTGAATTTTATTCCAGAAAAAAAACAATTTATTTTATTAGACTTTAGAGCAAATTTTTTCTGATTCTAATAATAACAACTTTTATGTTTATTCTCTCGTTTTTAAGTATTCTCCATATGGTTGCTGATTTTTAATAGCCTTATAGTTATTTTCTGGAAAGGTTTACCTACTGACTTGACATTGTTCTTGACATAACTTTTTTTCTTTTTTGCCCAAATATTCTTATAGACTTTATTGATTTGGTAGAGTTGAATAGAATATACATTTTGACCCAATTTTTCGCTAGTGGTAAAGAGACAAGGTTGTGGGGTGGGGTGGGGTAGAAAATCCCCGGGAAATACTTTGCAAAAGAAAGGATTTTAAGTACAAGAGACATTAAAATGAAACTCAGCCGGATACCATTATGGCAATGCTGTTTCAGCTGTGTTTCCATTTAAACATCCCAGGTAAAAAGATTCTATGAGACGACAACAGGTCTATAATGGTCTAATAAACCCTGCGCCAGTATATCAATCAGGGGTGATGCAAACAGAGATTCCAAATCAAAATTTTTTTTTGTACAGTCAGATGATGATTTGATGAGTACAGTAAACCTGCTTTATAGTGTTGGAGATGGAATATCACTTCGATAAAGCAACTTTGCTTGCAAAAATAATGACCTTCAGAATTTGTATGTACATGTTTTTTTTTTTTTTAATATTTATTCACTAATAATGAGGCAGTACACCGTGTGTCTGGTATTGTGGGTGACTTCCTCTTTCCACAATTACAAAGACATCTGTAGTGCGTTGTGTGTGCTTTAACAGAGGATGACCAGAGAAAACTGTTGTTTCAAGTCATTGCAGCTGGCCTTCCAGAAGTTTCAGTAGGTTTTCCTTGATTACCAAACTATAGATATCCTCATTGGGGTTGAGGTCAGTGATGACTGCACTATTAGCTTTTGAGTTTTTTAAGTTCTCCTTTTTTTTTTTGACCAAATAGTACCTAAACGGACTAGCATTATGCACAGGGTCGTTGTAGTCATCCATTTTCTTACAGCAATTGCACATTTCCTCACCTCTAAACTAACTTCTCCATTTTATTGTTGGTCAGTTATTTTTTTTAATCTTGTCCACTTTTTTCTTTCATATGTTTTGCACAATCTTTCGTGCATTGACCGAAATTTTGCCATGTTTTCTTCTACAAGTTTCCTTTTATGTCTGTAACCTTTCCTGCACACTTTTAGCACTAATGTCTTGGCAATATCCTGATAACCTGCACTCCCACAGGTATGTTACGACAGCTGTCTTGGCTTTTTTCCGTGGTTGCTCTCTCAGGCATTTTTGTACTAATTTTATAGCAGTGGAGAAACAATACTTCATACACATCTGAAGTTAGCAGCAGCAGCATTCTGTTGCCAGAGATACAATATTTATAACCAAAAAAAACAAAAACAAAAAACCCATCGCTGTTCATGACCACTTAAATTAGCTTAACAGATTTGCAAGGCTAAAACTTGTTTTTCTTATTGTTATCAGACATAATATGCCTAGCTTCCTTCCTTCCTTGTACACGGGTTAAAAAAACACCTGTTTGATCTGGATTGAAAGATGCATATCTATAACCAAAATTGTTTGCATATGAATTATCAAATTTTTACATGCCCGGTTACCATGGAAATGGTGTTTTGCAAAACATGCATAGTTTGTGGCGATTGTTTCTTTTGTTTTAGATAATTTTATTTTTGTTGTATTTTTTGTCTGTTTTTTTTTAATTTGGTGATTTGGGCCCCTTCAATAAAAGAAAAAAAAAACAGAATTGTGCTTTAAAGGGGAAAAACTCATATGGCTTTGCATTTTTTATGATACAAGGGGGAAAAAAATTGCCAAGTTTGAAATGATTTGGAAGAAACTGTGTATTGTACATTTTAAGGAATGCTATCTATGTTACTAAAAGCTCTAATTTCTCCCCTGAAGTCCCCTTAAATTATATAGATTTTTAATATTTTTGAAACATTTTTTCTCAGTACTGTGCAATCATAGACATGGGCTGTACAAAGCTGGCACTTTGGAAATGTAAAGAGTTTTAAATTTCCATTTGGTCTTCCAAAACATTTCTCAAGAAACCAGATGAACTCGGCTGTAGATTTTACTACATTCAGTTAACTGATTGATCCTTTTGATCTGTTACATGTGTGTGTGTGTGTGCGTGTGCGTGCTGTCAATAAACTCCACAGTAGTTGTACATATTTGTTAAGCTTGGCTTATTGAAAGTCAGTATCCGTGTTTATAAATGGTGTGACGTGTAGAAGTTTTTCCCATCTGAAACGTAAGTAGTACATTGGCTTTGCAACAATGCCAAAATACTTATTTAGATAGCAGAGTATCATTTTATAGTTATGTGAGGATAAATCCTGCAGCAAAGATGAGATAGGACCCTGCAGTTTTGAACTGCTCTTAAATTTGTTGAAGGGGGCTGGTGGCTGAAAGAGACTGTATTGATTAGTGCTTGTTGAGGGGAGGAGAGAAACAGGAACATCTGTGAAGGGCAAAAGCAGCTAGCATGAAAGATCGTGGAGCTTATGTTAAAATTTCTGGAGTGGCCAGAGGATAGTCATCTGGGCTGAAAAATCTTTAATTTTTTTTCCCCCTAAAATATCCTTTGTTCAGAGATTGTTTACATACAGAATTCAGCACAGGAGTATATTTAGAAATGTCTTTACGTGTCACTTGGAAAATTTGTTTTTTTATGGCACTACTGATTTTAACTGATTGCGCACCATTCAATTGAGTTTGATTATTGCATGTGTTTTGGAGGATTTTGTTGTTAGTTTATTCAGATTACTTCGTCACACCCTTAGAAAAAAAAAAACAGTTGGTTCAAGAAACCTTTTATGTCTCTTAGTGTTTAGAATTATTACGTAGCCGCATCATCGAAGCAGATTTGGGGTGAGAAGAGGAAGGGATTTTTAACCCATCCACCTCTTCATAAAAGACAACTGGCCGTTGATTTTGTTTGTTTATGACAGTAAAACAACATTCTACAACGTTTTCATCAGCAAAGACATCTTTAGCTCACTGCTTACTAAATGTTCAGTTCTTGATTGTTTACCAACAAAACCATTTGCGTCTACAACTTGTTGGATGTTGTTTTTTTTTTTCTTTAAAGAAAAATTGTTGAGACTCTAAAGAAGAGAAGAATGGAGCAAGTAAAACTGGTCAGCAGAGTACTGGAAGAATCTGCTTAGTATCCATCAGCAGTTTCAAAATGCTAAGCAAGTAAAAGCCCCTTCCAAAGTTCGTTATTTATTTACTCTTGTTATCATTTGATACTTTTACAAGTTTTAACTGGCGATATTCTCCTTTCTTTCTAATTGTTCAGGCCGTTCTCTCTTTGTTCAGCATTTAAAACTCGGCACGTAATGCATCAAGCATTAAATAAATATATATATGTTGCTGGTTCTTTATATGCAACAGCTATAAATTCGAAGATAAAAAGTTAAATGTTTGCATTTCTAAGGGAACTAGTACCAAGCATCATTAATCTGCTTGGAAAATTTTAAATGCTTAATCAAATCAGGTTCATTCCAGTTATATTTGCAAGCAGATGCACTCATATAAGCTGGCCACCCTATGTGTAACTTGTACTCTTTGGTCTAAATGTTTTGCTATTATATATTTATGTATGTTTTAACAAACTGTTACAAAAGGATTCTTGAAATTTAAATCTATGATTTTGTTTAGTTTTTATATTTTTTTTTTTAGTAGTCATAAAAAAAAAAGGTTAAAGGATTATATATACACATTTTGTATTATTTTTAAGAGATGACTTAACAAAATTGATATAACTAGGTGGTTACTTTGTGATGTGATACTTGAGAGCTTAGAGTTCACATGTGTACTGTGGCCTCCTTCAGGCACTTTGGCTCTTTACTTCCAACTGCTTTTATTGCTGACTTACCTATCAGGTGAGTTGCATAGCTCATAATTAACATTGTGGCAGTTTTCTGGCCTTCCTGCATCTGCCCTAGGATTAGATATTGAAAGCAAAACAAAAACAAGTTTATGGTTATGCATGAAATTAGTTTGATTGCGATGAGACTGGACTTGATTCAGGTGAAAAATTTTTTTTCTGAACATCAGTTTGTAGAATTAACAGCTTTCGGAAGTCTGTCACCACACTAAATTTGTTTCAGCAAAATCCATTTGATGAACTTTCATCAATCTAATGAACAGTGTTGTGTTAGTTGAGTTGCAAAGGTATATTATCTACAGTGGTAGCCAAAATCATTGTCTTGCCTATAATCTGATATATTTTTTTGTCATTGAGCATAATTATACCATAACTAATGCGTAAATACATTGGAAGATTAAACACATTAAATCTACCATGTTTGAATTTTAGCTGTTTATGAGGGTACCTAATTGGGGTTTTTAAAATACTAGGGATGGACATTCAGATGAAACCTAGCTAAAATAACATTGATCTACTGGTGTCTGGTTAGGTTTCATTATCCCTAATAATTAGTGGTTTTGAGTGTTATGCAGGGGCAATTCTCCCTCACCCCTCTTATATAGTTACTAATACTAAAGGTCACAGATGTGTATTAGTTAAGAATTTGGCACATTTAGATATCAGAAAACACTTTTTAGTGTTAGAGCTGTTAATAAATAGAGTACTGACAATTTTAAATTGATTAATACTATCAAAAAATAGCCATTTCTTTTTCCTGGAGACCCTTGAATAAGCCATAATGGCTGGCTTCCCTCTAGCAACTTCTAAACTGAAAAAAGGGGGGATGAGTAATCCAAGATATTTTCTTTAGTTTATTCAAACTTAATAATTCTCTCTGTAATGATTATCTCCCTTTCTTTTGAGGGTAATAGATTAAATGTGCTTGGGTTTTATATAATAATTTAGATTATTTCCTGTCTAAACACTGCATTTTAATTTTTCATTATCATGAAGTTCATCTGTTTAGCAGCTTGGTAAAACATTGCAAAGCTACCAGCAGGTGATATTTTACTGAGGTAGGTAGCCTTTAAGTAATGCAATAAAAGGATGTTACTGTAGTCTGGTGTCCAACTACATCCACTCTTGGTTCCGATGAGTCAGGGCCAGGAACCCAGCTACGTAGCCATTGTGGCAAAGCAGCTTCTGCAGTGGTTGCATCAGCCAGCATTAGTTAACCCTGACTAACGACGGTTTTGTTTCTTATTTATGATTTCTTTTCTTAAAAATAATCCACCCCCTTTTTTTAAAAATTTTATTTCTGTTTAGAGTTAATCTATTTTGTGGCTTTGACTTTTAACAGCTATTTATAAACTAGATGCTTCTGGCATCAATACTGTGCATGTTCTGGTGTCAGGGATGTAATATGCCATGCAACCACGAGGTGTTTAGTTTTCTTCTGTGATGGATTTAGAATAGTGGATACTTTTACCAGCTTTTACACGGATTGAAATCTTGCATCCCGGATACACCACACACCACCGTGGAACTCCATTCCCAAAATGGTCTTGCATAGGTCACAGCTAGTTTAGGGTGTCTCCTACCTAATGACCCATTTTTTCCTGTTGTAATCTGTAATGGCAGCTCATAAATTTTTTTTCCTCTTAAGTACTATTATATTAACAACCTTTTAGATTTTATATTGTTTTTTGTTTAATTCTCACGTGAAGTCCCCAACATTAAAGATATAATCACCACACTTCTACCAAAATTTTAAAAAAAACGAAAAAAAAAAACTAGGAATAATTCGCACCTGTTGAAGAACTACTAGTTCTTGGCTGAATATCTACATCTATTAATTTTTTTTTTTAGTTCATCCGTGCATCACTCTGCAGGCATGGAGTCCATATTTAAGACTAGAATTCAGATATTGGAAAGAGTTCCAGTTCAGTTCACGAGACTGTTAAGCATTTAGAATAATAAACAGTTAGGAATATCGGATATACCTAGTCTGGGTATTAGATAGCTACTGGACATTTTCAAAAATAACTAAGGGTTTTGGCCATATGGTGAGTAACAAATTCTTCAGGCTATCTTTCATTTAAAACTACTAGGGCCCATAACTAAAAAATTGGCTAAAATATCACCATAGTTTGATGCTAGAAGAGGAAAGTCTTAGTATTATAAATGGAATAAATTATTGGTAGTGTTGGTTTGTAGCAGTGGTTTAAAAATTAAAATGTATGGGTATTCCTCCCACCAACCCAGTGCTTTCTAAAAGCCATGATTGCTTTCTTATAACAGTGTAAAACAGAATCGTTAGTTTAAATTGTGAATAGATAGTGCAGTATATCGTCAGATCATGTCAAGTGTTTTCTCTCTGAATACTTATAACAGTTTTTTTCTTTTGTTTTGTAACTGGTGTAAAAGCATAAAAAGTGATGTACTAATTTAAAAACAAACGAACAACCAGATGTTTGTGGTTAAAAGCAAAAAAAGAGACTGGGTACAGTGGTTTTGTATTATTCAGGATAATGAAGAGAGATTTCCAATGTTTGCCAAACATTGGTAAAAGGGTAAGTCAGAAGAAAGGACAGTTAATTTAGTTTGTACTTTCAATCTCAAATGATGCTACTGTATATTGTAGGAACTGTAATTTTTTACGCTGTTTTTGTCCTTTAAGAAACCCATTACTTCTAATAATATGGAACTCTTGTGATGAATCTAAGATTTTCCAACATTTTGGTGCAACTTAAAAAAAAAACATATATATCAGACACTGTGGTACTTTGGAACTTTAAAAAAACAAATGTTTATGTTCAAAGATGGTTAGTGGTGGTTGCTAGCTACATCACAAAAGTTTTAGGAAGCTGAAATTGCCAGAGAATCGATTGTTCCCTGAAGCTCTCTGAATCTAATCAAGGTGTCAGACAGAAAATTCTTAAAGGGATCGCCTCTGAATTATTGTGCCAAAAACAAACAAAAGTAACCATTTTTGTCAAGTTCTATTGCTCATTTTGTTTATGAGCTTTGCCAACACTAAACATTTATTGATTTCCATCAAGTAAACTTACCAAACACAACTCTTTATGGTTGGTTGGTTGGTCTGGAGTTATTTTCCAGTTTTTTTTTTTTTTTTTAAATTGATTATTTAAGAAAAACTGACTGATATTTTATATTAAACATTAACACAGGGGGGGTAGTGAGCATCAGAATTACTGTACCACCTAATGTTTTCAAATCAGACATCGAGTGTTTGTTGTGTATTACAGCATGAACATGTACCCTACCCTGTTTGGCTGTTCAGTGGTTCTCTGTGATCAGCATCCCTGATGGGATACTTTTCTGTGGTGTTGCAGTTAAAGAGTGATAAGGCAGCACGCTCCAATAAACGTGCCCTCTGCAATATCGTTTTGACTAAAGTAATGCTAAATAGTAAATGAAAGAAATTTCTTAAACTCTACTTTTGTCATCAAATTATTACTTATTTCTGGTGATATAATAATTTTGGCAGCTGCTACATTCTCCTGTTTGATCTTCCAGTTATGTCAGGAGTACACTGGTCCCGCACCATATAAACCTTCAATGTCTTTCACTCTCAAATAGTATTTATTTGATGACTAGTTTTGTTTACTACAGGAAACTAGCGCAGATCCAGTTTACTGCATAGCAGAAATGTTTTAATTCTGTAATAAATGACTTTGTAGCTTCAAGGGAAATTCCTTTTAGACTTTTCCAAACACGTATGAAGTAGCTCTTCAGCGAGGAGACCACAAAGAACATGTCAAATGTCATAGTTTTTTTTTTATACTATCGGTAGGTTTAGATCAGTAGCTCCAAGGGGGCAGGGAACACTTATGACTTGTGCAAACATCCCCCAAGAAAGGGAAATGACCATCTACGTGATTCTTAACAATGTTGACTAATCCCTTTTGCTAACAGTTCTATGATTGATTAAATTTTCGATATCTAATCATACCAGGATCATGGCTAAATAGTAGTAATAAACCCTAGTGTTAGTAACTGTGGGTAGTTAAAATCTTTAGTTCTCATCCACGTGTTCAAAGCCCTTAATTATCTTTTTGGAAACCCCTTGACGTCATCTCTTAATTTATTTTTGTGCATTTAATGATTTGTGATCAGGAAGGAAAAAAAAATATTGCTTTTATATTATTCCGATATGACAAAAGATGTTAGTGAAATTATTTTAAAGTTTACAAAAAAAATGATAATGTATGGATAAGATGATCATGGATGTGAGAACACCACCACCTGTTGAGGTAGTTGTGAAAACAATAGATAACTAACTTGGCATTAATCCACATGCTGTTTAGTGCCAGTGTTCTTCTCAAGGTTATGTCAATGCAGTTTGTTTCCATGGGTAGCCAAGATAGATGAGTGGAAGAGATGGGTTTTTGTAAATCGGGTCTTAGATGCACTAAATACCAAAATGTTTCAGCAGTTTGTTTTTCTCCAGATGAATTCTTTAGCCTTGAATTTGACATTGTGCTGTGCTTCTCTTCGTACTGAAATCTTTGCTCAGCCTGTATACCATAATGATAAATGATATTTGACTGTCTGTTTATATACTCTGAATCATTTATTGTTCAACCCTTTCTAAGGGCCACAATGCTTTTCACTCAATGTCAGCTAAGCCACCACTATCAGGAAAGAAGCCATCATGGCTTACTTACATAAGGACCCAGGAAAAGGAAACTCTCTCTATCGATTTTATGTTCAACCCGGTTTCTGCTGTTCCTAACAACAACTACAAATAATTAATTTTATTCCTTTTACGTTACTTTCACTAAAAGAATCAAACCCTGAAATTCTAACTAATGCTATTTTTCTACATGTCTTTTTAGCCGTCCATACACTGTAAGTTTTTATCTTACTAATTTTTCTTGACTGTTACATGCATGTGTTAAATTGGCTACGTATTTAGTCAACACAATGCAAAGCACATGGAGCGATATGGATGTGTTATTAGAAGGATTTTTATCTATCAATGAGAAAGATGCTACTTGTCACAGCCCCTATGACTCAACCCATGCTGAATAATACAGATTTAGGGGGTAGTAGGGTACAAATGCAGAGTTATACTGGGAGGGGGGGTCAAACAAGTATCAAAGAATTTCTAACGTCAATCTTAACTTTCTTGCAATTATCCAGCCATGTAGAATTTCAGAAGCTTTTTTAAGGTTAGAATATAACAAATGGTACTTTAAAATTGTGGTGGTTCTACTATAATACTTTTGTCTTCTGGTCTTTTTTTTTTTTTTGCAAAGGATTTTGCTAAGATTGTAACAACAATAACACAGATATATAACATGGCTGCCGTGTTCATTTGTTCGAAACAAGAGGTACTTAGTAGCAAGGCTACTGAAGTTAATATTTGTATTTATGGATGATGTCAATAATAAGAATTGGTAAGCATATAAACATTTGTTATCCTTGTAGGTCCTGTTTAAACAGTCTTAGTTTTCTGTATTATGCATTATTACTGCCCAGCATTGTCTCGCATATGCACTGGTGTTTAATGATAATCTCAATGAGGCTGTCCATGTGTTGGTTACAAAACTCCCTAAGCAGTTGTTTTCCAGTTGGACTGTTTTTCTCTCTTCTTCCCCTTTGTCCATTTGTTTAAAATTAACCTATATTTCTTTCTCAAAAAAAAAAATAAGTAAATAATGGTGTTCTGCTTTAAATGGGTTATGTATAGGTTGATTTTTATTTGAAAGAAACCTGCTCTTATTTCAAAATATCACTAACATGCAGCTTTCAGAAAAATGATCCTTCAAAAAGAACCAGAGCTGTTTGTTGTCATGTCTGAGTGTTTATTCTTTCTGTGCTATCTTTTCCCTGCAGCACAACCAGCTGGAAGAGACAGGGAGAGCCTCAGAAGAAGAACGAGGGGGCCGAGAAGGCTGATCCTGTAACTGTGTACAAGCAGATTCAGAAAGGTGGTGAGATACCAATCCGAGGACTTCAAAAACCTGCCCCAGAAAAAACTAAGAGTAAGTGTCTTAACCCGAGAAGCTGCTGCTGCTGCTGCTCCTCGACGGGTACAGTCTCTTTTTAATAAATTGTTTTATACTGGCTCTTAAGTAGGTAAAGGGTCTCTTGGAAGCCATTTTTGTCTTTGGCGTTAATTCATCAGAGTTCTTTAATTTTTTTTTTCTGTTAGTGGTTCAGTCAGTAGCCTTGTTTCTGAGATAAATCAAATGTCATAAGTACAAGTCTAGTTTAAGAATCAACATTGAGCACCAGGTGCCTTGTCAAGAGAGAGACTAGTTGTTGTGTTTTTTTTAGCAGTCCAAAGTAATCTTGTCAGAATGGCTTTTTTTTTTTTTTTAATGGTAGTAATCCTTAAAAAAATTAGAAAGCTTTGAGATGCAACAGCTGTCTACAAGTCTGTCACAATGAGAGGCCTTTTATAGGAAGTACTACTTTAGAATTTCACTTCTTCTTTTTTTGAAAGTGATACTTGGGAACTCCAACTCGCTCTCTGACTCTGTCTTTATAACTTTACTAATAACTCGGAGCAATCATTATATATATATTTTATATGTTTTCCTTTCTTTCTTTTCTTGATCTGCCGCCACATTGTTTTTGTTTTGTTTTAATGTAGAAAATGCATGCATGCAGATTGCAGGAAAACAGTCTGAATATTGATCCTATGCAAACAGAACTGAAGTGATTGCAAAAAAAAAAAAGAGAGAATTAAATGACCACTTTTAATTTTGTTGGTGAGTCATAGACTGTCTGCTATAGGTTGGTTACCCAATCTGTTGATGGTGATACTAAAATTTATTGTCATATCCCAAGAGGCTGTATTGTAGTCTCTGAGCTTGCTGACTTAGCTATTTTTAGCCAAATACTGTTGTGTGTGTGTGTGTGTGTGCCAGTGAATACTTCATAGCACTTTTATGTGAATAATTGCAAATTGTCTTCAAATAGATCAACATATCTGCTAATGGAGAATTGTACGTGTGTGTTGAATTCTCAAGGTTTCAAAATGATATATTTTGCTGCTGTAATTTGATCTGATTCAGTCTGCACGTGTAAATAGTATACTTGTATTTGTGTGCATAATCAGTTGCTAAGCCCTTCATGATTAATGGGTGCATAAGACACTGACAGACTGGTGATTTTACACTGCTCGTTTTTCTAGTGGTTTTGATGTTAAGAGTGCATGTTGACATTTTAAAAACAAAAAGGTTGAAATCCTTGTTTTAATTTTCAAAAGTGTGTTTTCTATCTGCTGAAGTACATCTTTCTTGATATGACAACTCATTTGAATCTGAAATTTGTTCCAATGACAATTTTGTTAGGATCTGGGATAGTGTTGTACCAAGATCTTAATCAACAGCAATAAACCCCGTATTATTGTACTGAAGGGAACTTTAGTAAATCTGATGTTTTGATATTTTTCAAATATCTATTCATGATACACTGTGTGTATGCCATAGATGTGTATAGTGGTGTATGGCAGTCAATTGTGCACTTGTACAAGATGATGTTTCTTCTTTGTTCATTTGCTCAGTATATATATAACAGTGATGCATCTATTAAATCTGCCATAAAGTTAGTTATTCAAAACCAAAATGCACTTGAGAAAAAAGTTGATCTTCCGTCAACCTAGATTAGCTTCACACCCATGAAACTTGATGAAGCTACGCCTTCTCAGCATGTTTCATTTCACATACAGTATTCTCCTCCTCTTCTGTCATGCTCAAACGAATTGTTTAAAAGCTAAACAGTAAAGTAATAATGCAACGTTCTATAGGTTTCATTGGTGCAGAATTTTAAAAAAAATTTATTTGTACAATCTATGGAGTAGAGCAGTTAACATAGTAAATATAAACTTAGTTATGTTTAAAATCCAAATATATACAAAGTTTGAAAAGTCTTCAGTAACAAGAAAATTTCAAAAGCTTAGGGAAAGATAACTCAACTCAATTTTTTTCTTTCTTTTTGAAATAAATTAAAGTTTTGGCCGAGAGATTTAATTTTTAGTTAAAGATTGAATTTTAATGCTATGCATGATTGTGTGTGTGTTGTGTAGTTTACAAATAAACAATACTAACATATATCAGTGTAAGTAGAACAAAATAATGAAGATCTAGCAACTGGCACATATTTTGGAAATAAACTTCTTTTGTTAGATTCCTTAGCCTTCACCTGTGCAATGTTGCTAAACTGAAGAACAGTTAGATGAATGAAAATTCAGATATTATTATTCACTGTGTCTCCATAATTTTGCCACCGTTTTTTTATTTAGTACAACTACCATTGGTAAATTCTGTAAAGTGTATCACGTTAAAAAAAATAAAATTGGTAACAGTTTCTGCTGGTTGAAATAGCATAGCTATAATGGTATCTCCCCCACAGTTTCCATTCAAATGTCCATCTTGTATGTTAGAAGATCAGTATAAAGCTGCAAGTTTTTGTTTTTTTTCTATTTTTTTTACTCTTAACAATCTTTATGATGCAAAAGTTTCTTTTTTTCTTTCTTTCTTTCTTGGAAATTACTAATTGACATTTGTGCATTACTTAGCTGAACAGGGTAGTTAGGGGGAATTTGAGTGAGACCATCCAATTGGACTTTATACCAGGTTGTACTTTTTGCTTACTTAAGAGCCTATTTCAGCGAGATGCTTCCTGCCTGCCTGATCATTCTTTTGTACCTATAATCAGCAGTAGGCTGCATGCTTGTTTTGTTTCTGTGTGTATGTGTGTGTTTGTTTGTTTGTTCATACTCTGCTACAGCAGTAGACAACATTTGTGTCAGAACACAAACAGAAGGGATTTTGAAGATTTGTTTAATTAAAATTTTAGTGAAATTAATTTTTTTTTTTTTTTGTATCTAAAAAACCTTTGAGAATGTTTTGGCCTGAATTACTCGGGTTTTAACTTGTTTTCAATTCAAAGAAAGATGATTTTATGAAAAGCAAGTTTACTTTTAAGTATGATACTAGACGCGGTTCCCAGTCTTGAGAGCATTTCACATAGTTATAAGAATTAAAATATCAATACATCTACTGTATTTCTAAAATCTAAATAATTATGTAAAATTGTAATAACATGATTTAAACTTTCTCTCCCATTATTATTGTTGTTAATATCTGTATTTTACCTGTATTGTCAGTCAGTTCTTACATTTGTACTTAAAAAAAATGTATTGCTAAATTATTTGTCATTATTTGTAAAAAGATTGATTTAGGGACTAGCAAATATAAGCTGGCTATTAGTTAAAATATTCAACTTATATAGTTCCTACTGTCCAGAGATGGCTCAGCCTCTATACAATTAGAATTACTATTGTTTATTTTTATTTGATGCAAATAAAGGAAATACTGTTGATTGTATGGATGTATTAATTGCTGATTTTGGCATAATGGATGAATAAGATATTTCTGTATAATATAAACTTTTTTTAAACCATGTTTTTGAAATTCCTTCTGTCTGCTTTGGTCATTCACTAAAATTGTGCATGAACTTTAACCTGGGATATAAGTTTTTGCATTGGTATGGTGGCTATACATGTGGCATGGATTGTTTGGGATTGATTATCTTGTACTATACAGCATGGATATGTACAGGACTGAATCATGTTAATCAAAAATGTCCAGTTTTTTTAAATTTTTATTTGCTTTCTTGGCCAAGGTTGGTTGGTTGGTTGTTTGACTGGGTTATTTATTTACTTTCCTGAGGTTTGCCAAGATCAATTTTAAATTTACCTGTGTAGCTAATTTAACTTACTAATTGATAATTCTTAGAATTGGTGACTTCTTAGACTGAAACCTATTCTGCGAATTGTTTTGTAGCTAGAGAATTGGTGCCAGTGTTTGATGATTGTTAAACAGAGTATCTAAGCTGTTTAGTGATGCAAGTTACTTTGAAAGTCTATACATTCTTTTAAGATTCTTCTCTTGTTACTCAGTATGACTAGGCACAGATAATTACATCTGGGAGTTTCCATCACCAGTAATATACAAATAGGTGGGAAAGACTGTAATTGTAAAGCAATACAAAACCTGATTTTGGTAAGTTTTTCTGGAATTTTTACTAAAACTACTGCTCTTGAACAAAAGAGCTTCTGTTTTGCACTTGGGAGGGTAGAAAATTGGTATATACAATATCATGTGCTTGAGCAAGATTGAGGCTAGGAAGAGATTATGCTAGAAGCTAAATTAACAAAAGAATATTGTTTTACAACATGAGCAGCATTAATTAAAACCATTTGGAGAAAAAAATGGAATTTCAGAAGTTGAACGTTTAAATATGTGCTAAAAAAATAAATAAAATGGAAAGTGGGGGAAGAAGAGATTGGTGATTAGAACTTTGAACTGGTTGTTTATATAGAAGTCACTGCATCAGTTTTTAGGTTGCTTCAAAAAGATGAGGTTTTTAATTTAGTTATTTTGGCTTCCCACAGTTTATCCATTGTTTGGTATTCACATCACTAAAGCAACAACGCATGACACAAGGATGCCAACAATTCAGAAACTAGTATGGCCTCTTCTTGTACTAGATTATACATAATATCTGTGTGGTCCATGAACTAGCAAAGGAGGATGTTCCACTCCAGGCTGCTAATAAGTCTGATATGACATCCTGTTGGCGAAGACAACATACTATCTTATTTCAGAAATGTCTGATCTGTGTGCCCAATCAAGCGGCATCAGCATTATTCTTCTTTGTCAACCTTGCTGTATGGCAGTAGATGTTGTCCAGCTGGAACATCAGAACCAGGAGCAGAATATCATTCTGTACTACTGGTGGTTAGATTCTGGTTCAGAATACCCCACCACAATCTGATGTAGTAGTTTGTGGATGGAGGTAAATCCAGACCTTTGCCATCAGCAAATGGCCGACCACAAAATCTGTGATATTAAGCTTATACCTGGGCAAACTGGTGATGAGCGACACCATGCCTTTCAATCAGGATTGTCTCAGCATGTTATCTCCTACGCTATCTTTATCCAGTTTCAGCTTCCTGATGATGATAATCAAATGCACTGGTACACTTCATTACACATAGTTAATCGCTAAGTAATGATTCTGTAGATGACAGCTGTATTTTCTAGTCCCAACATCATGTCATAACATGTTTGGCCAACCCCATCTATCCTGCTGAGCTATAATTGACCTTCAGGATAAACATCTATCCAGTGGACCTAAAACTTGGTTATTATCCACTTGTTCCAGTCATAGTATATTCACCTTTTGTCATACAGCTTTAAAATGTTTATTATAGGCAATTATTCATTTTTCAAGAACAAGTACTTATATTTTTTTCTCTGCAACAGATGGTTATGCTGAACAAAACATGCAAAGTAAACAAAGATATACCTGTGGTACTCTCTGTAGCCCCCCCCACAACATGCACATATTAAAATTTAACATGCAATTGTAGTATACAATTATTTCTTTAATTTGCTTTGATTTTACCATTTGTTCCAATTTCTTTTTACCATTTATTACCCGAACTATTTGTTTAATCCTTTCTCACCTGATATACCTACCCACCAAGAGATAACCAGTATAAACTATTTGTCATAATTTCTTCTACAAAGTTATACTTCCCTCCATACACCTATCATTTTTCAAAAGGTAACAATAAGATGCAACAATTAATTTGAGTCAAATAATTCTTATTGCGGTCTAGCAGATGGAACAGAATTTGTATTTTTTAAAGAAATAATGTTGCCTTTGCATATTTTTTCACCTAAGTTCCAGTTATTCTACTACTCTGACGACATCAGGTGTTAGTCTTGGCATGCATAATCACTCTTAGATTTCCAGAAGGAATTATCATCTTGTGCTGTTTGACAGTCTGACATAAGATTTCTTTTGCTATAACTTTAATATTAATCTACCTATATGACACATTGCAGCATAGTTAGTGCTTTCCAACTTTATTTTAAATGTCAGATATCTGAACCATCTTGCATATGGAGCTAAATTGTTCTAAATATTCAAACAGATTCCTCCCCCCCTCTCTCTCTCTCTCTCTCTCTGTACTAACATACTAACATCATATCTCTCTCGACTTCGTCTTGTTACTTTTTCAAAAACATTTTATTATCCAGGGTAGAAAGGTTAAGTGAACTTCAGACTTTTTTTTTTTTTTTTTTGTGATACAAAGGCCATGCAGATGAAACAGGATTGGCTTTTATTTTTAAATGCTTTTTCTCTTCTCCTAGAGAAGAATACATTTTCATTTACCATAAACATTCTCAAAGCAAAGACTGCATTTATTACTGCTATTAATCTGTCTGTCTGTATATTATTGTTCTCTAATGATTAAAATTCTTCCAGGTTCTGCTTTTTGAAAGAGATTTGTTAAAGAGTTTAAAAAATCCTACATTTAAGTGGATTTTTTACTTGTTTATGACATTTTTTAGAGGGATAAATATATGAGGATTATGTTCTTGAAATCTTCAAGAATGTAGCTAAGTTGGTTAGAACCACAAATATTACCTGACTAGAGAACAAAGGTGTATGGTCACAACCCTAGAGTAATTATTAATATTATATACAGTAGCCTTTACATAAAAATAGTTATTTTGTTCATTAAATTAGGCACTTTGAGAGGCAAATTACATTTTAATATATTAATTTAATAATTGTGAGTTTGTGACAAAAATAATCAAGTTAACTTGTTGCATTTTTGGAACTCTACACAAGTTCTTCAGAACCTTAATCTCCTGAGACTGACTGACAGGTTTTGGTATATAAATGCACAGCTTGCTTTTCCCATTTCCTACACTAAAGAACTCTCTTTTACTATGTCTATATTTAAGTATATTTAGAAGGTCATGAAATTTTGAAAACTAACAAACAACTTTTTTAAAGCCTTGGCTTACAGTTTTGCTTCCAAAGAAAATTACTAGAAATTACGAATTTTTGCAATTCATTTCTGTTCATCCAAGTTGGGAGCCGAAATTGTATGTAATGGCCTCTGTTGTTATAGATGTACATTGATAGATCATGAACAAAATCACTTAAAAGTGTTTACAAGAATCCAGGCTCTTGAAATTTCTATGAAAGCCAGATAATCACATCCATATAGCTCAGATGGTAATGTCCATTCATTCTTGTTGATAGTATAAGTCTACTTTGCTGAGAGTAGCAGTCTTCTCCTGATATCTAGTAATTTTCCATGATATCATCTAATTATCGAAGGAAAACTAAAGAAAATACAGAAATAATTTTTTCTTACTGCTGTTGATCATTTAAGATAGCCACTACAGTGTCAGTTTTTCCTGGAAACTTGAGTTTCATTTAATTATGTTGGGTGAGAAGCCTTCATAGTTTATGTAAAAGTTTCCAGGAAAAAAAAATATGCTTACTAAGGGGATTCATAAGTTGGTTAACAATGTTCCTAATAGTACATTTTCTGGTAATTTATTCTACTTACTACTAAACATATCCTTGAAAAATGTGCTTTTTTTTTTTTTTTAATATGTCAGAATGTTAGCTAATTTGTAATTATGACCTTTAGTGTTGTATCCCACACTTGAACCCTAATTGTTTTGGAAGCCCTATTAGGTCTTCTCTTTAGTGTCTATAATTCA
Organism: Nautilus pompilius; assembly: GCA_018389105.1. Classification (NCBI taxonomy): domain Eukaryota; kingdom Metazoa; phylum Mollusca; class Cephalopoda; order Nautilida; family Nautilidae; genus Nautilus; species Nautilus pompilius. The sequence goes on from JACATO010000669.1 coordinate 460,974, forward strand.
AAGTTGGTAGGTAGAATATTTCCTATTATAGTATAAAGAGCACTTTTAGCTCAGAGTGCTGACTTAATTTCAGATGTAAATTCTACTACTATTTCTAAATTACAGATAAGATTTGTAGAAGCAGATGCTTGGAAAAAGAGATATAATTGCATTACATCACCCTTTCAATCCAAAGTGGCCATTTTATTATTTGAATTATATCTAAGATGTATGCTAAGAAGTTAGGTTTTCATGTTCACTTTCATGTTAAACAGTCAACCCTTGTGTGCCACTAATAACACCAGATACTATTATAGCAATGTTATTTCAGCCAGGTTCCATTTTGAAAATCCCTAGAATATTTTACAACCATGATTACAAATTTGTGCTTACCTGACAAGTAGTCCTGTGCTGTAGTGTTGTTTCCTTTCTTTCTGAAGCCCTTAATTTTTTTTTTTTAAATCTTTTTAATCTGATTTTTAGGTATTTGTTAATTGGCTTTTTAAAAAATTCTTAATCAAAAAAGATGTTTAAAAATAAAATGATCAGATTTACCTTTGCTGTTTAATCTTAACTTCAAAACAGATGACAAAGCTAAAATAAAAATAGTTGAGACAATTTTTTTAAGTTACTAAAGCTAACTTAGTCTTAATATATTCATAGTATTTAAATATTTTGCCTCAAGTTTTCTGCAGTTTAAAATGTACATTGACTATTAAGAAAAGGGAACAATGATGTAACAATTTGGCTTAATTTTTGGATAGAAAGGAGCTGTCTGTCTGTCTGTGTCTCTCTGCGTATGCTTTTATTTTTTTTTTTTTTTTTGGTTTTATAATAGAATCAAAGCAATTCCAGACTCTCTTTCATACAAGTAAATGTTAGTACTTGATGTTTAGGATTCATTAAATAAAAAAATGAATACCACAAATTTTATATAAACATAGATCAGACAGAAACAAGGATTGCTTTACAAAGAATTAACAAACAGGGTGGTGTTCCATGAATGATACAGGGGCAGTGATATACGTGTAGGTAAGTAGGTAGGAATGTTGATGTAACTATGAGTAAACAATCTGTTAATAATTGGTGTGTGTGTGTGTGTTGGTGAAAAGGACTTTGAAGTAGACCAAAGCTGATTTGGACTGATTCTCATTTAGTATCTGTAAATGCAATGATCGAGGGTTATCGGGGCTCAAAAGTAAATTCTTCGATATTCTTGTGCTGAAATATTCCTAAAGAGAGGTGTGTCATTTATTGGGGATATTTACAAATGCTGACTTGTGGGTTGGTTTATTATTGTAAACTTTTTTTTTTTTTTTGGCTGAAGTTTTTTGTTTGGTTTGCATCATTCTTTAATATTTTGTGCATAGCATCCAGTTCTATCATTAGAAAATTTATAACTACTAAGAAATTATTCTGCAGTAATGTATACGATTAAATCAAACCCCAGCAGCATTTCCCTATGGTTTACACTACAGATTTGGTGAAATTGGGGTATTGATGAAGCTGCTGACAGCATTTTGCCTAATATGCTCAGGGGAGATCATCACTTCTTGACAGCAACACCAAAAAATTAGCTAAACTATAATTTTAAGTTTAAAAAAACACATTAAATTCAAACATTGTTTTAAATTAAATTTCTCTTTACAACAAGCTGTATTTTATATTTACAATAGATTGTGTGTTTTAATGAACAAGGTTTTGTGTTCCCTTCTTTAAGATCCAAAGAATACCTGTTAATGCTATTGACATTTCTAAGAATTCTGAGCCGAGGTGGATGCATGAATAATAGAACTGGCTTCATGAATGAATTAGCTGATAACACTAAATAGTAGCATTGTTCACTTCTGAGCAATTTTTTTTTTTTTATGGTCTTGCTTTACCCTATATTGCTTGCTTCTCTTTAGCTTCCCAGCATGCACCTGTATGTTGATGGTGTTTTTTCCTGCCTGCACACTTCAGTGTACTCCTGCAGTCAATCAAGCTTGCTTCCTCCACCAGTTGCTGGTTGTCTAAAGCAGAAGTTTTAATGTTAAATGGAAATTCTATCCATTATTATTGCCATTTATTATAAAATTCGTTTGGGAGTTGCATGCTTTGAATAAAGATTTTCGAGTTTTACACCGATAGACTACACTGGACCAGACATACTTCTTTCTAGCATTGTGTGTGTGTGTGTGTGTGTGTGTGAGTGAGAGAGACATTGACCTCCAAGCTTAGATAATATAGAGTATCAGTGCGGCTGCCATGATTTTTTCTCCAGAGTTTCTGAAAACATGGAAAGAATCATTCATACCAAATGGATTACGATGTAGTTTAGTATTTTTTCCATTTGTTCTAAATGTTTTAGAAATAGCTTATTGAAGCAGCATTAGTCTATCAGGTTATACCATAATTTGGTTCATAATTGAGATGGCAATAACCATGTTTTCTTTGACCCATGACTTCCAGATATCCTTTCAAACTGTTGCACTTCTGTTAAGCAAAAAAAAGACAAAAACTGGAGATCATTAATTTACTGTTCCTTTATTTTAAAAAAAAACAGCAATGAACCTTACAGGTGACAAAGCAATAATATTCTATTTACAGCCATTTTTTTTTCTTTTTGTTCACCATTCTCTACCAGGGAGGATACCCAGTAAGAAGCGTAGTGCCATGCTTATTCACTAGAGATCATTGCTTCCTCTATGCAGGCTTGGCGCTGCCATCTTTGGCAGAGAAATCCTTACTAGAACTCTTCATTTTTAGATTTAGGAGGAAATTGGAAAGCCAGGGGAACCATACAGTAAAGATGAGCAAGAATAAAGCACGCCAAAGATGGAGATATGCCAGACTGAGGTGACCTGACCTCGATCAGGGATCGAACTAAGGTCCCTCTACCTTGGTTGTCTAGCAGGTTAACCGCTGGTTGCTGCCTTGTTAAGTCTTAACAGGTTTTTCTGTATTTTAGGTGATTTAAAAAGAAGAAAAGTTCGCCAATGTTTCAGTTAAGGTGGTAGTGTTTAGTAAAGAAAAAGAAGAAACAGCAAAAGTGTAAGCTTCAGAACACTAACATATGTACTTGTGTGTGTGTACTGCTGTAGGTTTAGAGAGCCACCCAACAAGGAGAAAGTAACTGCACAGCTCTCACTGAGTTTTCGGCAAAAACGCAGATACAAACGCTTATGAGAACAGCAGTAAAGTTCAAATAAATTTGAATTTTAAAAAGAAGCAAACATCAGTTTTTGCAGGATATAATAGCAGTTGAAAATCAGATTATTTTATATTGTACATGTTTTTAAAATTCTGTTAATTGAAGTTGTGTTCTTTGGTGGTGTTTTTTTCTTAAACATAATAAATGTAATGGCTGGCTACCAATTAATATGACAGATGCCACATGAGGGGAGTTGGAAATTATCTGATTACATTAATACAAGTTTTAATGTCGAATGTTTAATTTATTTTTTTGTTTTTCTGGGGGTTAATTATTTGCAACAGCTGGTTTTGATAATTATCAATTTATATCCAATTGTAGAAATTTTGCATATTCTAACTCAGCAAATATTTATTTAGCAGCTACCATACTTGTTTTAATTACCTCCCACAACTAAAAATTAAGAGTTTTAGTCTGGTGGGGGGCTCTTAGGTGTATTAAAAAGTGCTGGTCACACTTAAAATCCAAAATCATCATCTTGGAAGGACTCAAGGGCCACCCACCAATTACACACAGTCTTAGCCCAGGTTGCAACGCTAAGGTCATTCATGTATCCTTTTCATCCATAACAGCTCATAGCAGTGGGACTTAGAAACAGACAATATATTTAAACCGTATTAATTACTCTGCAAGCGTTAATGTAGTCTGTCACCCAACATGATGTTAACTGTGATACAAACATTTTACCATCCCAAAAACAAAAAAAAAGTTTATGCAATTAACTTAATTTTCAAAAGGTAAAAAAAAAAAAAAAAAAAAAAAAAGGTTTGCAAGGAACTTTGATTTTGGAAGGTACTTTAATAAAGATTACTAATGAAAGTTTTCGGAGCCGTCTCTTCCTCATGTATGTATAATATATGCAGCATATTTTAACCTCTGTTTTTTTCTAAGTCTGTGCATTAATTACCCCTAGCTACTCTGGAAATTCACTAAGACAGACATTCTGCATCCTGAAATGATTGCTGCATTAACAAATTTGACACGCATTTTTACTATGTTGAGTGTAGTGCACTAACACTGTGTTGCATTTTTTTCTCTCTTTTTATTGCAGAGATTTTGGATTTGTTGATGTCAGGGTTATCAGCTTGCATGGCTTGCCTCTTGTGGCATAGATCATTAACTTGATGATTAATATCCAAAAGCACCCCATGTTTTAGTTTGTGGATGGCAAATGGCATGCGCACACATGCATGCATGCGTGCACCTAAAACAAAACTCAAACCTTTTTTAAAATGAAAATGCTTGCTTCTGGTGTTACCAGGTTCCCATTCTCTCCCAGATGCAATGATGACATCAAAAATACCACCACCACCACCTCCCCGTAAATACGCTCCTGGGTATGGCTCCTCATCCCAAACAGCACATTCAAGCGGACAATCTATTTCACTTTCACGGGACTGTTTCAACAATGAGCAAGTCTCCCAGATTCCAAATCATTTTTCTTCTCGAGATCCCTCCAGGGCAGAGCTGTGGGCTATTAGGTCAAAAACTTTTCCCAACTCTAGTGACAATAAAAACACTGCACAATCAATAATAAGCCAAGAGAATGAAGGTTCTCTTTTGAAAATCAACAAAAACATGCCTTTGCTGGATTCATGCCAGTATCTAACATCATCTAGTTTAAACAGGTCTGTAGTGGAATCCTCATTTGAATTTCAGAGCAAGGTTAATCTGTATGAACAGTTGTCCAATGCACAAGATGGTGGAAGTATTGCTCAAATAGAAAATGTTAAATGGAATGCAGCTGAGGATGAGTCCGATGCACCAGGTCAAGTTTTTATGAAAGAAGCTCAGAGACCAGAGGTTTTGGAGTTGCTGCGTAAATATGATCCAAATTATACAGATCCTGCATCTTTTATTGATTCGTGTAGTGCAGGAAATTTGGCAAAGTATTTCAGTGAAGATGAGATGAAACAAAGGCAAGATTACAGAAAGAGGGTTGAAGGGCATTACCAACGTTTGGTAGAGAATGACATGTTGCCACCTGAAATGGCAAACATTTTAAGTAATGCCACTGCTCAAATTGAAGAAGCTAACTACAGAGATGAAGCATCTTCTGGTTTGACTTATCACATTGGAATTGATAAGTCTGTGTGGAAGGATGTTGATCACCATCGAGCCAAGTCGTTTGAGCTACAGAATCAGGACCCAGTCAACAGTTGCTTAAGAGTTGACCAACAGCAAACAGTTCCATCTGTCCAGGAAAGACAAAATTCACCAATTATTGGACTCCATAGAAAGCAGATGCTGTCCAAAACTGCTGAAAAACCACAGTTAAATGTTCAGGAACAAATGCTCCAGCCAGTTTCAAAACCGCCTTCAATAATTTCAAATAACAGTTGTGTTAATTACAAATCCCAGCCCGTAGTTAGTTCTCCTAGCATCATCAGCCTCAAGCTGGCAGAAGTTGCACCCAGTTCAGTTAGTAGTGAGCATTCATCGCGGCTAGACTCGCATTCATACCAGTCCTACACAGCCGGTATTCTCAATTCGTCTCAGAAGTCAGCTAAATTTCTGAAGCTACAGAGAAATTTTCAACTTTTAAAACACGTTTCGGATCTGGAACAGCATCAGTCATTGAAGGACTTGTCAAAAAGAGAGAATCAGCAAATATCGAATGTAGGCAGCGAATTGCAAGGCTTATACAGTGAACTTGATGAAGCTCAAAAGAAAAAGGAATTTTTGTTTGATTTGAATAAGTTGTCATCTTTCCAGTGGAACTTAAAAAATGAGTATGGATTATTGACAAAACAGAAATCATTAAATGACCTTCGTACAATGTTTCTGAACACTGCTGAAAGCAATTCAAGGAGCTCCACAGACATTTCAGCACCAAAGGAACATATAAGAAGGGAACTATCATTTGCTGAACTCTGTGAAAAATATAGGAATTTGGAAGAGTGCAGCACGTATAATCCTTCAAATTTGACACGTGCAAAAAGTCTTCAAGATTTAAACAAGCGGGAAAGAAAGCATTCCTTTACTCGAACTTACTTGGATGTTGCAGAAGATGCATCAAACAAATTACGGGGACGGCCAATTCATGGAACACACATAGAAGAACCTGTCAACCAGTATGAAATTCATGTTAACTCAAACCGCTTGTCTTCTTCATCTGCAGATAACCTTCATGTTAGGTCAGTGTCCATTCCAAATAAGGGCATTCGGAAGGATTCACCAACTTATCTAAGGTCAGAATCACCAAAACAGTCTTCCTTTGTTTTTCCCATCCTAAACAGAGAGGAACCCACCTCTTCAAGTCTAGGCTCCAAAAAAGGTATGGTCATAGAAAATGCTTCTGCAGAAAACCCAAAAGAACGATATTTGAAGGTGGATGATGAGTCTTACCTGTATCCACCAGCAAAAGAACAAACCAAGCCACTGCCCCTTGTTGCGAGCTTAACAGTAGAAGGTTTTAACATATCGTCAATAGGACCACCTGACCATAGCAGAACTGGCTTCATTACAAAGCATAACTCAAACATAGCAGAAGATAGAAGGGAAGAGGCCAGTCCTCTAAAACATGATGGTTCACCTGAAATGAAAATACCCCAAAGAAATGATTTAAAGACCTCTGCTAATGACAAGATTTCAGTGATGAAGCCATTGTCGACGCATTCTTTGAATTTGGCTAATCCGAAAAACCTCTTTCCAAATATGGATACCACATGGCATAAGTCTGGTATCAGCAATATTCTCCAAGACAGCAGCAGTACTTTTGCACAAACTAACAAACCAAGCAAGCATGAAAATGGACTTTATTTTGCAGATTCTATGCAAGACCATTTACAAAAAAAGGCTAAAGCTAAATGTGCTCAGTACCCCACAGCATCAGCTAGCTCTCAAGAAGAAAATGGGATTGTGATTCCAAAAAATTATGGCATGGAATATCTACTCAACAAATCTGCAAACTCTCAAAGGTCAGATAATGATGCTGATCCTGATCTTGGGTCATCTAGGATATTGGATCATGTTGCCAGTGGTTCTAGACAAAAACAGGCAGACATTTCTAGGCAGCCTCCATCCTTTGGTACCAAACATCTGTTTGAAGTAAAGGATGTCAAAAGATTTCTTGGCAGTAATGAATTTTCTGAAGGCTTTTTAGGGAACAAAGACAATTTTCATTCTGAATCTAAATCTGGCAAAACCTATGCATCACAGTGTCATTTAGAGTTTCAGAAGAGTTCTAATGGTTTGCAGCCAGAGGATAGACTGGTTCAAGGACCCAGTGGGAGAGATGGTGGAAACTCTGCTTCATTGCATTTTAATCATCATGGTATAACAAATCTGGACCCCCCTATCCCAAAAATATCAGTTAAAAAACTTAGCCAAACTTTGTCCTTTAATGCCCCAGTGGTACAAAATGGGAGTTATAATCTGAAGAAGGCAGCATTAGTACCCAATGTTGGTAGCAATGATTTTGGGGTGCATCAGTTTAGAACCCAAAAGCAAACAGGAAATGCTGATTCTGATGAAGCAGAAATGAGCCGTAGTCCTGATTATTTGCAGCAGAAAGAATTTAATGAAAATAAAATGTCGATGAGTAGCAGTGGCTATTGGCTAGCTGATGGTTCTGCTAAGTCTGGAGATGTGCTGATTGGATACAGTAGGTGGAGAGATGGGGAATATTTAGAGTATGAGCATTATGCTCCACCAAGGGAAATATTGAATGACGTTATATGCACGGTGAGTGGACAGAAACTGACTGACCAGAATGATAAGAAACTAAGGTATGTAGACAATGAAACCACCTTGAAGTATTTACACTGTCTTGGTGAGGAATGGCAGGGAAGGGAACATTTGTCACAATCATCTTCCCACCAGTATCGAGCCACTGGCAGTGATCCTTCTGATAGTTCATTCATTTTCCCAGCTCAGACCAGTATAAATCAAGCTTGGCCACATCCTATATCTCCTGATGGGGCCACGTGCACTTTGCAACCCCCACTGTTGCCACTACCTCCATGTCATCCTGCTGCTTCTCTCCAACACTACACCAGTATCACCCCTGCTTCTACACACCAACCCTTTTATTTGAATGCACCCCTGTCAGACAACAATCCAAATTACCAAAAGCTAGTTATGCAACAGAACATGGCGTCCAATGTCAGTCGCACACCAGATGTCGTATGGAACAGCTCGAGGAGATCAGCTCCATACCCTCATCAGCCAGACACAGGTTAATTTCTTTTATCCACCTGAGAACATACACCTTTGTCTTCAGTTTTTTGTTTGTCTGTTGTTTTTTTTTTTTGTAATGTTTGTTACATGCTGATTGTGGCTTTGATTTCAGTACATTCACATTATGCTGAGTTTACCATAGTAGAATTAACTATACATAGATAAGTATAAAGTATATGCATGTAATAGCAGCCTTATTTAGATCCTAGATTTGTCGTCATCACTTTTAAAAAAAATAAATGATTACAATAAAGTACAAGATTTAAATAAATTATTTCAAGGAGATGGAATGAATTGAAAAAAAAGGGTAAGATGAAACAACTCAGTTATAATCTTTTCAGGTTAGTTAAGTAATTAAAGTACACAGCAGCTGACATATTTGTTTTGTTTCTGTTAAGTGCTTTTCTAATTATTAAAGTGCCTTTATCACACACTTACTCTTAATTATGGACTTACCAATGAAACAGCTTATTTCATATATAAACCAAGTTATTTAGTTCATACTCACACATCTGTAAGAACATTTGATTTAGAAAACCCATAAATGTAAAATAAAAGTTTTAAAGTACACTTTGTCCCATGAAGCTTTCTAAATCAAAATATTCTCTTTTCGTCCATGCACAGTAAGGTTTCGCATTCCAAATTTTCCACTTTCAATAGATTTTAAGTTTCACTTGAAGTAAATTCACATTTTTATGCAGTTGTTGGAGCCATTGCATGAATATTAGTCATATGTTCTTGCATTGGGTCCCCAATTATGGCCACTATTATACATGGTCCTAAAGTGGTTAATTACTCAAGTGTGAAAAGAGGGTATTTTGATGAATGTGGCAGAAATTTTTTAAAAACAAATTTTGTGTACATGTAAGAATTGTATAATAGTTAGGCCATATGTATAGGCATGTGAGAATATAAATATTGTAGATTTTAGAAGTTTTACTTTTTCATTACAAATCTTTATATTATTTTGTCTTAAACTTTGTTTGGTTAAAAAGAAGTCAAAGGCACAATATGAACATCAACTCCTGCTTGAGTAATTGGAGATGAGGATAGACTTGAATTACTCCTTTTCTTCCTTATTTTTACTCTCTGTTATTTCTAGGCGACAGCTAGCTAAGGAGAATGTTTTGTTTTCCTAAGGAGGTAGACTTAACTAGCGATGCGTATATGTAATGCTGGCAAATGTCCAAGTGTTGTAAAATTTCGTTCCTGGTTAGAAATAGTGAACAGTTCTTGTATTTCCAAGATGGGATCAATAACTAGTTTACAACTTTTCTTTTTCCACTTCAAAGAAACGTCTGCTGGGTGGAGTAACTCGCTTCCCTTCTTTCAGCTTTCTCTTGGGAGGGGGAACAGAATTGATTTTCTCTAACATCCAGTCCTCTTTGTTCTTTTAGCTTTGAAAAAAATTTGATGATCTGTCTCCGTTTCTCCATTTTGTTGGCTTCAGACAAAGAATAATTAATATTATTTTCTCATTGTCCCAAGTGATCTAGTATATGGATCATCACCCTTCTGATCAGCTGCCAGGCATCAGATTCTTACCGTTCTGTCCAGAGAAATGCCAAGCACAATTCCTCGCTGTTCTCTCTTAGTTCTCACATTTGTGCATGCGTGTGCGCGCTCGTGCTTCTTAAAGAAAAGTTGTCGTCTTTCCTTTTCTTTTTTGTTGAGATTAGTAATGCTGTTTCGTGCCCAAAATTCTTCATCTAAGTGAAGCAAAGAAAAGAAGCCAACCAACCAACCAACCAGCTAAAAAAATTGTTTTGCCATTCGTGTGTCTCGTCTTTAATTCTGAGCATGGTGTGCGTTTCAGCTGTCGTCGTCAAATACCCGTGATTGTCACAAAGATGACATTAGGAACTGTTTTGGGAAGGTGTAGCATTATTTGATAAATGCAGGTTACAGAGTGTTTTTAAACAGTCAGACAGTCTACTGTCATTCATCATCATCTTCCCATGAATTCTGAAGGCTTAGGCTTTATTGCACCAAAGGTTTGAATGAGTAGTAGTATCCCATAATACAGTAGAACCTGTTGACAGTTCCATCATTTTTTTTTCTTTCTAATTTTTAACATATTTTACCCTTAACTTACCTTTTTGGTTCTTAGTATGTTATTTGCTAATAGAACTTATAATGTTGAAACAGGTTTTTCACTAAATCTAAATATAAAAAAAAGTAAAAATAATAATATCTTAAAATGAACTATTGTGGTGTATTGATGTATATAAATTTAGTACACACCTGTTTATGTTAAAATTAGCTTTATTTAAAACAACTAAACACCATTGAACAAAACAAATTATTATAAAAGTTGTAGATTTTTAATGTATGTATGTATAAATTTGCTCGTATAAACCTTAGGTTAAAATGTTTTTTGAGAGAGCCAAAGTAGAGGAAAAAGGGTTTCTAACACTAATTTGTTCTAGTTATACATCTGTTGTCACCAGCAATGGAACCTTGCCGCTGATACATTGCATCTGCAAATTTTTGGAAAATAAGTTTGTTTGTTTTTTTTGTATAGTGACTAGAAACTTCTTTTTGTCATATTTTATTTTTAAAAATTCAATTCATAAAGACTCCTACTGTCTACTGCCAGAGGAAGCTAAGCTAAAACTACAAATAAATCAAAGGTAAGAAGCCTAAGTTGCATTTTGGGAAAAAGTCTGTTTTGAAAGGAGGGGAGTTCCACCCTTTAAGTGTTGGGAACCTCCTCCCACCCTGATAAATATATATCAGTCTTTTTAATGAGATCGTTATTGGCATGAAAGTATATCCCTCCCGTATCTGATTATCAGTGGAAAGAGACAATTTGAAAATTATTATATTCTGAATATGCAGGATGAAGAGGGAGGGGGAAATATTTGTTTTCAATGCCTCTGACTTGGTTGCAATCAGTTTTTGTTTGTTTGTTTGTTTTTAAATGCCTTTTTATTGTAATTTAGTTTGCCTGTATGTCGAATGTGTTTTTGTGATTTACAGTAATTGAGACTGCCTCTTTTCGTTTGCTTTTCTCATTTCTTTGCATCTTTGCATGCTCCAGAGCAGGACGAAAGCGCCTCCAAGAAGAATGCATCCACGGCAAAGACAGCTGCTGCAAAATCTGTTTCAGCCCAATCTCAGCCGCCAAATACTTCTTCCAAACCCATTAGAAACGGTCCTGCCACCCTCGCTCCTGCACACCAAACCATGGACCAGAGATCTCCTTCCCACCCTGCTTCATCTTCCCTGGGTAGCCACGCTGAAAACGTAAAACTGAAGCATGCTCAGCCAGTCAGAACACAAGGTATATCATATCAGTGCATAACCAACGTGGAGAAATCAAACTGCCCCCTTTTTTTGTAATTGACATCCGCGTGCATGTGGTTCGTTCAGCCAGCGCATGTGCATCTAATATTGGGAGCCACAAGCAATACTTTAGAATCAAAGTGAAATCTGTTTTATGCTTTTGCACGCAGAACTATTACCATTTGGTATATGTTGACCTTCTATTCTTTCTTGAACAGAAAAAAGTTCTTTAACCTCATAAATTATATATCTAGATGAAACACAAGGCTGTTTTTCAGGTTCAAAAAAAAAAAAAAGAAGATCATACCTCCCAGTGTTACCTTGCTTAAAACCAGCATGAGTTAAATTCTTTTTAAGTATTTAATAGAAATCTATATTTTACTTGTTTGTTTGTTTTTTTAAAGCATTGACAATATTTAAAAAATAATACATTTCTGATTCGCTTAAACTAACAAGCTAGGTTTCAAGGTACAGTGTCTGGAAACATCTGGAAGGATTACTAAGGTTGAAGAGTTGGAATTAGATGAAACAAAACTGATTAGTTTTTTTATTATTTTTTTGTTTTAGTTCAGACTCAGTTTGTAGCTCAGCGTGTACCCATTACTTACCAAAGTTCCTGGCATTCTTCAGCTAGTGGTTATCTGGAATTTTTTCACTAGGAAGGTCAATTCTTTCACTGGGCAAAAGATGATGATTTTTACTGTTGTAAACTCAGAATGTAAAAAAAATTTATGCACATTTTTTAACCCGGTAAACTGAATGCTATTTGCTTATGAAAATCATTTTATATTTTTGCATATGTGGCCACCAAAAAAATATTACTGCACTACTGGCCTGGTTCCGTTCTCTCTTAAAATTGGACTTTTCAAATTGAGACTGAACGACCTATTGCAGGAGCCAGTTCGGAGTCAGTGGCTCACATTATTCTGTCTACTGTTTGACTTTAACAAAAAAAAAAAAAAAAGGAAGGAAGAAAAAAGTTTATACTAGATGAAAGTAACTAAGATGTTCTATTTCATGTTAATAGCAGTGTTGTCCAAGAGCATCGAAATAGTTTACTCAGCATCCAAAAGTTTGTGATAAGGATTCTTTTTTCCTCCTTATACTTTTTATTGTTTCAATTTGAAAACTTAGCTACTGAAAACTTAAGTTTACATATTAACGTGCTTAAAGTTTCTATAATTGCTTTTCAAGCTGGTTATGTGGACAGGAAATTACCAGGAAAAATTCCGATGGAATTTAGTATGCATAGGTTAGGTTGGGGAGCACTAAGTCAGGCTCACGTGGACCAGTACAGGTTCTGCTTTGTTATATAGAGCAAACAGTAAACACTTCTGTTGGATACCCCCCTCTCTTCTGCCTTGTTTCCCCAGGATTATGGGAAAAGCGAGATTTTATTCGAGTTAACGTCTCTACCTTCAAAAGAAGCTTGACACATGCTAATTAGTTTTGTTGTGATACTTGGTTTGTGTGAGATTAGAAAATTGTTCTGTATCGAGCTATTCTTTTCTATCCTTTCTAAAATTCTATTTTTATTTTAAAGGAACTGAGGCACATCTTTATATTGGCTAATTTTTGTAACTTTCAGGTTGCTGAAACAGTTGATATTTCTGCATTTGTTTGCTTTTAATTTACATTCTTTTATTTGTATATTCTCAGTAGGTCTTTTGTGCATATATTTCTGGTTATTAACTCAGTCTTCTTAATGTATTTTATTATATATAGATTTTCTTTCTTAAAAGAGTTAAACATTTGTTATGATAGCTATTGCACGTAGCCATGCCTCAGACTAATAATTTTTTATCAGATTGTCATTGTCAAAGTTCGTGATTACAATTTGAGGCACCCACAACCAAAACTTAATTCCTTGATGGATCCAGGGCTTTGGTTATTTTCATACTAGCTCTAAATTATTTTGCCTAAGATCATTGCATTATTTAAAATGGTCATATTCTTAATATCTAATGGACAACTATATTTCAGGAACCTTACTAATGTTTTACGTCAGTTTATTTTTTAAGGTTTTTTGTTGTTTCTATTATCTATTTTGTTTTATGAGTATTATTGGATTAGTTCTGTTTACTAAATAGTTAATATTGAGGCTGATTTATATGACCATACATGCAACTAAAGGATATCTTAGGCTGCTTTGGTAAAAGCAAACAGTACTAATGGTTTTACTTCGCAAGTTGGACACGCAACTTTGTTTTTGGATAAACATGGCCATTTACAAAGGGAGATAATTGTGTGGAGCGTTATAGGAAACATTTGTCATTTTTCTCTCTCGTAATCTGTCCTGTTTCAGAAAGACAAAACCAGCAAAACACTTATTTCTTTATCATTTTGTCAGGGTGAAGGATTGTGTACAGGACTTATCGCAGTGACTGACTTTGTTTGTTTATTTCCTCCTGTTGAGAACGGTAAATCTTGTTTTTTAGCCAATCATTTTACAGACAAAATCCTGTTTCACTAATTTTGGTAAAGGGTTAATTTATTACAGGTGACATACCCATGAGCCTCTCCCCCCCCCCACCAACCCTGTATTTTCTGTTTTATTTTCTTCTACATTTATTTCCTGGAAGGGGGAAATCTGCAAAATGCATTGAACCAGGCAAAAGGCAGCACATCTTATACAGACAAGATCAGTTGGTTTTTGTGTCTACTTATAACTCGAATTTTTTCCAAAGTTCAGAACATAGGAACATTCAAATTAAGCCCGCCTGAAATGGAATTGATTCCCCCCGACCCCCCCCCCTTTTTTTTTTTTCAGGTTTCGTTTGAAAGTCCCCACAGTAAACAGATTAGCCAAACGTCGCGCTGGAAGAGAGACGTCTCCCCAGCACCAGCTTTGCAGGACGGTTGTTGTTGGGGGGGGGGAACATCCAGTATAACTGAAATGTTTTGTGTTTTTTTTCCGTGCAGCTTTCCGTCACCAGACATCAGATGTTAAACGGAGCCCACCAACTTCGGAAAAGGAGAAACGGCGAAAAGAGGAGGAGGAGGCGTACAGAAAGAAAAGGCTGGTGAGAAGCCATCTTTTTTTTTTCTTTTTTAATATGTTTTTAATGCGTACAAAAAAAACTAACACGCCTTTACATAAAATAAGACATTAATTAATCGTTTTAAACTTATAAAATTATAGTTTGTTTTTGTTTTGTTTTTTCTTAAACATTATTATTATTATTGTGGAATGTGAAAAAAATTTCCCTCCAAATTCCTAACACATTTATTCCCTGAGTCCTTTACTTGAATAAGGAATGGACTTGTATTTGTCCTAAGGAGGCCATAAGCTTTGCTATCACTATGGAAATGGGTGTAACTAACTATCTCTCTCTCTCTCTCTCTCTCTCTCTCTCTCTCTCATTTCAAGATGGTAGCATAGTTCTAGTTGTTCAGTTGGATATTAATTCTTAAACTTCCTCAATGTAGTTTGAGATATTATACACTGGTCACTACCCTTATCATATGATATTAGCCAATTAATTAATGGATTGGCCAACAGCTGTAACTGATCACTGGGCTATTGTGATAACAGATAAGTGGAGCAAGCACTCATTGTTATGAACATTGCTCAGGCTGTAAACAGATCCTCATACCTCAGAGGGGGAAATCACTACAGGCTTCACACACCAGACACTGTAGACGTTTGTCACTTTATTCTCTACTTTAATTAAGCTTCAGCGCCGCAAAGACAAAATTTAAGGACTTTTTTTTTTTAAATTTAATTTAATTCTTTTGAGTTAAAAAAAAAAAATGATTGTTAATTAAGTCTTAAATATCAGGGTTTGGATTATTTTATTCCTTGCTAGATAGCTATAGTAATCGAGTACTCTTCAAAGCTGATAATAGATATATAATAAGAAAGGATACTGTGCTATGATGGCAGGCCATTTGAAATACTTCCTGATGGTAAGTGAATAATGACTTTTGACAATAATTTTAGCAGATATTTTGATAGATCATTCATCAGCAGGTTCAATGTGAAATGTGGTAATTGGATAATGTATGCTTTTTAGCAAGAGTATTCTATATCTCAGTTTCATTTGCATGGCTAAGTTTATTAGATTTTTTCAGCATAAATTAAATTAGATACAGTTTGGACCAGAGAAATTGCCTTTAAAAGTTTGTGTATGTATATAGTGCCTTGCCCTAATTATTATTTCACTATATTCAAGAGAAGAGATTAGGATGAGTGGATAAAAATTCTTTGTTAGTACTTGGCCTCATATTCGCCCACCAAGAGGGACATGATGGGATTTGGTGTCAACTGAAAATCCAGATTCCCTTGGAGATGCTTGATCAGATTCATATCTGAGCATTTGAGTACCTGGGGATAAAGTTTAGTGCTTCAGTTCCTCCAGGCTGGTCACATGAGGGGTGTGGCATGTTGCACCATCTTTTTTAAAGAATATAAGCATAAAATTTATTAATCTGTAACTCTCACTCTCTCTTGCATGAGTGATGTCACAGACAATTTCAATAGTGCATTCAGACATGGCAAGTAATGTAAATTTCTGTTGCTTCAGACTAAGAATGGACCACAACAAGTCAAGATCACATCTGTATAAGATGTTTGTCTCTAGCTCAATGTGTCTCTGTGGTGAAGCAGATATGGAACAGCAGAATATCTTCTACAGGACTGCCAACTATGGCATCAGAATATAGACACCTGGCCCACTGTAACACACCTCTAACAGAATCTGTATGGCACCAAGATGGAGTTTGAATTGATAGCCCATGTAGTTTTCGGTGCTATGGACCAAGTATGACTGAATGAGAAGGTGATTGTTGAAAGTCCTTTCAGGTGACTTTACCAAAACACTGATGTCTGCCTCAGCAAACTTTGATGATATTAGACAGTGGTTTCTCAGTGAGCATCTGAAGGTAAAGACTTTGTGGAGGAAGACAGTAGAATAAACTCTCGTCTCGGACATTTCCTTTGTGCAGGCTATGTTATGATAAATACACTTCTGAATTCATTGTCTGACTATGTGAGGATTTCAATGTCAGAGTCTTCTGCAAAAGAACAACAGAAACATGAAGAAAACAGTTGATACACCTGACCCCCCCCCCACACCCTTCAAAGCAAAACCTATTATCAACCAAGGATTCATTTTAAGTGGAAAACCAGAGAAGTGCACAGTGGATTAGTTATCCTTGGTCAGCATTAACAGATCATGTTCATTTGTTCACCAAGTCAAGCAGACTGTAAGCTCTTCATTAACTATAGAAATAAGTTTGAGTTACCTGAATGTTTTAAATAACATTACACTCAACAATGATTCTCCTAATGGATGAACTTGGATAGCAGCAATAATGAAAAGGTTACCAAATTGGTCCAATTAGCTATATTACCACTCAGGTTAAATTGAGCTTTTCCTTTTATATCATAACTTCTGCAAATAATATTTAGATTTTTGCCTTTATTTTGCCATGCACAATTAATTCTTTTGTAGTATTGTCTCAGTACATTCGACATGAACGAAATTAAACAACAGATATTGTACTATATTCTACAGGAGCAGCTTTACGAAGAAGAGAGGAGGAGGAAAAAGCTGCTGGAAGAAGCTGATCTGGAAGCAAGGCGACATGGAGATGTGTTCATGTAAGTATGTCTGAAAACATTGGTTTTGATGTCGGACTATGTTTTGTTAGACCAGTGCAATGCCAATAAGACAAGAGCAGGTAATGTTGACTTTTGAGAAGCATTAACATGTCTGATTATGGAGGTTGTATTCATTTTTTAAAATTTTATTTGACATGAATTCTGCAGCACAGGTCTGTTGGCCTTGTTTAGGTCTGCAGTCTGGGATCCAGCACTTGTTTCTTGAAGGGCTGCTATAACTTTGCAGTTTGACAGAGAATAATTTGATCTCAGCTGTTAATAGACTTTGGATAATCCTTGCATTTGCATTTTGTTGAAGATACCCATTTTCATGCTTTTTATTTTTTTAACAGGCCTCCATTATCTTTGCCTAGAGTCATTTCTGCCTCATATGGCCAGATTACAAACTAGAATGGTGATACAGTCTATTGCATTTCAACTCTATCTGACTGCCAAGCGTGGAACATTGCAAACACATTAAACATTCAAGACATTATACTATCAAAATTAATGGGGGAAAAGAAAATGATTAGTTTGGGCATTTTTTTGTCATCTTACTAATAGTCACCATAACCCCTGCCTGACACAAGCCATCACCACTATAAACAATTCATGCATGAATTCTGTCATCAAAGGAACATCTTTGGTTGCGAAAGACTGACATTTATCAGAAGCATCACCAAATAATGAATCTGTTTCGGAAGTCTTTCCCCTGTTGCTGTCTTCAGGGTTTAGTCTTGCTGACTGTTTGAGTGTACATCAGCCATAGCAATGAATTAGAGATAGGAAAATGGAAGAACTATCCTTTTATTTTTTTTTTTTTTTAATAAATATATTTTGAGAAACTAATTGGACACAGCTGTAGTGCAGTTAGCTAGCAAAATGCTTTATCTTGAAACTACACATGCATGTGCAATCAACAAAGAAACACCAAGAAGCCGTCTGCATGCCTCTCTATAAAAACTGGATGGTTCCGATTTTCATTCACTTTCATTTTCCCAGAAAATCATCAACTCAGAGACCAAAAAAAGAGAAGCAAAGTCTAGGAATATTTATAGTTGAATTTGTATATTTGCTGTAATTTTTTTATTTAAGTTCTATAAGTAAAGTACCAAGTTCTATAAAGTATTTCATTTAGAATGTCTTTGAATCGATGCATGCTAGCAGACATTTAGTTTTATGTAGGTAAATTTATTAAGTTTATTTTCCATCTGAAGATAACAGCATCGGTCTTCTGCGATAATTGATGACTTTTGTTTGCTTCTTTCAGTTATGAGCCTTTGGGCTTGGTTAATTTATCTAGATCTGTTACCAGGTAAGGGTTTCACATCGAGTTATCTACTGTACCTGGTTTGTGATGAGTAACTTGACCATCCCCTATAGTAACCCTTGATGAAGTTTTGTGGAGTTTTAGCTTTTTTTGTTGTTTTAGATTATTGTATTGGTTTTTGTATAACTCAAATGTCTACTACTGCTTTCAGCTTTTTATTTGTATAATTTATTATTATTAATGATTATTAAAATATTTCACCCAAATATTTATTTAGAATTTCAACAAAACACTATAAAAATGCAATTAATATCTGATTTCATCAATTGATTCTACATTAATTATAATTCTTTGAATCAGTAAAATTTTTTTGTTTTTCAAATTGATTATTTTAATTTATTCACTATGTAAGACTTCGCTTAATAAAATATTGAACCTATCTTTTTGAAATCTTCTGTTTTATTATTTTTTTTTTTGTCAATTTACATTTAATATAAATTTGACAAGTTATGCACCTGAACTTTTAAATTTTTTATGAGTCATCCCTCTTTTCTTCAACGATTTGCACCTGAAGAGCCTTGCAAATTTGAATACCCTTAAAATTGGTGGTAACTGATTATTATGAAGAACATCTTTAGTTATGGAATAAAATAGATCTGTTTATTAGCATTCCTCGGTATTTTAAATGTATTTATGTTTAATAAGGTAGTGCACCAACATTGATGCTTACAGTACCTTTTATTACTAATACATAATTTTTCCTTTTGTCTTTAACTCCACAATTAAATTAGCATCCAGCAGTTTGTTTTCATTGTTGAGATGCCAGCCATTGTAAGCTTTCTTCCCACTTGGCTGTAGACATACAGTGCTCTGATTTTTGGTTTACGTTAGATATTAGCGGATCTCCCCTTAGTTCTACTAAAATTAACAGCTTTGCATCTTGCCATTGTCAACTATGTAGTATACGTATGAATGTATGTTCCTGCCTCTTCATTGTGGAAGAATTGATGCATAATCATTGTTTGCCTGTTGCTGTAAAGCCAAACAAAGCCATAAAATTATCATTCATTTTACAATTATTTTATGGCTCTTGTTAGAATTTTTTAAAATGTGTTTTTAATGAATTCTATCTGAAAAATAACTAAAAGTTACCAGCTATGCTAACTGTACCAGGGACAGTCAGATGATACCCAACTGCAATTAGATCATCATAATGGTATTTGGTTAGGTTTTATTTGAATGTCCCTATCATATATTCTTATATATATTTATTTATTTATTTATACTTATGTATGCGCATAGTAGATAAATGTATACAGTTTTTTTTTTTCTTTTGGTTTGTTTTTGCTTTCTAGAAATGAACAGAAATAACACTTTTTTTCTGTGACATGTAAAGTATCTGTATAATTTGTATAATAGAAAATTATTCGTGATTATCAAGTGGGAGGGAATGTAAAACCAGAAATAAAGAGATGATATTCATCTTTTCTGCTAAACATGCATGCAAAACAATGTGATGGCAACCATATTTGTCTTCAGCAGAACAGAATAGCGTGACTTCCTGTCATGGCAACATTTTCAGAGTTTCTTTAATGGGGAGATCATAAGCAAACATGTATAAGGAAAATTTTAGACACATTTTAAGTTATTTTACTATGGTGAGATGATTTTTTTTTAATTAATAATTATTAAAGCTAAAATGTTTTAGTTAGTGACATTGTGAATGCTTTTTTTTTTCCCCCTCCAAATCTGTTTATTTACAGTCAGTCACAGAAATCTCCAATTCCAAAAGACCGATTTGAAGAACCCATGACTGGTATCAGCTTACCTGCAGAGAGGCGGAGAGGTTTTCAAATCCAAGGAAAGGCTAAAGCTCTATACAGTTTTACAGCACAGAATCCACAGTATGCAACAGTTTATCTTAAGTTCACGAAACTAACATACCATTTGGATCTTTAGTCCGTAGTATTGATTCACCTACCCATCAACTGTCTTTGTCCATTAACATTCCTGCTGATGGAACTACTAGAGTTCTTCTCAATAATTTATGCTAAAACAGTGTCTTTTTCTTTTATGTTCTTTTTCTTATTTGGGACATTTGGCTCTACTTAAAGGAGATGTTTTTTTTTTCTAGTTTTAGCCAATTGGTGCATGGAATTTTTTGTAAAATTCACTTTAGATACCATTTTTGATACACCCAAGCTGTGGCCTGGAACATTGATGATTCTTTACAGTTATTTTTGTTTTAAGTCTATCAGGATTTCCATGCAATACCATGGAACAAGAAGGTAATAAACCATACTCCTTTCTGGACAGACATCCAAATCAAAAACTTGCCCAGGTGTTTTTAAACTACAGTGGGCAGATGAATATTTCAGATTTTTGTGATAGTTTCTACTGAATAAATTGTTTGCTCATTTCTCTTTAAATGGACTTTTAAACCTGTGGTTCTGAGTTTGTCCATCAAGATTAAGCATGTTTTTCGGCTGTTTAAAAAGAAATTCTTATCCTGATGAAAGTATTAACAAATCTTTAATTAAAGTTAAGCTCCTCAAGTTCAGGATGAACTCATCTTCCAAATTAAATGTTCCACAGCCTTCTATTCCAGTAACTAAGGACAAAATCTCTAGGATGCTCAGTAAGCACAGCATTGGTGTTTTTGTTTCCTCAAAGATCCTAAATTTGAGATTTACATTTTCATGTGTAAAAAGACCCCAGAGATACCAAATTTATCCTGGTATTTACCATCCAATGTAGTTGTGAACAAACCTACATCAGTTGTTGTCCTTTGAAAGTTGCTTTCTGAGGTCAGTTATCTCAAATCTGCATTTTCTTTGAGCGTTAACTGTAAATTACAATAGTTCTCTTGATTAATATGACAGCCAATCCTTCGCATGTGAATCCGTTCTCATTTCCCTAAACAATACTTTCATAATGGAAACAAGGACCTTAAAATTGAAAATGTTTGCAAAGCAAAAATGTTGCCTTCCACAAGGTACACTTTTTCAATTATTGTCTTTTGATTAATATTTTTCTCCATTATTCTGTTAATCTTATTCTTTTACAAAGTTACTTCCCCTCCCCCATAACTTAGTGCTTTGTTCCTGTTTTAAGATTGTTAGTAATGGTATATTTAACGACAAACATGGAAAATACTGGAGTTATTTATTTGTGGAGGATATTTGTAACTTATCATACTTATTGAGTTAGTACTCCAGTGCTGTAATTTACTCATTAAAATATAGATCTTTAAACTGTAAGCTAAATTTAATTTAGTTTTTAAAAAAACAAACAGATGTTGTTTTGGGTCCCCCCCCCTCTCTCTCAGAAAGGCTTATACATGGATTGTTTTTTGTTTTTTTTTTTAATACTACTACTTTCCAGGGAGCTGTCGTTTAGGAGGAATGACATTTTATATCTTCACCGACAACTGGATAAAAATTGGTTTGAAGGGGAAAGGCACGGAAGAGTAGGCATCTTCCCCATTAACTATGTTGAGGTGAGTTGTCGATACTAGCAGTTGAAACAGCGAGCGAGAGAGAGAGGAAACAGAAAAAAACTGCAGAATGTTAAGAATTTGAATTCACTGGAATCTTTTCTTATTTTGCTAGTATATGAAATTTGAATCCAAAAGAGAAATCATAATTTGAACCAGGATTTTCTTAGTGTTGGAAGGTTGCAGTAGCAAGAAAGATTTTTTGTTTGTTTGTTTTTTTTAATTACTACATTTAAAAAAATTACTTTTAAAAATGTGTATGCAGTATGGGTCATTATTGTGGATTCCTCAATGAAATATCCAAGGAGGGTGTTTTGAATTCAGAAAATCTTGTGAGGCCAGAGTTTCAATAGAGTTATTAGCATCTGTGACCATGTGTATTTTCTGGCAGCCATTTGCTTTTAAACATGTAAACTGACTGTTTATCATCTGTGAAGTGTTTCATTGGAGAGTCCATGAATTTTGACTGGCCGTAAACAGAGAAGTGATGAAATTTCTCTGAATAGTCTAAAAGTAAAATTTATACATACAGCTGTCCCTTGCCAACCATGGGGGTCACATTCTTGAAAACTCCGCAGTTGTCAAGACTAAGGAATTATGGGAAAGTGGGGGGGGTTACATTCCATGGCCCGCAGTTACGCAACTTGCCAGGTACTTTACACGTCATTCCCTCGGTAACCATATACTGTGGAATACAGAAATAGTGTTACCTATAATACAATGATCGTGATCTTTGGGGAGGGGAGGCTGGTTGGTTTTGGACGGTGCACAAAACACACTAATTTTGTTGTTTGTTGTTATACAATCGTCATCACCAAACCATGTTTTTCATTACTTGATTTCCTTGCATTTTGGCGATAAAGATCACCAGATGGCGTTAGCTTGGATGTAGGCCCGCTTGAAGCACCAGTATGCTGTAGTGGTGGAAGCTGGAACACTGTCCCCATAAATTGCAGATACACAAAACTGACCACTGCAGTTGGTAAATCAGTACTCGATAAATTTCGTGCAGATACTCGAAACTGTGGTTGGTGAGGGAAGACTGTATATTTATTTCTTTAACCTTGGATTATTTTCTTGTCTAAATGCCAAAATGGGAACTTTTTTTTGCTTAAAATTTACCCTTTACCTGTCGGTTCATCAAAATTCAGGTTGCTATTAAGAAATTAAGTCCTGAGAGGTTTTTTTTTTTTTTTAAACTTATCTTTTCATTTTTTGATTAAGGTTATTTCATTTCCTTCCAAATTATTAAGATTTTTCTCACTTTGGAAAGCAAACCAAATGATGCGGCACACAAGTCAGGAGCAGATAATCAACAAGATGTCTATCTTCAGTGATATTGCAGTGCTAAACTATAGTTCTTTTCCTATCATGGATAATACGCATAGTTAGTCACAGACTACTGAGGCTCCTTGGGAAAAGTAACAGAAAAAAAGCCTGGGGAGTTTGTTTGTTTTTTGTCCAAAATTTGTGAGGGACCAGAATGTACCAGAGAGGGGTCGGTCAGTTTTGCTGTAAACGCTGGTGTGGAAACTTCCAGGTAATGATGTTATTAGTTACAAGGGGGGATAATGATGATGATGATATTGTACAATGTAAAAACAAAAGTTATGAATTTGATCTTTGTCTTCTCTGTAGCCAAAATCTTTCACTTTTGTCTTTTTTTTTTAAAAAAAAAAAAATCAACAACAGGTGCTTACATCCATCGAAGCAGCTCGTGCTGCTGCCATGCAGGCTGAGGGTCAAGGTCGAGCCAAATATAATTTCAATGCTCAAACATCAGTAGAATTACCACTGCGAAAGGTATGTTTAAGAAAGAAAAAAAAAACACTTGTCTGTATGGACGAGAGCTCTAACGTTGGACGATGCACTATTAGCGTAGTGGCTTTTATTGTCAAAATGGCTAACTTCTTTTTTTTAAATGTCAAGATTCGCAACAAGCAGCAAGACTGAGTTAACTTTTACTTTGCACACTGTTAATAGGGAGAGCTGGTGGTCCTCTTGCGACGTGTTGACGAGAACTGGTACGAAGGTCGGACTGGTACCCGACAAGGCATTTTCCCAGTCAGTTACGTGGATGTGACACGAGAGCCATCGACTCCATTAATTACGCCTGCACCTTCCGTTATAACGACACCTATGACAGGTATGGATTTTTCAAGCTTTCTCAAAAAAAAGGGGTGTTTGTTTTTTTTGTTTTTTCGTTTCGTTCATAGCTTCTGTGCCCTGAAGTATAGGAACTGAAACTAAACAAAATGATGGGGTGTTAGGGTTACCAGCTTGAGCAGCAGCAGACCAAACATGTTAGACTTAGTCGGGGTTAAGGCCATCTGAAACTTGCAGAAACAAATGCAGGTAGGCTGGTGCAGAGGCAGCAACACGGATGCCAAACTTACCCAGTTCCCCTAAGATCTGGATCATGGATGGCTTCCCCGCACGATAAGTGTGGTATTCTATTGTTGCCACGCTAACTCACTTGGTTCTACGTTTTGGAAATTCCAAAGAAACAAAAAAAAAAAATAGCAAAGAAAATGTTAAATACTGCAGTTATTTCAAGGAAAAGAACTTTTTGTACCAACACCGTTATTCATTATGTAACTGATGAAGAAGAAAAGAAAAAAAAGTTTACTTTCACTATACATACTAAGGAATCCATACAGAAAAACTGTTTTTTTAAGAATGTTTTATTTAATACATTTATTTTCTTTTAAATGTAAAAAAAAAAAAAAAAAATTGAGGTTTTTTTTCAGTACATGCAATGGTATAAAATCCAAATCTGTATAACTGTTTTTTTTTAACTAACTTTATTAATTTTATGCTTCTGAATTTTGACTTAACCCAGTCTACCAGCAATTTAAAGAAAACATTATTTGTATTGTTTGCATTTTTTAAAAAAATGAGTTTATGGTATCTGATGTACACTAGTGGTTACAGATGTGGACTTGAAACAACAAAATATCTCCCATGTGTCATATATATATAGATCAGTTTTTTAATGCATATGTACGTAAAATACATTTTTTAAATTTAAATATTCTCCTTTATACTAGATGCATTATTCTGTTATTACATGTCCTCCAGAGAATTATATTTAAAAGCATTTATGGAATAAGTTTTTTTTTTTTTTTTTTAAAGAATTTTAGTTTCATAAATTTAGAATCTTTGTAATGCAAAGTATTTGGAACCATAGATCTATACTGTAAAAAGGGAACAACAACACATTGCACTGTTAATCAGAATTTCACACACAAGGAAGTTTGTTATATGTATGCATGGTCATAAATAACTCCCTGACTTCCATTTTGTATTCATATATATATATTTAGTGTGTTGATGATGATAAAATACACTTCTCATGAGGCAGGCTGATTAAAACCCAAATGTGATGGTGAATGTTCAGTGAAGACAGAGTCAGAACTTCAGCTTATGCATGGTCATAAATAACTCCCTGACTTCCATTTTGTATTCATATATATATATATTTAGTGTGTTGATGATGATAAAATACACTTCTCATGAGGCAGGCTGATTAAAACCCAAATGTGATGGTGAATGTTCAGTGAAGACAGAGTCAGAACTTCAGCTTCATTTTGTTTAAAGACTGTTACTATTAGAATATATCATAGTTGTTTGTTTTTCTTTTTTAATTTTTTATCATTTATAAAACCATAAGAAGTCATTATTAGTCATTTCTTTTCTTTTTTCTTTTATACCTTACTAGAAAATTGTGTAGCACAAACTGTTAAACCATAAGATTTAGTAAGTACTAGCTACTCCAAAAAAATTCAGTTTTAAGTCATCTTCAGTTGTTGTTGTTTTCTGAAATTCTACTCTACACAATCTCCTCCTCTTTCTTTTTGTTAATACTATAATTCTAGTTACACCAGAGATGTTGTCGCCAGTAGGTTTTGATGCTCCCACTCCGCCGCCTCAGCCATCACCAAGTGCCTTCCTGCCAAGGTCTGGACCACCTAGCTTTCGGTATAGTCCAGGCGGCCCCAGATCCCAGTCCAATGCATCTCCCAGGTTGGATGGAGAAATACACGCTGCGTACTCATCCAAAACCCGGCAGAGTCCGGTTTTAAACAGAAAATCTACATCTCCAGCCAGAGGTTTTGTACCTCAAGATACCGTAACTTTTAGCCGAAAAACTGTACCGGAAGATGATTTAGCTTTAAAAAGGTATGTGCATCCATATTAGCTATTTTTGTGTGCGAGCACAAGTGCATCGTTTAAAATAAAGTAACTAAAACAACGTTTTGTACCTTTTAGGTAATCTTTTGAAATATGTTCTGGTTTTTGGCTGTCAAAGATTTTAAATGCATATGTGCTTGCAAGCTAAAATTTCTAGAATATATTTATTTTTAATGAAGTTAAACAACAAATTTTATTTTCACATGCTTTATTCTACAATTTATTAAAGAAATGGATTTATGGTTAACACTATTGCAGGTCAAATCTGTATAGATTTGGAATTATTAACAACAAATGTGTGTGATTAAAGGCTACTTATTTATTCAAATACTGAATGCATTTGAGATAAGAAAGCAAAGAAATTCTAATAATTTATCACTTGAAGCTAGTTATCTTTCCTCTGAAATTATTAAAAGACATTTCTGTAACAGTAGTAATTATTTCCCTTTGGTGTTTTGTAGGTAAAATTGAAACTTTTGTATGAGAAGTGTTATATATACAAATAATATATTTGCTTGCTTGTTTTTATAGTACTTTATATCACCTACAGTCAGCTGTGTTGGTTGAAATTTCTCCTTACTGTACATAGTCTTAGATAATTCACATTACCATAATCATCATCTGTTAAGTATTTTAGTAAAACTTCATTGTTACAGTCACAATGTGTTGAGGCGGCCATTAATTCTTTCCTTTGAGAAGTACAACCATATATTTACCAGGCAGGAGTGGGTATTGATCTTGATAGAGTAATCCCATAAATTCATGTTCAGGATCATTGCCCAATCTAACTCAGAGGGTTAAGCAATAAAACATGGCTCCTAGCCTGCAGTGACTACACTTACTATGCATTTTTGTTGTTTTTTTGTAACATGCCCAAAAAACTCAGTATTTTGTTTAAAAGCATAATGATGCAGTGACACTAGGTCACTATTGTTATTTCTGTTCCTAATAAAGCATGTTTCTATTTATCTTCTTGGCAAACACCTGTCCTAACTTTTGAGGTATAGATACAGCAATGAGATAAAGGGGCAGGTGTGAAATATTAGCCTTGGTGACCAAGCAAGTTATCTGGGTACGGTTGAGGACTCTAAAGTAGAAGCCAAGCTGTAAGCCAGTTAAGAGTTACCTGTGGAATTTTCATCACAGTTACTCGGAAAAGCCTACGAACTTTTCATGTTCAGATGTGGGTGGGAGGTAACTCCAGTAGCTCTCTACAATGCACAGAATTGCTTGAAATTTCTTTGGGCAAAAGATAGAATAGGTATTATCCCATGACCAAATATGTTTAGTAACATGTTGATGTTAACATGGAATTTATAGAAATCTGTCACATGCTACCAGGTTAATTTCTGTTTTTATTCTGAGTTTATGTCAAAGTTGTTTTTATTCTATAAGATGTGAATGATTTCTGTTAATCATTAAAACAAACAATTATTATAGCTATTTGTTCACTAAGCTCTTTCAACAGCTAATCATCATTTATGCCTGTGAATAGATCTCTGCATCATTTGTAAAAAAATAAAAAATTAAGAAAATCTGCAGTAAATGGATGCTTATGTTGGTTTTTTTCTTTTCAGATACCGAGCTATCTATGCTTACAAACCTCAAAATGAGGATGAGATGGAGTTATCTGAAGGCGATGAGGTGTATGTGATGGAAAGATGTGATGACGGGTGGTATGTTGGTACTTCAGGACGCACTGGAATGTTTGGAACTTTTCCTGGAAACTACGTCCAGCCAGTATGTAGGTATATCCAGTGATACTTTCAGTGTCTGTGAGTTTTCCATTTGCTGGTCTTGGCTGGTTCTCAGCTGCAGTTCAGTTTTTGAATAAAACCTTTCTGACAAAGTTAAGAACATAGCATCTGGTTAGTAACTGTATGTAGTCACATCTCGAGACCTTTTCAGTGACATTGCTGCAATCTTAGATTTTTAATAGGCTAATTCTGATTTCTACTTCCAGAGAACATTTTGTTTTTTCTTAAAGATGTCAATTCACTGGTACTGCATGCTTATGGTAAATCTGATTTGAAAATTAATTTTATTGTATTTATTTATTTATTTTTTTTAGTTTGTGCATGTTTTGATTGCTTCTGTTATTGGTATGCTAACTTGAGTTGCAGCAGCAGAGGTTTGTCAAAACTTCAACATCTAAATGATGATAAAAGAACTCCATTTACTACTACTTGGATACTCTTCAAACTTAAACCTATTACATGTATATCAAATCAGTTTCTTATCTACTAAAATGTAACATTTTTTAAAAAACTGTAATACCACCTGAACAAAAGCTGACTACTTTTGTCTTTTTTTTTTTATTATTTTTGAGATTTTCTGTGTATCACAGCTTTAACTGTCTTGAACAGTATCCTTCTCTCATGACTTGTACATAATTGGGCAAATATACCCACCTTCCTCCATTCTGTGAGCATCGTCGTCATCCACTGTAGACATACTAGGTTAGGTGACATTGCCAGGACACCTGGCATTTCAGGAAATGGATAGGCTCTGTGAGGGGGAAACCAGAGTGCTCAGAGGAAACCTCACCTTGACTGAATGGTATAGAACAGCAACAAGAAAACATGCCATGGGATGTTTGCAAAACAAACCAAGTTGGTCTCCAATGGCGATTGAACTTGGGACCCTCAACCGCAGCAGACCAGAATACTACTTGACACTTGCAATAATAAATAGACATACTGCATCCAAATTGCACTGGATACTATCAATTGTTTATTTTCTCTATGTTACATGCCTGCCCATGAAAAGCTGGCTGGTCTTGCCAAGACTTCCTGTAGCATTTTTCTAAAAAATTTTCCTTGTGGGCAGTGCAGCTAAAAATTACCACTCACTCTTAATTAGCTTCTCTTGACATTTATAAATAAATAAATAATAAAGTTTTAGCAAATAACTTAATCAATTAATCAAAATTTTTTTCTTTTTTTAAAAAAATATTAGCTCTTAGATTAGTAGACCGCTATTGGTCTTCTAAGTTAAATAGCTTTGTTTTATTTATTTATTTGTACCAACTCTAACGTTGGATGGATGGTGGTTTCAATGAAGAAGTTGCCATTTGACTTGTTTTGTCTTCACTAAATTCCTGCAAATAAAGGGGAAATAACTCTGTACCTTTTTTTTTTAGCTCAAAAAAGGCATGCTGTTATGCAAGATTTTTTTTCAAATTATAAATAATAAGGCATTTAAAATGCGGTTTAGACTGTCTATAATCCTATAACTATTATTCAGCTAGTTAAACTTGACCTTAAGAATTCTTTCTGCCCCTGAAATGGTTGCCTATTGGATGCTGCTGCCGCCTCCGTTTCTTAATAAACATAAAGTTGGGCTCTGTTCTTTTCCAGTATGTGTACATATACCGCTAAGGAGCAGATGATCCCTGTTTTGTTTTCTTTGGGCTTATGTTCGGTTAACTTTCACGGTGTGGTGATTGTGAATGAGGTCCGTAAAAGGTGCACAGGACTTTTAACTAAACTCAGTTATTTTTAAAGTAAAAGGGATCTTGTTAAGATGCTTGTAGTATTTGGGTGATATTGATTTACAGTTTGCTTTGTTTCATCTGTGTGCTAGTGAGAAAGATTGTGGAATATAGTTTGCTTTTTTTTTGTTTTTTACAGCAGTACTGTTGACAAGATGTCCACTGCAGTGATGATGCTGCTGCAAGATGGACAGGGTTTCATTTGCTTGTCTGATTTAACTGTCAGTCTCTGTATTCAGGTTTTTTGCGCGCTATGAGATCGGACAAAATGAAATTTGCTAAAGTAATGCCACTCTCCTGAAGTTGCTTGGAAGGTTAGATTTCCATGTAGATAAAATGAAAACCTCTTCCCCCACCTCAGAAACCGAAGCTTGTCTCTCCAAAGTTGAACTCTTGCTGTTTATTCATCCAGATCTCTACAATTACCGCCCCAGGAATACCTTTCGAGGATCTGACAGGAGCACGTCACCACGAGTAGGTGTTCCGAGATGGCACAGTGCGGGGCAGCGGCACCGTGTTGTGGCCAGGGCATCGTCATCACCTTTTTCTGACCGACTACCCTTCTACCCCCCTCCTGTTCAGCGAGCCAGAGTAACCAGGAATCTTGTTCCGCCACATCTCTCAACTCTCTGATGATTTTCACAAATGGTTTTCTTTTTTTTTTTTTTTTTAAAATTGTAATGTGAAACTAGCAGAGTTTCAGCCCCTGAAGCAAAACTTTCTACTCCGGCCTGCGGCAGTTTTGATTGTTTTTCCTCCTATTTTCTTGACAGCGACTCTTGTCATTCCGAAATTTCCGTTTGCCCTGCCCTGCCTTAAGCTCCATGCTGACAACAGGCCTGTATCCTCGACCCAGGTTTTTAATGTCTGATGAAGTGCTGTAACTCTAGAACTGGACAGCTTTCGGAACAGTTCTGGATGAATAAATATTCTACATTAGAAATTTAATTTTAGTTTTTTTTTTTGTTTTTGTTTTATTTACATAGACTAATGTCACCCATCCTTTCTACCAAGCTAAATTTACTCTAAGAAACAAAATAGAATGTATGTTATTTACTAAACAAAGGTTATCTCCCTTAACAACAATAAAATAGTTGAGTTTTAGATGTAATGAAAGTCAACTCATTCACAAGTTTCCTATTCTTAGATTAACCCAAGAAGAGTCAGATATGTTTTAAGGGAGACAACTGCCATGGTTTTCAGTTCTGTTTTGCTGAATGTCTCCAGGAATAACTCTTATCATGTTTTAAAAAAAGGTGACTGTTAAAGGTCAATAAAGTGACCTGCGTGCAGTAAGAAATTTTTCTATTTTTAAAATTAAGTTATTATGTTCTGGAAACTTTCTATAAAACTGAAAAGAAATTTTCAAACCTTAATAATGTTAGTTTGCTAACATTTACGAAAAGAAATGTATGGAGGAGAGAAACACTTTTAATAACTAGAGCTTAAGCTGATACATCTGGAGTCCAGATTACATGGTGGGTTGATGAATAATATTACTTTCAACAAGGTAGGTTAATACAAAATTTTAAAAAATGGCTTGATCTGGATGCTATAGTGCCTTTAGATTTTAGTGTAGTGTTTATATTCACTGTTAGAACACAAGTCACCTCCCTTAGAATCAGTTTTTTTATGATAATCTAATATGAGTATTAAAATGCTGTTTGCTCTTGTAATGCTTACCAGCTTTTATATTCTCAAATTTGTTTTTATTATTATTCATTTATTTCTGAAAATGGTTTTACAGCCGGGTTTTGTAGTTGAACTTATTATTGTACAATTTACTGTGTACAGGGTGGATTGATGGTCCAAGGGGCCCAGGTCAGTTCATCATACCTCCCAAATGTGGTTCCCTTTCATCCATCTTCGCCCTCCAGCCCTGTGAAGGCTCTAGTAGGTCCTTTGTGTCCCCTAACCCTTGCCAGTTGTCTTGCACATGACTGCTGCTGGAACCATGGATGGTGAAGTGCAAGCTATCACCACTATAAGTAATTCATGTGTGAGTTCTGCCATCGGTGGAGCATTATTGGCAGCCTGGTTTTTCACTCATGAAGGATATTGATGACAACTGTGTACAAGAATTAGATATACATTATCTACTGAAGCAGACCCAATATTTTTGGCTATCATCGAAACAAAATGTGTGCGTATATATCTTATGAAGTTACACTCAGTGCACTAGAAGTTCATACAAATGTAACAGTTGTTTATTTTCTAGCGAATTCAAGTTTTCTCCATTATTACAAACATTTTGTAATAATTTATTGGTATTGCTAATTTCCAAGGAATCTTGATAGATTTAAACTTTCTGGACTTTTCAAATGTGTGTGTGACCACCCCCCTGCAGATCTCCCGTTAAGAAGAACACAAACAGTGATATATGTCATAGTTGTGCATAGTGCCATGTGACTGTTTGGTTGTGTAGGTTGGTATGCTGTTTCACAGTATTCCCTTAAGAAACCATCTAGCAATGAAAATAACTGAAGATTTTTTATTCTTTCTCATTTCAGGATTAAACAAATCAAGCTGATAACTGGCTACCACAGCATTTGGAAGAATGAACAACTCACAAAGCTTACTAAGTTATTTTAGCCTGTTGACTGAACCGAACCATTTCCAGACACGTTGCTAGATTCCACTCCCTTCACGACGGATTCAGTAGGCCAGCTCGCTGACGCCCCAAAGTGTCGCTTCTCCCGTGATAACAAGCGACCCTAGATTTTTAGCCAAGTTCTGCGAATCTTCTGGCAAATTCTCTTTTGAGTAACCAGTTCTTGTTTTGTCCCTCGTTTTGTTTGACTTAAAAGAAAGCAAAGTTTGTATTTATTACCAAATGAAGCATTTTTTTTTTAGCCAAGACCACGTCTCCCCGACGCATGCCCAACCCCTGACAGTTTTTTTCTTTTTGCAGACGCAGGCCATGAAACTTTTTCTTACAATGTCCTCTGAATAAGTGCCGGAGACAGGT
Organism: Nautilus pompilius; assembly: GCA_018389105.1. Lineage (NCBI taxonomy): Eukaryota > Metazoa > Mollusca > Cephalopoda > Nautilida > Nautilidae > Nautilus > Nautilus pompilius. The sequence continues at coordinate 493,641 of JACATO010000669.1, forward strand.
GGTTTTTGTTTTCTTCTTCCAATAAGGCTAAGGCAGACTGGGTCTGATATCCCCCATACCTATGTATAATTTAACCAATGTCATTAAATGGAAAGCACTGTTTAAAAGATGACATTATTGCTTATATTTTTGTTTTTTGTTTGTTTTTTTCTGTCAAGGTTTCTTTCCCTTAGGTAACCCCAACTGTTTCCATCTTGTCTGGAAATGAAGAATAGGGATCTGACAGCTGAAAAAGGTTTTTTTTTTTATTGTTATTGTGGTTTAAATTATTGTGCTGATTTGTATGTTTTACCGCACAGCCACTGCCTTGCCTTCACTGCTGTACTGCTGTGGCCATGTCTGCTCACATATGATCTGTTAGTCTTTTTGTTTTTCTTTTTGGTGTTTTGTGTTGTTTTTTTTTTTTGATGAGATTTCCAGTGCATTGCTTCATAGTCAGTCCACCGTGTACAGACTGTGACACTTTGACATCTGGTAGGAGCTCATCAGTAGAGAACAGAGGTATATACTATATATGTATGTATTTGAGATTTTTAATGATACTGGGAACAGATTATTACTACTACACACAGACACAGACAGATGGAATCTGGTCACTGTGCTTCCTTTTCTCTTTTAATCCTCCATTTTGTTTCAGATTTGAAACACTAACGCAGTTACTGTCCTTGTTATGACACTCTCCTTTAATTGAGGAACATTGGAATAACTTTTCAAATTCATCTATATATTAGTTATTAGAATATCAAACAACTGATTTTCTTTGTCTCTAACATAGTTTCAATTGTCTCACTTTGATTAATGTTCTCATTTTACTTTTTTTTTTTCATTTCGTATATACTTTTGTATTGTAAAATCCATTTAATTATTTGGATCAGAAAGAAAGGAAAATATCTGTATATACAAAAAAAAAGGTATTTTGTACAGTGTAAAGTTGGATTGTGCTTAAGTTGGAAGAGGAAATAAAAATTTATCTCTGGTTTATGTTAGAAAGAAAGTTGTTAATAAAATAATAATGTAAATTTTTAAAGTGCATATGATGTATTCAGAGGATTTATTTAACATTATCTCAGATATAGTGTCTCAATAGATGCCATAATTATTTCATGTTGCAATCCTTCCAAAGTATGGAAGGATTTTTTGGAAAGGGTGGGAGGGGTTGACAACAAAAACAGATGTTTTGGATAATGGAGGAAGAGTACATTGCTGCATGTTTAATTGTCTGTTTTATTATTTATTATTTTTGTTTGTAACTAGAGCATATTTATGAAGGAGAATAACTTAATTTTTTTTTTTTTTTTTGTCTTAATGTTTCACTCTGGTCTTTAGACGTTCAACAGATTCAGGCTTTAAGCACTGGATTCCCGCGTCATCCAGTAGTTGCTGTTATCTGTGCTGCATGACAATAAACTGTTGTCAGAGTTGATGTTGTCCTGTTGTCTGTCAACCATACCACACCACCATTCGTGCACCATAGCATGAGAGCTACAGAGAAAAGCTTTTCTCTCCTCAATTCTATGAAAGATTTAAAACATATATTAACATTCTACACCATTGTCAGTTTTTACCTTCCTTACATCACTCTAGTGTATTTTTACCCCAGCCTGGAAGCACCGTTTAGCATTTATGCTGAGCTAGCAGTATGTTTTGTCAACACACTGTAATGCAAAACACGTGGAGAAACATAACAGATTTGTCACAAAAGCGTATTGTTACCGTAATGAGGGAAGTTCTGCATCACAGCCCCTGTTACTAAACCTGTGCTGATTGACACAGAATTGAAGAATACACCTCAGGGTGGGTGGTGTATACAGAGGGTTAAGGAAAATGGCAAATCTAGGAATATTTTCATTCTCAATCAAAACAACCAATTCAGTCTCCAAAAAAAAAAAAAAAAAAAGAAAAAACAATAATTTGAAACACAAGAACATGGAAATTATTCTTATAGAGATGAAACAGATATAGCGAGAGAGATTGTGTTCACTTAAAATAAAATTCAGATGTTTAATGAATAAAGATTCCACTTGTAAGTCTCTCACATTTAAGTAAAAGAAATTTTTTTTAAAATTTTTGTAGGTGGTCCATATTAATAATGTGTGGACTTATAAAGTTTTAATATAATTACATTGTGACAAACTAAAAAAAAGTTGCTGAGAACCAAGTAAAATGCTCACTTTTTTAGGGTGTGTGTGTGAGATAAGAAGAAAAGAAAAACAATGCAAAATTTTGTTTATCGTTCCCTGTGACTTAAGTTCTCCTCGGTACTTTTTGATGGGTGCTAGGTTAGTGTATATAGTTGTGGTCAGAATTACTCTTCCTTCTGATTGATTGTGTGGTTCTTTTGTTGAAACAATGGTGCAAAGTGTACATTTCAAGCTTGCTGCATCTCCACAAGAACTGACCGCATTCTCTTGTGCAGATGCCCCTACGAATATTAAGACAAATGCTTAGATGGCTCTGTTTTGCTAAAATTGCATTTTTATTTTTTTTACATCATCGTAGTATGTGCGATGGATGCTGTTCAGTTCACAAACTAGATGTTGCAATAGATATTTAGTGGAGAATTTATTAAAACTGAACTGGTTGCCTAAATCTTACTTTTCAGAGTGGCTCCCTGTTATTATGCAAATTGTTTAGATCCCTGCCAGAATTATCTGAGCAGCAGCTAAATTACCAAAAAATCCCAAATTACCCCTGATGCACTGCTGCTGTAGCTAATGCATCATGGATACAGAGAATGCTTTCTCTCTGGAATTGCTTAAGTTGGGTCTTTAAATTTTTTCCTTTTTTTTTGTGGCAAAAATAAACTTAAACTTCCTGCCAGTCTAGACAGGAGAGAGAGAGCTGGTTTGGGCCTTTCTCGTCACCTTAGTAATGAAGCTAATTAGCCATCCTGTGTTCTGGCAATCTTTCCCTGTCACCATTAGCAGGGTTCTAATTTTCAATAGACTTAAGTAGTACATGTGGTCTAAGCCGGTCCCTTTTTTTTTTTTTTTTTACAACCTGTTTTTAACCCCATTATAGCTTTTTATTCTGATAACCTCTCTAACCCACTGTATGACCAGGTTATCTGAGACTTTGAGAAATTAGCAAACATGCTGATGTTATTTAAATTTTAAAGATCTATTATGTACACTGGTTGTCCACTATTAGGACTTAAACCTAATAATGCATTGGACCATTTTTCCCATATAGCAGTCACACACACAATCCATATGATGCTGGAAGATGTCCTGAGGAATGTTTCCCTATTCACTGACTACTATTATATGCAAAGAATAGAGTGAGATGGGCAGAGAATTGTGATGGTGAATGCAATTTTCAATTTCCTCCCACGTGCTCAATCGGATTGAGATCTGGAGACTGCGATCGCCATGGGAGATGGCTCAAATCTCCGTCATGTTCCTCAAACTATGATAGTACAATGTGGGCACAGTGGATGGGAGCATCGTCATCTTGGAAGTAGCCCTCCCTGTCACGGTAGGCACGAAGCATCGGCGGACCAAGGTGCGCAGAAATATGCCATCAAAACATGGCCATAGGGATCACACAAGATGTGGTTGAGTGTAATCTATCATCTGCCGTCTGTATGGAAATAGTGGGAAATCGACACTCGTTAGACCACATCATGTTTCGTTAGTCGTACTTAGTCGGGTCTGCGTTCCTTACATTACACCAGCCATGTTTTCGTGTTGGTAGCTGGTCGTCCAATCCTTGTAAAGTTCTTCGCAAAATACAGCTGGAGATGGGCCTGGATTTCCCTGCTTGATTGTGTCTCAGTTGGTCTATCGTTTGATGATAGTTGAGCTTTACTATCCCAATCCTAATGCAGCAGCCATTTTCTTCACCTTTTGCCTTTGCTGATAAACTCACATGGCCAATGCCTTGGAGCAGCCCACCAGCAAAAATGTTTTGGCTAATGGAGCATTTGCTAGATGTGCACCCACTGACATGTCTCTTGAACGCCGTACTCTTTGCCTTTCTCCAATGTCTGTTAGACTGACTGACTATAAGACTTGGGCAAGCACATCTGCACTGCTGCAGAAATCACCTGTCAAATGATGTGGTCAACATAATTTGTATCTGCAGCTCAGGTCAGGCCCAAGAGCCCAAAATAGTACACAGGTCCTAGTAAAGGGCCAGCCAGTGTATAACTTAAATAATGCACACAGCTATGTTGTGATTTGATTCTTGAATTTCCATATTTATTAAAATTTTCTTGAGTTTCAATTTCCAAAGCATGCCATGTTAAATGTATTTTTTTCGTGTTTGTGGTTTGATCTCAAGCTGATGGATTGGATACAAATTTACATTGGGTAATTATGTATGGCTTGTTGTAAGTGCCATTAACTTAGCATCAAGAAAATTTCGAGCATATGGTCATATTAAATGAATCAAATAAACACGGCTCAAGTCAGGCTTGTCCCGAGTGTTTGTTCCTGTGTATGGAAGGACTGATCTCTCTAAGTTAGTAGTAAAAACTATTCCATCAGTGGTTAATCAGAGCATTTGTTTTTACCATTTTTTTTTCTTAATCTAATTTCTGTACCAGGAAAATTAGGCTGGCAATGGATCTATCAGTCTACTATTCTACCCCTGATACAGCTTTGCTATGCATTTGAAGCTTTCATGCAAAAAATCTAAATCTGGCTATAGTATAGAGAGCTGGTTAGTATTGCAATAAAGATGGTGAGACTGCTAATTGACTGATTCCTTGCAGTATGTGGGATATAGACTGGCTAGGGAACCCTATGGAAGAACGGTAGGCTCCTCAGTTATTCCGAATGTAGTCACAGGAAATGACCGAACTAATCCCCTACTTTACAAGAGGTTGTAGAGATGCTCTAAGAAATCCTTCCGCAGGATTGTGGAAAAAATTCTGTTATGCTGCCAATAGTAACCAACATCAGCAGCAGGCCAATGCGAGAGCGACCTCCCGGGTCCTTGGGGCCCCCAGTGTCGGGTGGACCGGGCCGCTTGTCGGCTCGACGAACATCTCTCAGTAACGAGGAGGACTCGACAGAGAACAACAGGCCACTTGTCTTTACGGGATGCAATGCCATTGAAAGAGCTTCGTTCGGAAGTCCAACTCGCTCAGCATCAGCAGCAGGCATGCGCAGTCCAGTTATCTGCCATGTTTAGTGTGGCGATTTATATGGCCAACAATTCTAAGTGACCTCTCTCTCTCTCTACAATTGCATTGTTTTATTCCCAATTTAAGTTCTTATTCTTCCACAATTGGAGATATTAAAATTTTTAAAAAAATTTGTTTTTTGTTTTTTTTTTAAAAATAATTATCAATACGCTGTTGCAGGATTTGCCCGGATTCATCATTATTTTCGTTAGAAGAATTAATACGTCCTTACCACTCAACTTGTCCAAATTACCTGACGACGACAAAACAAAAAAAAAAAATTTTTTTTCTACCAGAGTAAGATGCAATAACGGGAGATAACTCGAATAGGCTGTACGGCGCCATAGTTCTTTTTGCATCAACCCTGGTTTTCATCTGATTTCCTAAACAGTGATAACTAGTGTGGATTTTGCGCACGGTGTTTCGGTCCCTTACATCTTTATTCTATTGTGCTTAGTTGGGGGTAAGGAATATAACAACTTGGTTACAAGGAAACACTAATTGACCTACACTATGGACAAAGCTATTGAGATTAATTTCATAAGGTTTAGATAAAATATTTTTTACTATATCAAGATTTCTCATCCTTATATTAGTAGTTACAACGGACCACATTTTTTTTAAAAAAAAAAGGATAGTAAGATTTTTGTTGTGAGTTTTTTTTGTTTTTTTTTAAAGTAAGAACGAGGACTGAATAAAGTTAAATTGGTTTTGCTGGTGTAAATATTGCGATTATCTCCCTTCTACTCCACAAACAAACAAACGGCTTTGTTTGAAGAAGACGAAGAAGAAAAATGATGGGTGGTAGGATATAATCTGCTTTCTAATCATTTATGGTTGGTGGTGATAAAATAATATTCCGCGGTCCCACCGATATTACTAGGTGCGCGTTTGATGAAGTTCACTGCTTTACTACTACTACTGTCGGGCTGTATCTTCTCCACAGAGAACCGCTGTGGCATTAAGGATGCTTTGTTTACCCAGTATCGAGAACCGGTGAACACCAGGACGACATCTTATTCGAAAACAAAGCGATGCGGTAAACTCCGGCCGCCAGTTACACTTAATTGCCGTTTATTATTCGGCTGTACGACGAGGATCAAAATTACTCTCTTCAAAAATATAATTCGGCGTTTGTAGAAATTTCCACATTACCTAAACTAAGGCAAATTTGCCCGTTTTTTTTTCTTTCAGCAAATATAACAAAGGTAATAATAATAATAATAATGGTGGTGATAATTCAGTGAAGATACCTGTGACCGTTACGTCACAGCTGACTGACCCTCTCTGGGGGCAAAAAAAATTCGTTAGGATATCGGTTATTTTCGCCGACGCATGGTTAGGCACGGAGATGTGACCGGAAGTAACTTGGCGGCCATAAATCAAGATGGCGTCTTTCTACTATCGCGAAGATGTCCAATATCACAAAATAATTGAACTCTTGTTAGTTTTTATCGAATTGATCATCTTTATTGGCAACAATTATTATTATTATTATTAATGTTGCTTGGTTATTTATCTTTTTTTTCTTTTTTACAAGCAAACATTGGTATTTTCCACAACCAGGAGAAACCGTCATCCATTTGTTCTTGTTGTTTGTTTGTTTGTTTTTTTTGTAGGTATTTATTTACAGATATATCTATAAAACTCTGGCAAGTATTCGTTCGCTCAGAGTCCTCACAACAACAACAACAACAAAATAAGAACGATATAAGGACTGAGCCCCGGGGTACGGGAAAATTCTACCCTGAGATCACTACACTTCTCTTTATTCACCTGACCGCTCCCTTCGTGTTTCACGTACAAATAACGAGGCGAGGAAAACACATTTTTTCTCCAAGTTCTCAAAAGAAATTTCACGCGGAAAAAAAAAAAAAAACATTGTCAACAACAAGGAACATTCCTGAATACAATTATAAACGAGATACAATGTAACAAACCAATACCCATTGGCCAATTATCGCTATTGCGGTGCACAGACTTTTTGTTTGTTAATATTTTTTTTGTCTTTTTTTTTGTTAATGGCGCAAAACAGCATCTCCCAAAAATGAGACAACAACTGAAATCTTTCTTCCTTTTTTCCCCCCATATTTGACACTAAATTTCGTTAGTATTGGTTCGGTTCAATTTAGGGGAATTGTTGAACCGTAAACACTATTCGTATACGCGAAACAAAAAGTGACTGACTGTCTTTTTTTTAAAGTATGGAGTTATGTATAGAAGAGCTAAACGGTTATAGGCAAAACGCTCAGCAGAATTATCCTTTATGCTCTCTTTTTTTTAAAAAGAAATTTAATAGAATTACTGACTGATGATCTAGAATCGCTTTCTCATTGTCCAAATCGTTTCCGTTTCTAGCGCGGTAAACCAAACTTTAGCTTAAAATCGCCTTGCATTGCATAGTTATTTTGAGAATAATTCGGAACATCTCTCATAAAGTAACGGAAGCTGGATTTATTCTTATACTTTCGTTTTACTTAATTACTTTTCCTATTTCGATTTATTTATTTATTTATTTCTTTTTAAAAAATTACGCTTCCACTAACTTTACGCGTGGTATTCGTACAAGAAAATGTCTCATATATATATATTATCATGGCAGAGTATTTCGCTATTTACATAGAACTCCGAGAGACGAGAAACCCCACCCCCACCAAGGAAACGCGTTATCTCCCTTGCCACTATTTACGTACGTTTTGTTTATAAGAATACCAGACGCTTGGCAGCATCTTCTCTTTCGAATTAGTAATCTGATCTGACATCTGCTGGCTCCCTGCGAAAGCAGCCATATTTGGCGTACCGCAGAAGCAAAGGTCTCTATTACAAGCGATGCCTGGAAGCCGGTAATTCCTAACATTTATTATTACTCCACTCTCCCACCAGACCGGCCTCCGCGATGAAGCAGTAGCCGAGGGAGGGGTTCCGTACCAGAAGATCTCGCTCGCTCCCTGTTCTCTCCGTCTCTCCATCTTGCGTAAAGTGTCGAAGTAAGGTGGCTAAGGATTCGGACCATCCCCGGGAAAAACACGGCGCTACATTTGGGTTGTCGGGAGAGCGCGAGGGTGCGTTACCTTGGTAACTCGACTACGCCATACAATTCACTCACACATCGTTATTCCAAACAATAAATCCTGCCGAGTTTGCTTAGAAATTCTACTGGACGAACGTCAAGCGATGGAAGTAATAATCCAGTGAGGGGAGGGGAGAGGAACGGTATCACAGAAATATATCTTGATAAAATATCGCATTTTTCTCCTCAAAATGGGAAAAGTTACATCTAATTAAAAGTTAACAAGGCCAAATTTTGGTTGTATAAAGCAGCGTGAACAGTTATCCATCCCCCTTTTGTTTTCTCTCTCTCTCTCTCTCTCTCCCTCTCTCCTTAATTCGTCTTCGCGTTTGGCGTTTGCGACATGACGACGAACTCGGTTTTCCTTCGGCAACAAGATGACCCTAAACCGCGACGACTGGTGGCGACCCCTTGTGTTTTTTTTTTTGTTTTTTTTAGCAAAAGAACGATTGTTGCTGATGCAAGCACGATCAACGGTAAAGTAAGGATCTCAAAACAAAAAAAAAAACAAAAAAAAAATAGAAATATATATATATATATTTTTTTTTTTTTTAGAAATTAATTAAATTTTAAAAATTTAAAAAAAAAAAAAAAAATCTAAAAGAATCACAGATCGCTTCCAGGCATCACTTCAGGGCCGGAAGCCGGCTGAGGCGGACCCGGAAAACAAGTTGGGGGTTGGCCGGCCATCGCAGACTGGAACTGAATTGGCTTGAATTTGACGTCGGGACTCCTGGCGCCACCTTTGGACGGTGACTGTTGGCTCCAAGCCTGCAGTTTGGGGTTGTAGTTTTTGAACACAGTTGGCTTGGGAGCTGTGGGAGGTGGCGACTTCGCTTCCGGGGGTGACTGACGCACTTCCGGTAAAAGCTGTTTTACTGAAAGAAAAGAAAAAAAAATGGATTAATTAATTAATTAAATACTTTTAAAATATATAAATACAAAGGATACAAAACATTAGACGATGCAATACTTAGTAACTGGACTAGAAACCACTTTCCGAGATTGTTTGGGGTTCACAGTGTAAACTGGTAGATAACTACAACGTATGGCCCCTTGGAATAACGGGCTATTACTGCACTTTATTTGGCATTAAAACGATGTCTCCATCCTATCTACACTAAATGGCCGGTGTCCCAACAGTCGTCAGCCTAGGAGACTTCCGTGGTTGATGGTCCAGTGTTCGAATCCCGAGCGTACCAACATTAATCCGATTTTCTCCCACATCTAAATATGAAGAGATCTAGTAGGGTTTTCAGGTAGCTTTGGAGTGGTGCCAGTAAGCTGTCTGGTTTTGACCCTCAGGTTACACCACCTATGACTCTGGTTGCTGTCTGGGCATCGGTTCCTACCCACACCATAAACGAACTCACGGCGCCCGGGTGATCACGTGTAGTTCTTGGACGGCCATCTTGGGTTACGGTTACACGACCGGAAGTGAATTTATTGCATCAATAATGCGCACCTTTCGCAAGAAAAACGTGTAAGAAGAAGCTACGACCGCGTACGGCGTCAAATTCGTATAATTCTGACCACAGTTCGTTTTCCGATTGTTAGCAGCGATACCTTCTGCTTTGAGTTGACGAATATGTTTTTGCAGTGCATGGCCAATAGAAACAAAAACAGGCTGCGCGTTCGGGGACCCAGAAGGACCACTGGCTGGCCTCGCACCGTTATCATACCCGAGCACAAAAGACATGGTGGAAGCGAGGACACACGGCCAGCTGCGAGAGAGCTCAATAGCTAAATCAAATAAGTCTACTGTAACTAAATTAAAACAATTACCGTCTTCCTGCTCCACCTCAGCGAACCGGGAGATGGGGGGAGGGCACCCGGTTCGTTTACGCATCTGGGCATTAGATTTAGGAAGGAAGACGGACGAGTTAACAGAGGGTAATCTCTGTAGAAAGTCTCGGTTTTGGCCAGTCGACGAAAGTCCCTGCTTTGCGGCGATATTTGCTGCCAAACTTAAAGAAGAATGATGGAGACTGTTAATCCACCGACTTGGCCGACTCCTAGCTAAGCACATCTTTGCAGTGACACCTGCTTTTAAGGAAAGTTCGGCAAAGTCACACTTTCAATAGTTTCCGAGAACGCGCGAATATATCACAGGTCTTCCTGTCGAGAAAACTAATAGAGCTGTATATTGGAATTTACTAACGACAAGTTATTAAGTACTTATAAAGAGCAATTAATTAAATATTACTGAATTCATACTTCAAAGATTGCCATCGTGCATTTTTTTAAAAAAAAACTGTTTTAAAATGAAAGTAAAAGGAAAAAATATAGTGACCCGACCACTAACGAACGCCATGCGGCACGATGCACAACTATGACGTAAATAAAGGCACTCATGAAGATTTGTGATGATCCCCCCCACACGTATTTTAAAAGTCGGCGAGACCGAAGCCACTTGTTCTAGGAGTAAGTTGCTACAGCGCATCATCAATTCCTAATTAAACGTATAGGTGAGCTGTCATCGGCTATATATTCTCCCTGGCGGAAGGGGGCGACATTATTAGCGTGAGCGCACGAGGCGCGGGCCTTTGTCTTAACGAGAGGTGACGGGGATTGAAGGAGCTTTCCGAGAGGGCACGACGGGGCCCCGCCACTCATTCAGCCTAAAAGGTACCCTGGTGTGACAATTCCTAGTACTTATCACCATTAGAAAAGAATAATAAACATTTTTTTTTTTTTTTTTAAAAATAATACAAAGCTTCTGTTCACGGTGTGTAGGTGTCTCGCCGGGTGTTACCTGTTTATCGAGATGGGGCCTCTCGCGAAAGGTGAAGCGATGGACACACACCCACCTCTCCCCTGGGAATTGCTTAAATGCCATGTAAAGTCTTTATGGTCATCGGTAAATAACTTCCGTGGGAGAGCCGCGGATCCCCGTCTATGTATAGTGCGCCTGCATAATTACGCTAGCAGTACTTCTACAAGGAAGGCTGTCGGTTTATCTACGACAGCAACTTTACCATGGATATGTTTTCGCGATGTCTGCCGATAAGGTCTCGACCCGGTTATTTCTCGTCGGCTAGGCGTTTCCATCGCTGAACCCTTTGAATGAGCACGAGGCGCTAATCTCCATCTTTACGATATCTTTTTTTTTTTTTTTTTCATTTGAAGATGAACCAAGGCGCGGGTATGTACTCCGTGTATAGTTCGCTTACTGGCAGCCATGTCTGTAGAAAGTGCGCGGAACTTCGGCACGTTTCGTTCTCCCTTATCTTGCTGAAGTTTCCTTTCGAGAAGTAGGGATAAAAACAGCTGCGTGACGATCAGTCGGACATGTCTGTGAGGGGGGAATTATAATAGCGTCACCGGGTTGACCAGTGTAACATCATGAATACGATCCGATGTTCAGTACTATGTCACAGTCCGCTGACACACGCCTCGCTGTGATTCACTGTACCATGGCGCAATCCCGACGTTGGAAACGAGTTCCAGATTCCTTACGACGCCTTTACTACTGAGAAGAATTCCTGGAAGGTTTGGCCCCGGCTCGGGATGTTTTTCCTTCCATTTGTATTGAAGTAACTCGCCTGTACCCTCGGCAGCCGTCTCGTTCGCGATTACGGTTATTTCGCACTGTAAAAAACTACAGAGCCTTCTCTCTCACTCTCTCCCCATCTCTCTCTCCATCTCTCTCTCTCACTCTCTCCCCATCTCCATCTCTCTCTCTCTCATCTCCCCATCTCTCTCTCTCTCTCTCATCTCTCTCTCTCTCCTCTCTCTCTCTCTCTCCTCTCTCTCTCTCTCTCCTCTCTCTCTCTCTCTCTCTCCATCTCTCTCATCTCCCCATCTCTCTCTCTCTCTCTTCTCTCTCTCTCTCCTCTCTCTCTCTCTCTCTCTCACTGTAATATAATCCACTTCTGGACCCGGTTGGAGCCCTGGCACAAATCAGGGCTGTCTGAGGTTTTTCTGGATTAAAGAGCAAATGCATGTTGGTTCGTTTGTTTTAATTAGATTGGCGAGTTCCATACCCAGAGTAAAATAAGGAAACACAAATCGTTCGGTTGCATTAAGAAAGAAAGGAACTTCATCAGCAAATCTGTTGGGACTGACTAACCTCAGATATATCTTTGCTGTTTTCCGAAAGTTTGCTGTCTATTTTATCAACAAAAAACAATAAAAACTCACATGAACGCATTGAATATTAAATAAAACAGAAATCATCTTCTAAAACTGAGACTAAATTTCTTTTTAGTTTTTTTAAATATCCAACCCTCTCTGTACCGCCTGAGAACATTAGCACCCTATTACCCCTCAAATCTGTATTACCCAGCACTGGCTGAACCAGTTGAGCCATAGGGGCTGTGACATCACCACTATAACCTTATGTGACGAGAAATCCACGTGTTTCGCATTACGAGTGTACTGACTAAATACACAGCCAGTTCGACACAAACGACCAGTGTTTCTGGGCTGACTTCAGTTAGTATAAGTAATTGTTAAAGCTGACATACAGAGGGTTGAGAAAAACGCCCAAAAAATAATTTGCATATTACAAAAGAAATTGTTCTACTTTGGACAATTTTTTTTTTATATATTTAAAGTATAAAGATAAGAAGTTCTTAAATTGGAGTCATCTGACCATTTGTCTGTTTACTGTTCCATTCCAGCGAACATCGTACCTCGAGATCACAACTCCTCTGATGTCATTCCGGAAGTGACGTTACAAGCGACTGGCCAACTTGTACGAGACTTCCGCTGACTGCCTGAGTAGAAATCAACGAAGTTGCGATTTTCTTTTGGCGAATTCCTTTATCGTTCCTCCATACTCAGTACCTAGTAGGGGGGGGGTGTTGTTTTTTTGTTTTTGTTTGTTTCTTTTACAGGTAAGATTAAAGAAAATAGTTTCCAGCTTGATTTGAAATACAGTTTTATATTATTTTTTTGTTGTTGTTTTCTTTTCTTTCTTTAACGATTGTAGAATTGCAACGGCTCGCATCTTATGTGAAAGGTCCGTTAAAATTATGACGGTCTCCTGTTACTTTACTAAAATAATGCCTAATGTGACGAGCTAATGCAGTAAGTCCATAATCGCAAAGACTCTGCCGCTGATGCTGCCGCCCCTTGGTGTTTTAACATCTGACGCCAAAAACCATTCCATTCATTGTCAGTTTGGTTAACCACCTCTAAGAACTGAGTTAGTAAGAGAAAATAACTTATTTTCCTAGGAAAATGAGCAGTTAGTTAGCAATGTAGCTTCTATATATATTTTTTTATTTCAAAAGCGACAAATGCATCTATTATTTCGTGAATATCATTACGTGATATATAGAGAAACTGATGAGGATAATGGTAAAACACTAAATACTTATGCAGAAGGAAAAGATTAAAAAGATTACTTCGTACGTATTTGTGCTCGTGTATGGACCCTTTATAAAGCTTGAGGCTTATGAACGGAACAGGAAGCAAATTGAGGGGTTGCGAAGAAGCGCAAATCTAGCGGTTTGACACTTTAGGGAACCCCCCCCCCGGAATTAGAGATTTGCTGGCGATGCAATATTAAAGGGTTAAATTCTCTACCCACGTATGCTTCCTTTATTTTACATTGAATGGCCCTAATGAACACGGTGTGTATAAGTATTTAATTAAAACCAGAGCTTGCATTCTTTCATTTGGGTTCCCTTTAATTCATTAATCAGTTTCGTATACGTGAGCGTTTCCCAGAGATGCTGCTTCTGGGCTGCTCTTTATTACTTATTTGTAAAGGGTTTTCTCCAACCTCCATCCATCTTCGAGTACACACGCTAGTGTGTTTTTTGTGCATATCTTCTCCCCACCCACCCACTCGCCCAGTCAAACGGTGAGTAGATATTTCTATTTACGGATCTGACACCCAAGAACATTCCGCGTTATTCTAATCGCAACCAGTGATACAGATGCACCTGTTAACTTTTGTGCATTTATGGAGATTCCTCTCCTCTACTGCATTATTCTAGATTTTTCTAGAAAAACTCTGACCGAAGTTTTAGCGCAAACATCCTCCAAAATCAGGACAGAGTTCGCTAAGAAGTGCAATGATAATTCTCAGATCCTAGTTTGATAGTTTCTTTTTAGATTCTCAAGATTTTCTTATCTGTCATCCTTCCATATTCGAAAATAACCCCTCTGGTGCTGGATGGTTTAAACAAATTCTAACTAAATTTTATTACCTTGGATTCATGAACCTCAATTTAAAGCTTAAGAGTTCCCTCTAACAAACAGAAATCCTGTTACCTTTGTACAACTACACCAGATTCCCTCCCTTAGAAATCTTCCATTATATAGTTACACTGTCTAAAGAGCAGCCATTTAGAACATCTCCTCTTGTATATGAATACTCTATTGTACAAATAGTTAATCGATTCCTAAATGTTTGTCTTTCATCTTTATATATGTCATTACCACTTCGTAGAATATTAAAAAAGGCAAAGAGTACGGCGTTCAAGAGACATGGCAGTGGGTGCACATCTAGCAGGTGCTCCATTAGCCAAAACATTTTCGCTGGTGGGCTGCTCCAAGGCATCGGCCATGTGAGTTTATCATCAAAGGCAAAAGGTGAAGAAAATGGCTGCTGCATTAGGATTGGGATAGTAAAGCTCAACTATCATCAAACGATAGACCAACTGAGACACAATCAAGCAGGGAAATCCAGGCCCATCTCCAGCTGTATTTTGCGAAGAACTTTACAAGGATTGGACGACCAGCTACCAACACGAAAACATGGCTGGTGTAATGTAAGGAACGCAGACCCGACTAAGTACGACTAACGAAACATGATGTGGTCTAACGAGTGTCGATTTCACACTATTTCCATACAGACGGCAGATGATAGATTACACTCAACCACATCTTGTGTGATCCCTATGGCCATGTTTTGATGGCATATTTCTGCGCACCTTGGTCCGCCGATGCTTCGTGCCTACCGTGACAGGGATGGCTACTTCCAAGATGACGATGCTCCCATCCACTGTGCCCACATTGTACTATCATAGTTTGAGGAACACGACGGAGATTTGAGCCATCTCTCATGGCGATCGCAGTCTCCAGATCTCAATCCGATTGAGCACGTGGGAGGAAATTGAAAGTTGCATTCGCCATCATGATTCTCTGCCTACCTCAGTCCATACTTTGCGTACAAAAGTAATGACTGAATATGGGGAATATCTCTAAGGATACCTTAGAGTTATCACGTGGATTCTGTGCTTCGTCGTCGGCACAGGTATAGGTCCTAATAACGTGCCAGCTGTTGTATCAAAACAATTCAGATGGAATACGTGATTATTTTATTAATTTTCAATGATGCTCGGGCATGGAATCCTTAAAGGGCCCTGATTTACTAAAGAGATTTTATTATTAAATTTTCTTTTTAAGTTTCCGGATCTTAAGAATTTGGAACACTTTGAACGATAAAAGATATTGGGTTTATCGGGTCTAAATTCTAGGCATTTAAGAGGCAATTAGCGGGTGGACAGAGACAAATTCTGTTTTCGGTTATAGGCGATTACTAGCGCTAAGGGTCACGGTTACTAATGAGCTGAGATTCCCGCACGGTTAGAAATCAGAAAACATCTATATTTTAGTAAAGTGTGGAGGGGACCGGCGGCCCAGTGGTTAGGGTGCCCAGGCTGAAGGCACGAGTTCGATTCCCGATGGGGGTGGGTGGGTTGGTTGCTCGCCTCCCTAGCACAGTTTACTCTCGATCTGTCTTTCATCCTCTAAAAATGAAGAGTTTTAGAATGGATTTCCATTCCGAACTCCGAAACAGCGGGGTCCCTGTTGGCGCGGGATAGGCAACAATTTCTAGTGGATAACTGCGGGCGGCGGTACGCCTCCCTTTCCCAGAGTTGTCTACCTTGCAGAGAGGAGATTCCCGTTGTTGAGGCTGGTCCACGGTGTAGTTGAGGAACTTAAGAATCGCACTGATGGTGATTTCTCTTCCCTGGAGGGGGGGTGGGTGGGGCCGTTGCATAAGCTAACATGGCTCCCCGTCTCCTTAAAACTAGATTCGGGGTTACGTTCCAGTTCGCTTAACCCGAAATGATGTTGATTAGGGTCATTTCTGGCGGCCACGGCACGCCATCTTTTGACCGTCTAGACGTAAAACGGGTGGCGAATTCCTCGGCCTATTGTTGCAAATTATGCGCCTTTGTTACATCATTTCTTCGACACGGAGAACTGTTTCACAGTAACAGGTTAGCCGTCTTATTCCGACTCTCTATTTGTCGTGGAAAACAGTTTTTCTCTTGCATTATACTTAGAATTACGCAGTTTGCTGCTGGGCTGGCGGCGATGTAACTGGAGACCGGGCCCTTTTAATCTAGGGATAACGAATTTGTCGAGCGTCAAGAGGCGGGGCGGGCGGGCGTGGGAGATAATGAAGCGATAGCGCACACTTTTAATTAGCGTTTCGATTAACGAAGCGTGAAAGGAGCGAGACTGAGAGCCGAGAACCTTTCGCCGGCCGCCGTCTACATCGCTGCGTGAGACCGAGGCACGCGCGACAAGATGAAAAACCCCATCTCACGGACGGAGCAGGCATCCTTTTGTTCTCGACCTGCGGTGAAGACGTATCGTTTGCTTTTGCCGAAGATGGTAGCGTAGTCTTCGGAGCGGGGGTATCGGTTTCCCGATACGCAGATCTACCGTAGCCCGGCCGCCTGGATGTATTCCTCCCAGTGTTGCCGGTAATTATTGCGTCTAGAGACGGGAAAAAAAAAATATCTGGCTTTACATTTAGTTAGAGTAAATAGTGATGTCACTCTTGGCACAACCGGTCCCACCGCAGACCGCAGCCGATGTTCGGTCGACCCTCTCCATCTCTCTCTCTCTCTCTCTCTCTCTCTCTCCATCTCTCTCTCTCTCTCTTTCTCCATCCCTCCATCTCTCTCTCTCTCCATCCCTCCATCTCTCTCTCTCCATCTCCCTCTCTCTCATCTCTCTCTCCATCTCTCTTCGTTACTTCCGAGTGAGCCGTCTCAGAAGGCTTGCACTTTCCAACCGAAGCTCCTAGTTCTCGAATAGCGAAATACCCCCTGTTTTGTCGGTGCTTTCGCCTTTTAGACCGAAAACTGCTCTTAGAATTTCCTTCGCAGAAAGGGGGGGGGATTTTTCTCCAAGCTCTCGTTAAATGTTTCGCGTTTGTTTTGTTTTTTTTTGTCGCTCGGCCACGTGCTTGAAACAACGGTTTCTCCTGTTTTTAATTACATCCCCAGGATGTGGAGGCCACGCCCACCCGTGGTAAGTGACCCGCAGGAGCGGACGCACGCAAGTTGTGAACGAGAACGAACTGAACAGAGCTCTCTCTCTCTCTGTAATGACGTCATCTCTCTCTCTCTCTCTCTCTGTAATGACGTCATCTCTTTCTCTGTCTCGCTCTCGTTCTCGTACTGACGTCATCTCTCTCTCGCTCTCGTTCTCGTACTGACGTCATCTCTCTCTCGTTCTCGTTCTCGTACTGACGTCATCTCTCTCTCGCTCTCGTTCTCGTATTGACGTCATCTCTCTCTCTGTCTCGCTCTCGTTCTCGTACTGACGTAATCTCTCTCTCGTTCTCGTACTGACGTCATCTCTCTCTCGTTCTCGTATTGACGTCATCTCTCTCTCTCTGTCTCGCTCTCGTTCTCGTACTGACGTCATCTCTCTCTCTCTCTCCACTCATCAGCGAACGGCGCCTGCCGTCGGCCGCAGCCAGGTGATATGCCAAGAGACGGATATCGTGAGGGTCTTGGCAGCATCACAGGTAGTTGGAGAGCAGGGCGTACATCAGCGCCCGTAAGGGCCCCCCGGTGGCGAAAATGTCTACTCGCAGATGCGCTCAAACACGGCTCTCAACCTTTCGACCCGCTGTTGTGCGTTGAGATTGATTGATATCTCCAGGGGTTACCGTCAGTAACTGATTATGTGTCAGTCAGATTCAGATTTCCGACCACGCCCCCCTCCCCGGATCCCTTGAGCCCTTATTGGGTTAGGGTGAAATGCCAACAGAGCTGAAGTTAACGTTACTCTAACCGTCCTTTTTTTCTTCTTCTTCTTCTTCTTCTTGGCGAATCCTTTCCCGAGTTTGGGAGGGTCTTAGGATATCACTCACGGCCAGGAAGAGTGGAGTGAAGGCGTCTTGGTGACCGAGCGAGTTACCTGGGTGGCTTTAGAGCTGTGGTCAAGGCGAGAGCTAATCCGCATCTGCCCGGAGAGCCCTATTACAATTCCTTATTTTTGGATTGGGGGAGGGAGACGAAACGAGCCAGAGAGAGAGAGAGAGAGAGAGAGAGAGAAGAGAGAGAGAGAGAGAGAGAGAGGTATGGGGGAAGAGTGAGAGAGAGAGAGAGAGAGATGGAGAGAGAGAGAGAGAGAGATGGAGGAGAGAGAGAGAGAGCGAAGCAGCCACCTCCCCATGACACGAAACCTGTCCAATAACGTGGAAGAAAACCTTCTAACCAGACCGCCAAATATCCCGAATAAAGCCTTCCGTCTATCGGAAGTTTCTCCATCCGGGCTATGCAGGTAACAGCCATTTTTTAGAATCTCTCTACGATGCCAAAAGATCCCCGATAGTAAATTCACGAATCTGTGAGCAATTCAGACTTTAGTTCGGGATAAACGAAGAATTTTTTCTAAAGCGTCATATATAACGAACGTGTTGCGATTCTGGTAAAATTATCAACTAAACGTTTCTTTCTTTTGCAGTTCATTTACTGAAATACGATTTCACGAGATAAACCACACATTTCCCAGCTTCGAAGGGCCGCCATACATACGTAATGTTGTCCACACACACACACACACACACACCCGGCTTTAAGACGAGGTAAGGATTTTTGTTTGTTGATCCAAACGGCTACTGAGAAGAAGTGTTCGCGTCCTTGGAAATGTCAGTCGAGTGCACTAAAACCAAACGCTGGTATTTTTCCGGTTCTCTAAAAACAGCTCGTTTCCTCCGCGGTAGAAACATTACACGCCATTAATTTCTCGAATTTTTGATTTACAGATGGTAGACGATCCCAAGCCCACGATACCGAGCTGTGGGCCCTTTAAAACTAAGATAATTGACTTTAGCAGTTACAGGAGCCACCCTAGCTTAACCGACAGCCTCCTATGGGGGGAAGGAAAGACCATCAGCATCGTTCTTAAATTTGTTGATACTCTACTACACCTTCTAGTAATTTATTCCACTCATAAGAAAGTCCATTACAAAATATATATATATTTATCTATTGATTTCGCTCATATGTAGTAATGGCTCCTTCCGTCAGTAATTGTAGACAGCCGGAAATTTACTTTGTCCCTGTCCACAGGCAAAAGAAACAAACGAGATCTAATTACTATTTAAAAAATAAACAAGTTTATTAGGTCTGTATGCTAAATCTTTAAAACTTGCACCTAGTGGATCTAATATCTTTAGTCCTTCAGTATATTCCAAAGGCTTAAGACCTGCAAACGTTTAAGTAAATCAAGCCGCTGTACTCTCCTTAATAAGCAGTGTCCATTCTAGGATAAGAACTCCAGACCTGCCCGGCATCTTTTAGACGGGATGAGCCAACAGACAGTGCCCTCCCCCAACCCACCCACCGCTAGATCCTGAAGCTACACTTTCCAATTGAGTGCCAACAACGGGATGAGTAAGGAACTTTCCAATTCCCCTTTGAGTGATTTTACAATTCTGACCATTAAAATCCTGTCCTTCCTCAGGGAGCTCCGAGAAAGCAAAGCTGTGTTTAGCCTGGCCCTTTAATTGGTCGCAGAGTGGAAAATACGTACACACGCACAGATGCGAAGAATAAATTATTAATTAAATTAAAAAAAAAAACTGCTATGTAGTAGACGACTGAACCAGGGCGTGGCTTGAGATACTGTCTCGGTGCCGATTATCCCCCCTTTTTTGCTGTTGTGCTTAACGATTTTCGCAAATATTTCTAATTTATTCACCAAAGTTTTCTATATGTATATACTGTTACCGTGAATGGGCAGATAGATACATTGGGGGATCATAAGTATGTAGTTACCAGTAGAATATCTCATTTCTTACATAAGTCAATTTATTTGCGAATATAGTTTACAAGTCTATAGGTATACGACTGTTAGAAAACCCATGCGTGCAAAAATTGTGGCTGCTAGTGTATATTTACATACATATTCTACTATGGAAACAGTATAAACCAGAGAGATGGGGCGGCGGTCGGTCACACTTCAGTCTACAAACTACGGTTCCCTTTTTGTTTGAAATTTGTAGTTGGTTGGAAACGAAATCGCTGGGGTTTCTTTTTTTAAAATTATTTCTGTTGAGGAGAAGAAAGAGGGGGTTGCTAACTGTGTACACATATTAAACAACACGATAAAAAACCTGGCACAGATAAAACCAGAAAAT